>JABFEB020000002.1:15462382-15475911 GCA_019775895.2 Stomatorhinus ivindoensis | reverse complement strand
CCCTAGTCTGTTTTCGGTCTTGGTCTTGGTCTCGACCAGTCTTGGTCTTGGTCTCGCCTTAGTGTGTCTTGGTCTTGGTCTTGGTCGTGGTACCCTCAAGTCTCAGCAGTGTCTTAGTCTAGACATCCTCTGGTCTCGGCAATGTCTTGGTCTCAGTTTAGATGGTCTTGACTACAACACTAGATATCAGTGTACGGATGTACATAGACGTTAAGGTGCAGTATCAGTGTACGGATGTACAAAGATGTTAAGACACGGTATCAGTGTACAGATGTACATAGACGTTAAGGTACGGTATCAGTGTACGGATGTACATAGATGTTAAGTTGTGGTATCATATACAGATGTACATAAAAATTAAGGTGTGGCATCAGTGTATGGATGTACATAGATGTTAAGGTGCGGTATCAGTGTACAGATGCACATAGACGTTAAGGTGTGTTATCAGTGTTCAGATGTACATAGACATTAAGGTGCGGTATCATATACAGATGTACATAAATATTAAGGTGTGGCATCAGTGTATGGATGTACATAGATGTTATGGTGCGGTATCAGTGTACAGATGTAGCTTGACCTCCTCGAGGTAGTAGTGGCGTAATGGATAAGGGAGCATGCATACAATTGGAAGGTTGTTGGTTCAAATCCCCAACCAGCAAGGTATCTCCTACACACTGCCTCCTGATGGCTGAATTAATAGCTGACCATTCTTATGTCACATAGGGTTTAAATGCAGAGGGCACATTTTACTGTGGTGTGTCAACAATCACTTTGGCTTCGACAGACATTAAGGTGTTGGTGTGATATCACTGCAGGGAGATTAATTTGTTTGTCATTGTCATTCTGTGCAGGGGGCTAACATCCTTCTGACAGAGCGGGGGGATGTGAAACTTGGTAAGTGAAAATGCCACATACATACTTCAATCATACATGAATCTGAGGTTGTAGTGAAGTTGGCTCCTTGCTGTTTTTTGTCTGTATATGCCTCTCTCGCTTTGTCCAGCGGATTTTGGTGTTGCTGCTGAGATCAGTGCCTCTGTGGCAAAAAGGAAGTCCTTCATCGGAACACCTTACTGGTAAGTGGCCTGGACATCAACCCCCTACTGGTTCTCTGACACAGATATAAGAAAATAACATAAAGGAGAAAAACTAGAGAGCAGTAGTGGTGGGGAATCAGCCTTTTGTTCAGGAATCATATTGCTTTAAAGGTATTCAGTTCTCCCTGATACCTTTGTCAGCCATTCTGTCTTTTGCGGGAATCCTGCTAGTGCTACTTTTGTTGTATAAGATCCCCAAAGCAAAACCACAGTTTCAATTTGAAAGTTGTTAAAACCTACAGGCCTGATGATCGTTTGCTTTGCTTTATTCTGATATAGCTGTTTACAAAAATTAATTGACACTGTTATCATAAATGTATCACTGTCATATCAAGTCAACATTATACAATCAGCCACTGCAGGCAGGCGATCTCTGCATAACACTGCCTATATAAGGATCTTTCAGATGCCTTTGTCTCATTCCTTTTGCATTTAGTTGTGCTTAGGACTCCTGTAGGTGGTTATTTACTAAAACTTTGGCTGGTAGGATTGTGGAGAATAGCACACTAACCCTCTTTGTAGGGCACAGTGATACCAATCGTGAGATTCACACTTTATTCCTCCCATCACATTAGGTTAAATTATCTAACAGAAATTGCCTTTGACTAAATTAGGGTTGGCACATGGTATAGTGGTTGATCAAATGGACTTGTAGTGGAAGTCTGGATCATTCACACCCATCTATAGTACTCTTCTGACAATAAAAATGTGGACTAAGCAATGAAATGATCCTATGGGGTGTAAATGAAAGGTTAGTTGTACTTTGTGAGTTTGTGCATCTATGTCATGGCACCCTCTCAGGATGGCGCCTGAGGTGGCTGCTGTGGAGAAGAAGGGCGGATATAATCACCTGTGTGACATCTGGGCAGTGGGCATCACAGCCATCGAGCTGGCAGAGCTGCAGCCGCCCATGTTCGACCTGCACCCTATGAGGTAGGTCCCTCTCCCAGGCACCACTGCCACGTTCTGAGCACAGGCCTGGTCCATTTATCCTCTGCAGAGCATCAGTAAATGAGGGGTTAGCTCTGCTCTCTGAGAAACTTCCTTTTTTTTTAAACAGAGCCCTGATGTTGATGTCAAAGAGCAACTTTCAGCCACCTAAACTCAAAGACAGGACTAAGTGGTAAGGCACACATAGTAAATGACAGCTGTGACCCAGTATCCACACATCATATTAATGAGAAGGCATGGACACGTCACAGCTGGGATGCAGATGTTTGTATTACTGCCTCTTTGTATAATGGCCTGAACATTTCAAAGTCCCTAGCTGTGCCTTCTGTTATTATAGGAATCATGTCCTGGCATGACCTAAGGAATCTCTCTGTTGCTTGTGTTGGATGGAGATTTTTCATTCCAGACTCAAGTTGTGTTTATCTCTCTGGATGCCATTGGTCTTTGACTTGGGTGATAAGCTTCAGAAGCTTCTTCCTGAGCACCAGGTCACTGTCTCACTGTAGGTCGGCAGGGTTTCATAGCTTTGTGAAAATGTCACTGAACAAAAATCCACGCAAGAGACCGACAGCAGAGAGACTTCTGGAGGTATCTGTTCTTTTTAATAGTGTGCAGTCATTGATCAGAATTGATTGTTAGATATCTGGTGTAACTTACCCATGGGTCATTTAGACATCTTTAGTTACTTGGCAGGATGCTTATAGCCTTGATTAAAGAAACCGTACTTTGTGTATAAGTGTGTGTTAGTATAATTTGTTTGCTTACAGTTTCTTTTAACTGAAGGAATATGAGAAAATTAACCATTTAGTCAAGGAAGTGATTCTGACTTTTATTTATCAGGTATGAGATATATGCAACAGCTGACCCTTTGCACATGTAAAAGGATACGGATAGTTATCTGAAAAGTTCTATGTGTAAGAATTCACACATCAGTTAAATAACATGACCACTACTGATCACATATTTGTAAAAATCCACACTTGAGCATCTTTTTCATGTAGGAAGTTCTGACTCCCAGTCCTCCCACAGCACCCATTCATGACCCAGCTCCTGACTCGAACTCTGACCCTTGAACTGTTAGACATGGTTGCCAACCCAGAGCTGCATGCCCCACCAGTCCAGGACGACAATGACGTGGACGTGAGTATGCCCCCCCCTGTCTCCTGGGCTTCAGTGTCTCCCCATGCTCACCCCCACTTATCTTCAGACCTGAATGAACTACTGTTACCTGGGATACTGGTGCTTAATAGGTACTGTGGTACTGCATTTCTGAAAGTTGTAAGGTATTACATTTCTTTAGCACCAGTAATAATTACAATATTAGACATCGGTAACATTACATATTGCTAAAGCTAACTTTCACATCAGAACCATGGACTCAATACCCTATGTGAGGATTACCAACTCTCTGGCGTGACATTCACACTTTCAGACTCTCACACTCGCGCAAATAATCTCACGGCAAATCTATATTATTCCTTTATAAACCTAACATTAGCTACATCATAAGCATTGAAAACCCTACAGACTATTTATAAGGTAATAAAACTCTTACATACATGTAAATGCATGTGCAGACTTGTCTCTAATTGAAAATCTCACACTGGGAAGCTGGCTGAAGCTGGCAGCCCTAGTGAGAATTGCATGCATCATGCTATATAGCATGTAGTTCCAGTGAACTAGCAAATTTGATTTTTCCTCTGTAAGTGCTTGCATAAAGAGTTGTGAGGCTACTAAAATGTCAGCTAGTTAAATATGATAATTAAATATGTCAGTGATTTATATGACATAGCAAGATCTTATAATATGGCTACATTAACATAATCAAACTACCATCTACGTCTAAAGATTATGCTATGCTGTGTTTTAAGCAGCTAGATAATCAAACATAATGCACTGCACGGGACATTTTTTTAGATGTATATTGAGCAGATGAACTGGAGAAAGAAGAAGTTGACCTTGGACCCCACAAGGTTTTTTTTTCTCCATACTTGGGAATTTTTTATAGAGCCCCTAAAGGGACATAGGTGATTAATTTTTTTTTATTGTATCTGGTGCGCACCAGATAATAACTAGTGCACAGCAGATACTGTACTTTGTGCACACCAATTGGTATCAGTTAGTTATCTGGTGCGCACCAGATATGGTTAAAAAATATATAAATAACCTTTGTTCCTTTAGGGTCTCCGTAGTTTTTGGTTCCTCTCCTCTGTTACCTTCTGGCTTTTTTAATTTAATTTCTTTCCTTCCTATTTCTCATTCTGTATTTCTCTCTTATGATGTTTTATGTATCACAACAAATCCATGTACCCAAGTGCTTTGGGACAACTCTGGGACTATTTAAAAATACAGTGGTACCTCAGAACGTGAACTTAATCCATTCAGAACTCATTCGAATCCTAAAAAGTTCTGATCTAATTTTCCCCATAAGAAACAATGGAAAACCAATTTTAAAAATTACACCTAAATATGTTTTTTTTACCATTTAAACACAAAATAAACAGGATAAAGCATGAGGAGCATATACTAAACACATCTAAGCACATTTATCAAAACAGTAATTGTGTCACACCGTGGCCAGAACGAGCGAGCAGGTAGTGTGGAATCAGGGTCAGGCAGATGGAAATCTAAGAACACAGGGTTTATTGCTGGCAAACAAGGCTCAACATGGAGTAAACTTCAGTGACAGGACTAGGGAAACATTCTTGAACGTGGACAACTTATATTAGATCGGCATTCACGGTTCAACTTCTGACATTCAGATCGAGTTCTAGGTCATTTTTTTCCAAACTGGTTAGGTTGAATTTTAAGAAATTCTAGTTCTAATGAGTTCGAGTACTAAGGTACCACTGTAAATTGAATGAATGAATGAATAATTTTGGTATCGTGACACTAGAATAAACTGTGTTATAATTAATAATTAATAATGAATGTTGTTGTAAAATAAACCAGCAAAGCACTGTCATACATAGAAAAATTCTTAGATTTCTATTCCCTAAATGGGAATACATATGGTTTTGGAACTGTCCAAACTTTGCAAACACTTTGTTTGGGCTAAAAACTGAAACTAATTTGAGACAACTCACCCCAAATTTGAAGCAAATGGCGCTTAGTGGCTAAAAAGGGTGACTGGAGACAACATTTGACCTTGTGTCTGTGATAGAGTACTTGATTCTTCTTACTACTATTTCAGAAAAATATATATGGACTAAGATCTACAGCTGATTTAAATTTGAGACAAAGTGCCCAAATAATGAAGCAGCAGTGCTGTGTGGCAACAAAGGAATGAATGGGAGGCTACAATATCAAAAACTATTTCTCAGATCAAAACTTTCCTGGCCAATTATTTGAGTTAAGATTTATTCAAAATTTGATACAAATTGCTATAAAACTGAACCAATGTGATCCTTGTGAACAGGATAACTCTGTCTGAGTTTATCACCTTAGTCACTCTATTTGATCTTTTGTAGATTTTTAATACCACAAAAACATTATATGGATGAGAGAGGTACACCTGAAAATCTAGGGTAGGGTTGAGTGGTATTACTGTAATTTCTTTCAATATACTGTGGTATTTTCAGTTGGCAAAATTTGTCTTCGGTGACTCCCTTCCCAAGATTGTTCAGGAATGGGAATAGACTGTTAGACTGAAGGAATGTCCAAACTATCACTCTATCACAGCAATAGACATTGTTTAAAAAGAGCCCTGGACATTTCTTCTAGAAATATATTCTGAGCACGAATATATTCTGAGTATTTGAGTGGTTCCAGAATAAAATGCCCTCACATAATTTTGTCCTCATAACCTGGTTAAGACTCCTAGGTTAGCTTAAGAAAATCATCCATTGGGACTGGTCAAACAAATGCAAAGTTGGGGAACCACTACCCTGTAAAGGTTTTAATTCCAACAAAAAGAGGCTCTACCTACTTTCAGTGTATGAGTTTTCAATACTTGTGCTAGCGTATATGCTGATTGTTAACCAATTTTATCGTAAATAGTTGTTTAAGCACTGGAATCACCAATAAAATATGTGATCATTACTGATTACATATTTGTGTTTATGTACAGTGGATGTGCGTGTTTGTACATGTACTTATGTGTTTATGTGTGTTTTCACAGTTGTGTGATGCCTCCCCTGATAGGATCAAGTCTGCAGGGAAACACCCAGTAGTGGAGCGGAGTCTCTCTGAGGAGCAATGTGAGGAACCGGCTTCTGTCCTGACCACTGCAAAAACAGACACACTGTGTCTATGGATGAATGCAACTCAATTTGCATTCAAATTATAATCTTGCATTAATGAGTTGGGTGACCATTCATGCTCATTATCCTGGAATTGTCCTCTATTTTGGCACCTAACATTGCCTGAAATATCTAGGATTTCTCTCGGTTTCAGGTCAGCATTTGCTTTCTGCAGTCAGAACAGTTTCTGCATATTTACATTACTTTGACGCCTCTCTTTGTGCCCCAGCCCTTATATCTTCTTTTGTGCAAAACAAAACATGGTCACCTTGGTTGATGAATTGGTTCATTACTGGCAAGATGTTTGATGGGAGTTTCGCTGTGAGGTGTGGCCTGCGTGTCGTGGTATGCTGGTAGAGTAAAAGAGGGGAATTGTCTCCTCTCTAGGCATGATCTGCAGTGTTTAGGAGGAATGGAGCCTCCATCTCTGCTGCATAGGGCTGTTGCGTGGGCTTCCTCTGACAAGGACCCACTTTGTAAGAGTGCCAAGGTGAAGGGGGGCACCACACACAGATGGCATGTTCTGTGCCACCCTCCTCCTTTACTCAGGTTCACATACATGGCCCAGGGGGATGGGGGTGGGCTTTGAGCCTGGCAGGACATGTTGCTTGTGACTGAGGAGCCATTGTCAGGGCTCAAGGCTTGACCTCCAGCAGGCTTCAGGACAGATACAGAGGGGCCTGAATGGAGACATTGTATCTCAGCTGTATGCTGGGGGCTGCTGCCTCCCAAAGATGTACATACCAGTAATGTGGACACACATTACATGTGAAAACACGTGATACCATGCATGCAAATACTCACAAATGGCTGCACACAGTACTCACGGACATACATTGAGCCTATGTGATTAACCTATGTTCAAAAGAGAGTGTCTTGTTTCAAGAAAAGGAAATCTATTTGACCCTTCCTAGATTAATACTTAGCACAGACATGTGATAAGCTCATTTGGATTTTATGACTAGTTTTAAACTCTGTTAGAGGTAGAACAGCATGGAGACATACTGACTAGCGCTGTGGTCTTATACCTCTGTATCTCCAAGTTCAGGTCCTGCCCCTTGCTCTGTTTGTGTGGAGATTGAATGTCCTTGCTATGTTTGGGTGGGTTTTCTTTGTTTCTGTAATCTCATAGTGCAAATGCAGTTTTAGTGGGTTGGCATCTGTAAACTGTTTCTAAAGCATATTGTGTCCTGTGGACTGGCATCCTGCTTAAAGTGTCCCCAGCTTCCTGGGGTAGGATGCAAGCTTCTGGAAAACTGATGGATGTTATACAGCTGATATTTGTCATACTTTAGTACCGGAACAAAGTACAGTTTGGCTGTTTTGTTATAAAGGCAGTATATGGAAAGAGGTGCTGGTTGCTCAAGGTACTTTTCCTTCAGTTGACCAGGTGAAGTTTGGCCCCCCCAGGAGGAAAGTGACCGACCCTTGTCCAGAGTTGGTGAGAGCACACTTTTTCATGAAATAACTGTCATTTTTATCCAAATATGTATTACTGTAAGCTGGGTTCCTTCCCGAAGGATACCACAGTAGTTTCTATCTTCAAATGTAAGCTGGTAGCCTTTTGGCCTAAAATGCAGCCACTAAATCATTGATTGACATTGGATCTTGGGCACCCTGTTACTTTAGTGACAGGCACAGCATGTGCAAGTTTTCAGTTCACTTTACACTGAAGATGCTTGTACCTGAAAAAGGAAGTGAATGTTTGCCCCGATCCAAGCAATGACTACACTGGAACAGCTAAAGGCAGAGGTGATAGCCTTGAGCAGAAATTTAGCATTGTGAATTCTGTATGGTTACTGCTATTGTATCTTTGATATATTGATAAATACTGTGTGAATTTGTCAGAACTTTCTTTCACTGAGGGTGTAGAATATAATTTTCAGTAAAACCCACAAGATGTTATTGAAATGGATGTATTGGTGCTTTTGACAGTAATGGTAATGCACGTCCTCCACAGAGCTCTTACGATGAAGACTGGAACATCTCAGAAGATGAGGATGATTCCCCGTATGATTATTTAAGGCATCATTTGCACATTTTGTAAAACAAAACACATAAAGTCAGAGAATACAATGTCATTGTATTTGCACAGGCTATACAAGGATGTTCATGTGTGTAAAAGGAAATAAACGTAAATTTAAATTGTAAATCATTGCTGGATCATCGTTTTGTGACAGAACTGCTAATTCTATTGAGGAAAGTGGTCCCAAGTCATATGGTATTTAAGTAATTAAGTGAATCAAACCTCAATTCATGTAAGCTACTTTGAATAACCCTGTCTTTTGAACCGGGGGCAGCATGTGGCTCAGTGGGCTAAGCCTGTGTGCTTGTAATCACAAGGTCGCCGGTTCAGCCTCAGCCTAGCTGTGGGTCCTTGAGCAAGGCCCTTAACCCCCAGCTCCCTGGGCGCTGCTACAGGTGGCTGCCCCTTGCGGACAGCTTGCTCTTCAAAGAGCAAGTTGAGGGAAGCATAAAAATAATTTCCCCACGGGGATAAATAAAGCATAGATTATTATTATTTTGATAAATAGTCTAAATGATGTAAATATTCTTAATGATGGTGCTGATGGGTTAGATCACAGGTTTCTGTTTCACCTCAGGAGTCTCTTGGAGTGTGTTGAAGAAGCTTTGCTGAAGAGGTGGGACTTCCTCCAACCGCCAGCAAATCAGACTGCTGTGTGTCCGTGTGAGGAATGTGATATCTGCCAATGACATTTCAATAAGCTTCTATGTGCTCTCGGTTGTCTGACAGCCTCTATCAGCTCTGAGTAACATCTAATACACCTTTAATCACACTAGTGTATGGGAATGTGTAAAATTTACGGTTCAGTACCTCTAGTTAATTTATTCCTCTCGCTATTCTGGATACTTTTTATCTTGCTTGGTAAGAATGGTTAAATTTATGCAACATAGATGGTGGCATATTAGTAGCAATGCAATACTGAATCAGGAGAACCTTTGTCAGAAGCATGTTGCATTTTGATATTCTCTCATTGTTTATGTGTTGTTGTCATCATGAATACTACTACTACTACTACTACTACTAATAATAATAATAATAATCAAGTGTCTCTCAAAGAATGCTCATGTTTTTATTTCAGGAGTTTAACTGTGAAAAGGGCGCCCTCTGCTGAGGTAAAGGACTATTGCCTGGTTTCTACAAACCTAACTGACTTTTGAAAAACTCAGGGGTGTCAAAACCCAGTCCTAGGGGGCTGTAGCTCTGTGCAGCTTAGTTTTTTTCCCTGTTCCACCACAAATGGTTCAGCTCAAAAGCTGTATGGTAATTAGCACAAGGAGTTGAATCAGGTGTGTTAAACAAGGGTAAACCAAAAATGTGCAGGGCTCTGGCCCTCCAGGACTGGAGTTTATTACCCCTGCTGTAAATGTTTCCATTTCTACAAGTTTATCGAAGACACATTTTGCACATTTAACTAGCATTACTAGAAAGAAATGGAAGCTATAATTCAAGTGAAAATCTGAGATTACCTGGATGCAAATAACATTCTGAGGGATAGCCAACATGGATTTAGGAGAGGTAGATCCTGTTTAACGACTCTACTTGAGTTCTTTGAGGAAGCTACAAGAGAAATTGATCACAAAAAGGCCTACCATGTGATCTACTTAGATTTCCAGAAGGCCTTTGATGTCGTCCTCCATAAACGGCTCATGCTTAAGCTCAAAGCTGTAGGGATATTAGGAAATGTAGCAGCTTGGATCGAAAACTGGTTAACTGACAGGAAGCAGTGAGTCCTTATTAGAGGCACAATGTGAGAGTGGGCCTGTGTTCATAGTGGGGTACCGCAGGGTTCAATTTTAGGACCACTATTGTTCCTAATTTACATTAATGATATTAATGACACCAATACATACAGTAAACTGGTTAAATTTGCAGACGACACCAAGGTGGTTGGTGTAGCAAATACTGATCTAGTTGCAGAGAGGCTACAACGGGATCTGGATTGGCAAATGGGCTGATACCTGGCAGATGAAATTTAACATTGATAAATGTAAGGTAATCCATGCAGGGAGCAGAAATATAAAGGACGGATATTTTATGGATTCCACTGAAATAAAGGTAGCTGATTACGAGAAAGATCTCAGTGTGTATGTTGATGCTTCCATGTCTCACTCTCGCCAGTGTGGGGAAACAATAAAAAAGGCCAATAGAATGTTTGGTTACATCTATAGGTGTATAGAGCTTAAGTCAAGGGAGGTGATGCTATGATTATATATTTGCTTGGTAAGACCCCACCTAGAATATTGTGTGCAGGTTTGGTCAACATACCTTAAGAAAGACATTGCTGCCTTGGAAAAGGTGCAACATACAGTTACGAGAATGATTCCTGGTCTTAGAGGAATGTCTTATGAGGAGAAGTTAGCTGAGCTGAATCTGTTTAGCCTTGAGCAAAGGGGACTAAGGGGGGGATATGATCCAGGTATGTAAGATTCTAACGGGTTTGGATGCTGTTCAGCCAAATGGTTATTTCAATATTAGTTTAAATACTAGAACTCATGGCCATAGGTGGAAATTAACAGGAGAACATTTTAAAACAAATTTGTGGAAGCACTTCTTTACACAGTGAGTAGTTAGAGTATGGAATAGTCTTCCTGCTAGTGTAGCGCAAGCTAAAAGTTTGGGTTCCTTTAAATCAGAGCTAGATAAGATTTTAACAATGCTGAGCTATCAGTTAAGTTCTCCCCAAACGAGCTTGATTGGCTGAATGGCCTTCTCTCGTTTGTAAATTTCTTATGTTCTTAACACAGAATCACCCCATCATGCATGTTTTGTGGTTTATGTCAAAGTGCCACACAGGCCTCTGTTAATGTGTGTGCTGTCCATGTGTGGCAGCGGTGTTCTGGTGAGGATGAGAGCAGACGCGGTGGATCTAAGTGGTGCCAGCTAGCCAGCTCTCCCCAGGTGTCCAGCACCTCCTCTCTGCCGGCCTTCAGCTCTGTCTGCTGCAACCAGGAGGATAAAGACCTCACGCTCCGCCCAAGTGCTACCCTACACTCAGACTGTACCCTGCTGCCCAACTCCGCCCCAGGTATGACCAGATGTGAGAAAAATTGGCATTCTTGAATAAATGTATCACTGAAGACCAACTGAAAAACTTCATGGAGAAACACCATTTTAAAAAAAAATTCTGACTGATACTAATGAAATCATCTGACATTTTCTCTAGTGTTATCCAGGTGCTCAGGCGCTCAGGATATCAGTCTGTGGTGCAGTGACTCCTGTGCCCCTGAAGGGGACGTCATACAGGAGGAGCCGAAGCCAGGGACAGTGGCTTCCCTGCTCCGGGATACTCCTCTTTCCCCTGAGTGGAGCACACTGCGAAGAAAGACTGAGGAATCTGTGAGTGCCCCAGCATACGTATCAAAGCATGGCTGCCTTCCAGTGAGAATTAAATATTTACTGTCAAGACAATCATAACTGAAAATTTCTTATTATTTATAGTTACGTCTTATTCTTTCGTCTCTTTTTTCAATATCTGATACTTAGAGCTAAATTTGTTTGTGCCTTTTTTACTGATCATGTTATTTGTGACTTAAAATGTCCTCCACCTACTATCTGTCCACCTGACTTATCATTTTGCCAGAGAAAATGATAACATATGTAATGCATGGCCCCTCACTGTGTTGTATGACCATACTTGCTGTATTTTATTTCGCAAATTTAGAGGGCTGATTGTCATGGACTACCGCCCACTCCCCAAGTCCATGTGAGTACGGCCTTGTGCTGATCTAGATCTGGACAGACATGAGGAACATAGCTATGGACCACTGACACAGGAACAAATTCTGATCTAGATCTGTAGAGAAAAAAACAAGGTGATGATTCAGCCAGCTATAGAGAAACCCTCAAGGATTAGAAATCTAACCTGACACCCTTCCTGAGGTCATATTACCCTCAGAAATTCCAAAATGACTCTGTGGCTTCTGCAGTGTCGGCTGCCAATGTGGAAAGGTCCAGCTCTCCAGACCTCTGGAAGTTAAAGTTATGTTCGGTATTGTTCTTTAGACCAGCCAACTTACATTTATCGACTACGTTCTTGTTTTTTTGCCACTCCATTATGTATGTAAAAATTGTCTTCCATTGGTATCCTGATTTTATTTTAGCTGTCTTGTGTAATTTTTCTTGTATTTGCCTGTATTGTACCTTGGTTTTGGTATTATAAACTTTTCAGCTGCATCAGATTATAATTTCATTTTGCAACTGCAAATGCTTTTGTAAATCAGTTTTACACAATGTGTGATACATGCTAGTTATGTTATGTGATCTGCTATAAACAGCAGTGTAATTCCCAGATTAATATGGGATGGCCATTAAAAGTGTGAAACACTGTCTGCCCATATTCCACAGATGGGAGCCTGTTTCTCAAAGGTGTTCAATGGATGTCCGCTCAAGCTTTACTGTGCTGTCACTTGGGTTTTCCCGAGGACTAGAGGTAAGGGGCAGGCATCTACTATTTTGATTTGGAATCTTTATCCCAAACCACTAATAGTGTCTCCCATCTACCAGATCAGTACCTCATCCTTGGGGCAGAGGAAGGAGTCTATACCCTGAACCTGAATGAGCTCCACGAGGATACTATGGAGAAGGTACTGCAGTACTGATTGGTGTATTCCTGGGGTACCTGAGGAGCATCTCTAATGGTACAGTATTGTGCAAAAATCTTTGGCAGTCAAAAAAAATGTTAAAGCTATTTATCTGAGTTGTAAGTACGGGTGTAACGAGATCATGCTGTAAGCATGTCCGTGTTTGACTAAATTACCATAGTAGATGCCCCAGACACATTTTAATCTTTTATGTGGCAGCACTTTGGGTACCCGGCAGAAAATATAAATGGCGAAAGGGTGACAGACAAAACACATACTATCTGTAAGCATGGTAGTAAAATAATGCCGCACACAGCGACTAACGCTACTACTATGCAAAGCCTTTTCCAGCACCATCATAACTCTTTACTTAAATCCACGGCACAGGTGAAGAAAACATTAACAAAAAGTTTTAAGTTTGTTGATTATATTGTTTTATTTATATTTTATGTTCAATTGAGAAGTCAAATAGGAGAGAAGTCTGTCATTTGAGTTTGTAGTGGAATATTTCATGGTGTTAGATGTCTTTTCTTTACTGAATATGATGATGGTGATTATTTAAGAACATAAGAACATAAGAACTATACAAACGAGAGGAGGCCATTCGGCCCATCAAGCTCGCTTGGGAAGAACT
>JABFEB020000002.1:15440001-15454296 GCA_019775895.2 Stomatorhinus ivindoensis | reverse complement strand
TGAACAAATCAGGATGGGCAAGTGACAAATGCTTGCTAAGGTTTGATGTGTTGCCTCCCTTGGCAGCACATGATTTACAGCAGCGCTTGCAGACTGGTGCATTGAGGTCTGTGGGTTCACCCGTTTCATCACTTTTGTAGTGCCATATTTCATTTCTACTACTCTCGTTATTTATTAATTTCGGACGTGTAGAACACGTTTTATCTGTGTGATCCATAGCCATTTGTCTGTTATCACGCTTGCCGGTTTTACGCCAGTTTGCGCAACACTGCCTCATAGTGGTGAAAATCGGAACAGCGGATGAAATACCGAACTGAGCAAACTTTTGATATTGTACCGTTTCAAAAATAATAAATACCGGTATTTTCACAGTACCGGTATACCGCACATCCCTACTATACAGTCAAACTTCGGATTGCGAGTAACTTGGTTTGCGAGTGTTTTGCAAGACAAGCAAAAATCCTTAATAAATTTGAACTTGATAAACAAGTGAGGTCTTGCAATACGAGCATTATGTATACGCTTTGTCTGCCTAGCGTTACGTGATCACAACTGAGACGATGGTTCTTCTCTCTCTCTTGCTGTGGGATTGTGGGTAATCGTTTCCAAAGCTTGGTCTCAGTCGCCGTGCCTCACTCGTATAGTCAAAATTTAGCAATAGAGTCTGGCTGCAGATCCACTGAGAGGCACATCCACTGACAGGCAGGAAATGACGTCACAGATCCACTGAGAGGCAAGCCATAGATATTTTCTATGATACATCCATTGACAGGAAGTCCACTGTTGGTCCTGAAATTACATCACACATCCACTCTGAAGCACACATTATTTCATTTAAAAATGGTTCATAGTTATAACTTGTTTGTATGCATGTATTTCTAAATTATAAAGATTATTTTATTTAAAAGTAGTTTGTACTTATCAAATTACAAGCAATGCAATTCTTAATTATAAATTCAAGAATATTGTGTACTTATCTGCTGTAGTCCTGATTGTGACTGTCAATAGTGACTAGATTTTTTCCCCCTCAGATTATTACATTGAAGCAAAATTATGCTTCTCTCAGAGCTTTTCTCCGCATACATTATCTTAGAATAAGAGAAGTATTTCTTACTTAAATAAATCACTATACATAGATAATTTGGCAAACAACATTTTATTTGTAGGTAGTGTATTGATGTATAAATAAATTTGAACAAATGTGCAACAAAGCAGTGTAAGGAACAGAATTAAAGAATGAAGAAGAATGAACAAAACAATTCGTATTACGCAAACATGGCATGAAGTTTAAGACCCATCCCATCATCACAATTAAAGAGGATTGTTTCCATGCCCTTCCTATTATGAAAAATAAACATAAATGGGTGATTTCTGTTGCCACTTTGACCCTCCAGGATCCTCAGCCTCTATCTGGAGAACAGTAGTTTCTGGAAGAGGGAGTGATTCTTGCGAATCCAGCATACAGCACTACAGAGGTTCCTCATGATGCACAACTCCTATATGACAAGTGAATATCAGGAACAAATAATTTAATCAGGTGCAGCTGGTAGTCAACAGGAAAACCATCTGAGAAAAATGAAGGACACACATCACTATTACACTTTGTAGAGCAGTCAGTCTAGAATAAGACAGATTACTGGTTACTTACCAGCCATGCTAAATACTCCCTTCTTATGGAAGTCCATTATAACCACTGGTGAGTAATAGCCATAGTTTACACATGTATAAAAATACTGTGAAAATGATTGTGTATGCATTTATGGGCTTTTGAAGGAGGGAGATTATTTGAATATGATTCAGCAACACAGTGATTTGAGTCAGGCTTACACTTACTGTATATACACATTTGAGTGGCATGAAAACACCATTCAACTGATCAGAGTAATCAGCACATGAAAATAAGTTAAACTATTGACTGAAAGTACTAACAACCTAAGCACGAACTGTTTTTAAAGCAACCAAACAATAGCAAAAAAATATATATATATTCCAACACTTCTAAACATAATGAACTAAAACATTCCACTTCTAAACATAGCAAACAAAGAAGTTCCCATCCTTCCTGAAGAACTAATAACTGAACATATTTAAACACTGAAAACTGTACTTGCTGTAGTATATGGACCTGTTTCTTTAGGTGGATTCACTCCGGTAGTCATTGGTTTATCCTTATTGGTGATCTGCCATACGCATAGATACTTTTAAGTTGTAACAAGTAAAGCATGAATAATGGTTCACGAGTACACCTGCCACAAGTGTGTACATCTTAACAAAAATATCAAGTCATGCAAATACACAACATTTACCATTTTACTTTCCTTCGCCAATGTCATGGTCAACACCACAGAAACGATGACTAAACAATGAACCACTACCGCTTGTGATCAAAGTATTGTTTTGGAGTCCAACAAACTTTATATGCGCTTCGGTGGAACTACAGTGACGTAATTTCCGGGCCCACAGTGGACTTCCTGCCTGTCAGTAGATGTAACTCTCAGTGGATGTCTGCAGCCGAAAAGCATCGCCCAAATAAGGGTGTAGCAGTGTGAGCAATGAGTATGTTTAATGACAATGCAATGTCGCATTTCGGTGAAATCGAAAAGGAGGCAAAGGTGGCTGTCATTGGATAGGTTCTTTGTTAAAGTCACACAAAAAGAAAAAGATTCTAGTGAGCCAACAGATAGTAGTGATTCCGTTAGTTATAGTGAAAGTCGTCCTACATAATAACCCTACTCTTCTCGCCTCTCTCGTCTCCCTCATACCATCCATGAGTCTTTTCAAAGGTAAAGTGCAGGATAATTTGTTATTAATTATGTATTTTTACTTTATATTTTGTATAAATCATTTTTATATGAATATTTTTGAGTTGTGGAACGAATCATCTGAGTTTTCATTATTTCTAATGGGAAAATTCGCTTTGATATGCGAGTGCTTTGGATTAAAAGCACGTTTCCAGAATGAGTTATGCTCGCAATCCAAGGTTTTGCTGTATTTGGTTATTCTCACAAACATGAGAATTCTTTGATAAAACCAAAATGTTACAATAAATACAGCATTGCATATTGCAGTTGGTATTACATTAACTTAAGAATATTAAAATTGCAATTTGTAGCTCTGATTTAATGATCTCTCAACCATTCTCCCCAAACTGACAGTACTGTTACAATTTTAAGGTGAAATAGCACAAAACTAGATAAAATGTTTTTAAATCTCAACTTTATTGCAAGTATTCCACAACAGAGAATCTATTAGTTTAATAAGACCTATGTAAATTTCACCAGAGCGCATATAGAAAAATATAATTAAAAGTGCTTAAGTCAATGGCAAGAATGCTTTCAAGGACCTTTTATGTTTTGGTGTTTCTACGCCCAAAGTGTGTATCTAGCCTATGTACGTAAACCCCCTGTGTCACCCATTACTGATTTATGTTAAGGGGAGACTACGCTTAAGTGAAAATACTCCCCACCTATCCATGTTTTTGCTCCCTCCCAGCTCCCAGTAAACCGTGGCCTGTCTGGGAGTCACCGAGAAATGTGTTAGGAAATACTGTCATAGAGGACACACAATTCTTTGAACATGTATTTATGTTTTGATTTCTCTTTCTTGCATTGTCTGCTCAGTAAGAAACCCATACACTGACAGCACGTTCTTCTGTGGGGCTGTGCCGTCTGGTGTGGTGCTGCTCTTGTGGTATGACCCGCTACAGAAGTTTCTGCAGTTTAAGGTTTGCTGATTCTCCAGTCTTCCCAAGGACAGTTTCAAAAGAAAAAAGATAAAGTAGAATGGTCTAAATTCTGTATGCTTTGTTTTAATTCAGACATGCTGTACTTGACTAATTTTTACTTACTAGTTACTGTTAATTGTTAATTAGTTATTTTCAATTTAATGTCACAGTGTTAATGGCATTGTTGTAGGTCTGCGGTCCTTATCCTGACCTCCCTCTCCCCCTGTCCCCCTGTCTTAGCACATAGCCGTGGCCCTTCCTGAGTCCCTGCCCATCTTTGAGCTGCTGGTCCTGGAGTCAGATGAGCTGCCACAGTTGTGTGTGGGGGTGAGGTGTGTCAGGTCTGAGCTCCAGATCTCATCAGCCAACCAGCAGCTGAATTTTGACATCATAAATCTGAACAGCACGACACATACAGAGCCAGGTAACCGTACATGGTGTTGTTTGATATATATATATTGTCGTAATCCGCCCGTCCGAGCCTCGTGTGTGCCACGCCCCCCCTCGTTACCTCATGTCTGATCCTGATTGAAACCACCTGTTGTCTATCCGTGCCTGCCTTTCCAGCCTGTATTTAGGCCGCGTCTGTGTCAGTCTTCTCTAGATCTGTCATTTGTGTAATTCGATAGAGTATCTGTGTGCTGCCACGTGTTGCGCCCTGTGTCCTAGCCTGCCTGTTCCGTCCGTCTGTCCTGCACCCTGTCCTGTTCTCCTGCCCAAATAAACCCATTCCTCTGCCCTCCATCTCGCCTCCTGCCCACGTTTGTCCGCCCGACGCCACCAATCGTGACATGTATATAAGCACAGCCACACATACACAAATGTAGTACTTTTGTACAAATATAGTACATAAATAGTTTTGCAAGACAGTGAGGTGTCAATTCTCCCGTGCACTTAAATTTAAATAGTGTACTGTGGCTACATGCTTTTTGACTTAAGGTGTAGTGTCCTATCAACTTAAGTGTAGCGTTTAAGTGCCCTTAGGCTAGACGTGCGCTTTAGGCAGAGAAATGCCAAAAAAGGGGATGTTCTATGTATATAATGATTTATGGTGTAAATGCATGTGATTTAATAGGTGTGGGGGTGTGTCAGTCCTGTGTGGCCAATGGCTGGTGTCTCTCTGCTGATAGATGGTGAGCCTCTCAGGGTGGTACAGCTGACGCAGCTGGACAGAGACACAGTGCTCATTGCGCTGCAAGGTGAGTGCACTCTGAATGGTGAAGAATGTCGCTGGTACTCTCATACAATGAGGGTTTTGGTATTTAAATGTTATCTTGCCATCACAGTACTACTATTCAATAATTTCTCATTTTTACCTCATTTTACTATATTAGCTTTTCAAATTCTCTGTAAGCTCTGTTGAAGACAGCCCATCGAATTGGCTTATTGAATATACTAAATTGTCTAATTACTCGACTAACCACAATTAGTTGCAGCCCAGTGGCACATACTGTCCTGTGCATTCCTGGTTCTGTTGCTTGGCTCCACAGAGAAGGTGCAGGTGGTGAACCTGCAGGGTTTCCCGTGTCGAGAACTGGTCTCAGAGCTGACTTTTGGATTTGTCATTGACACTTTGGGTAAGAGGCCACTGCCCTGCCTGTGTCTGCAGATATCTCGGCCTTAGCTTTTCTATTATTGGCTTCGCCATTTAGTTTTATGCTATGCAAGTTCTCAGGGGCTTTACAGCTTGATCTTTATTCGGACTTTAGCATCATAATAAATTGTTTTCCTCCTTAAATTGAACATAGCATCACTTATGTAGAACAGTGATTGTATAATTGGATATGACTAGTACAGTATCTGTGTTGCACTGTATGTTGCCTGGGATCGGTTCCAAGCAGTTCTGTGACCCTGCTGAAGATAACTAATTTGTATGATGGATAGATGAATGGATGGCAGTGTGACACTGTGTTATCACTTTCCAGTGATGTCATAGCACTACTCACTGTAACATATTTGTGCACAGTTTGTTTACAGGACAGCGTGCTGGCCTTTTGGAAACATGGTCTACAAGGACGCTGTTTGCAAACTAGCGAGGTAATATTTGTTGTTGATGACATCAGTGCTTAATCTAACATGCAAGTCTATGTCAATCGGGTGCTTTTCTCAAAGCTTATTTTAAGCTTTCATGTATAAAGATTTTTTTGGTGTTTCTACATAGGTAACACAGGAAATCACAGACGAAAGCCGCGTGTTTCGGGTACTGGGGACTAACAGGTACACATTTTGTAAAAAAGGCAAAAAAGCTTGTTACTTAGAAAATGGTGTCCAAGGATTTCATTGTAAACAACAATAAATGAAAAACTGTTTCAGAGAACATCAGTAACAGCATTTAACAGTAATATTTATATTGCAAAACTGTGATTCAAGTACATTTATACAACCACAAATCTGAAAAAGTTGGGACATTATGGAAAATGTGAACAAAATAAACCACAGTGATTCTGAAATTTGCTTTGACTTGTTTCACTGTAGACAGTATGAATCCAAGATATTTCATTTTCTGGTAAACTTTATTTCATTTGCAAAAATGTATCCATTCCTGCATTTCAGGCCTGCAACACATTCCAAAAAAAGTTGCAATGGGGGCAATTTAGGGCTAGTAATGAGGTAAAAAAATAGTGATGTGATTTCAAACTGGTGATGTCAATAGGTGATTGTAACTATGATTGGTTCAAAAGCAGTATCCACAAAAGGCTGTCTTTGAGGAGCAAAGATGGTGAGAGGATCTCTAGAGAGGAAGATCTCTAGTGTGTGCATCAGAAAATTATTGAAATGTTCAAAAACAATGCTCCTCAAAGAAAGATTGGAAGGGATTTGCATATTTCTCCCTCAACAGTGTATGATATTTAAAGTATTCAAGGAATCTGGAGGAATTTCAGTTTGTAAAGGGCAAGGGTGCAAACCTAAGCTGAATAGCTGTGATCTCCAATCCCTCAGACAGCATCAAGAACTGTAAATTCATTAATAGCTGATATAACCACATGAATAAGGAATCATTTATGTGATGGCACCATTAATGCAGAAAAGTACATTGAAATTTTAGAGCAACATATGTTTCCGTCAAGACGACATCTTTTCAAGGGACATCCATACATTTTTCATCAAGACAATGTAAAACCACATTCTGTATGTATTATAAAGGCATGATTGCAGAAGAATAAGGTATGGGTACTGGACTGGCCTGCCTCCAGTCCTGACCTGTCCCCAATAGAGAACGTGCTGAGAATTTTGAAATGGAAAAAGCAACAATGATGACCTTGTACTGTTGCGCACCTTAAGATGTGTTTGCAGGAGGAATAGGACAAAATAACATCTAAAACACTTAGTAGTCTCAGTGCCAAAACCTCTTTTATGCGTTGTGAGAAAGAATGGCAACATTACAAAGTAGTGAATGCTGTACAGTCCCAACTGTTTTTGGAATGTGTTTCAGGTCTGAAATGCAGGAATGGATGCATATTAACAAGTGAAATGAAGCTGACCAGGCAAAATGTGAAATATCTTGAGTTCATACTGTCAGCAATGAAATAAAAGTCAAAGTAAATTTCAGAATCGGTTTTTTTTTCCTAAAGTCGTTGCCAAAGTTTTGAGAATGAAAAAAGTATTGGTTTTCACAAAGTTTACTATTTCAGTGCTTGTAGATCTTTTTTTAAAGATGTTTCTATGGTATACTGAGGTACAATTACAAGCATTCATAAGTGTCAAAGGCTTTTCTTGACAATTACATTAACCTTATGCAAAGAGTTAATATTTTCAGTGTTGGCCCTTCTTTTTTAAGACCTCTACAATTTGCCCTGGAATGTCCCCGCCTCTTGAGGATTGACCACACCTCTTCAATGGTATTAAGGTCTGGGGAGTTTCCTCGCCTTAGACCCAAATTGTCGTTGTTTTCTTCCCCATGCCACTGAAGTATTACTTTTTTCTTATGGCATGGTGCTCCATCATGCTGGAAAAGGCATTCTTTGTCAACAAAATCTTGGATGGTTGGGGGAAGTTGCTCTCGGAGGATGTTTTGGTACCATTCTTTATTCATGGCTGTGTTCTTGGGCAAACTTGTGAGTGAGCCCACTCCCTTGGCTGAGAAGCAGCCCCACACATGAATCCTCATGAGTCTCAGGATGCTTTACTGTTGGCGTGACACAGGAGGTAGAGCTCACCTTTTCTTCTCTGGACAATCATTTTTTCTGGATGTCCCAAACAATTGGAAAGGGGATTCATCAGGGAAAATAACTTTACCCTAGTCATCAGCAGTCAAATCCTTGTAGCTTTTGCAGAATATCAGCCTTTTTCTTGGAGAGAACTGGCTTCTTTGCTGCCCTTTTTGACACCAAACCATCCTCCAAAATTCTCCTCCTCGCTGTGTGTGCAGAGGCACTCACACCAGCCTGTGTGCACTCACACCACACCTGAGCAAGCTCTGCACTGGTGGTGCCCCAATCCCACAGCAGAATCAACTTTAGAAGACAGTCCTGGTGCTTGCTGGACTTTCTTGGGCACCCTGAAGCCTTCTTCACAACAACTGAACCTCTCTCCTTGAAGTTCTTGATGTCTTCAAGCATCACCCTCCTTTTAAAGCATCCAGTCTGCTATTGTAACTCAATCAGCATGAGAGACTGATATCCAGCCTTGTCCTTGTCAACACTCTCACCTGTGTTAACAAGAGAATCACTGAAATGATGTCAGCAGGTTTTTTTGTGGCAGGGCTGAAATGCAGGGGAAATAGTTATTTGGGATTAAGTACATTTTCATGGCATAGAGGGACTTTGCAATTAATTGTAATTCATTCGATCACTCTTCCTAACATTCTGGAGATTATGCAAATTACCATAATAAAAACTGAGGCAGCAGACTAGTGAAAACCAATACTTGTGTCATTCTCAAATCTTTGCCATGACTGTAGTGTCTTGTATTAGTGTAGTGATGACATGCTGCTAAAGATGACCAAAGAACCAAAACAAAACACTGTATTATTTAAATAATATAAAACGATTACTATCTTCTGTATGAAACATAAATAGGCCTGATTTTTTTCCATAGGTAACTACTAGATATTGTAGAAAATTACTTCAAGAACAATGAAATTTAAATTAAATTTAAATTCACACAAATTTTGCAATGTTTGTATATTGAATTTTCTTTAGCTATATTTTGCATATATATTGAGATTTTTTTAAATGGATTTGTCTGACACATGAAAAAATTCACTGTGAATTGCCATTAGTACCACAGTACCTGTACACAAAAGTAACTCTATATAGGTACTACTTCAGGTGCTATTTTAGAGCATGAATATTTAAATATTCATGATATATCAGTATCAAATAAATCCTGAGTAGAATTTTAGTAATATCATCATATAAATATAATTTATTATAATCCAGAGGTTCTAGCCAGATAAATAATTGTTGTCCTGTTGCTCTTTTTTGTCATTATTTTAGAGATATCATCTTGCAGAGTACCCCAACAGGAATTCCTTCTGTCACTAGCAATCTTTACATGCTGACCGGCCACGAGAGCAGCTACTGAGGGAAGAAAATAGAATTGGAAAAAGACAGGGAGGAGGGAGAAAGTGGAGAGAGGCACCCAGCTGCCAGGGAACCAAAGCAAGAGGGCCCAAGGTGTCCACTTCACAGGACAGGGCCCTGTCTTCCTGGTCAAGGTGAAACTCTGTTTTGATTTGGGTCAGAATTCAGGACAGTCTAGTATGAAGTACAATAACCACAACCTGAAAAAAAACCCAAACTTGAATGGCGGCAGCAGATAGAAACATTCATTATATATAAACTCATTGATCTGGACTGTACCACCAGCACATACACAATCAAAGCAAAGCTGAATGCAAAACGTTCACTTTGACAAATGTTACTGTAGATATCCCTGAATCCCCCTGAGTTTCTTCACATTAAACTAATCTGCCTTTTTGGAATGTGAAGCGGATTGTTGCATTTCCTGTAAGAGCTGGGTTATCGCTACCAAGATATACTGTGCCTTCCATTTGCACAAAGTGTTGCATTGACAGAATGAATATATGCTGTTACTGTTCTTTTTATTGAAAAGTAATGGGTTCGATTACAAAATCCATTTTGACAGGAAGAAATACTTATATATATATATATATATATATATGTGTGGTAATGTAAAATTACAAATTAATTAATGCAATACACTGTAACAAATATTGGAAAAATGTGTTGTAAAATACTTATTTATGAAATTCATGAAAATTCATGATTGATGTACAATATATTGATGTATATTAACAATACTGGCCTTGTGCTTTTGACTGTGAAAAGCCTTAGACCAGTAGTTCTCAGCATTTTTTTGTCCTCCCGTGTCCAGGAAAACGTGTGGGCCCCCCTACACAGGTTATGATATTGTTTCTTTGTTTGCATTCAGCAATGATGATTGTGAATCTTTATTAATATAAACATATTTTGATTTGGTTACACTGACAAACAATGTAATTTGTTTTAAACATGACAAAAAAGTTTCACTCCACTATGTCCACCAACACTTTTTTTCTCAGTTCATTTCTCAATCCATCTAAATATAAAACTTGCAAATGGCTCTAAAATCAGAAACTATGTCCCTAATAAATGAAAAGATCCTCAGTATATGCTACTAGCCTTCAGCAAAACAAATATTGCAAATGATGGTACATTTCACTAAGTATTAAAACGAAATGAACAAAATAATGATACTTCATTAGCATACCCATGAGATGTTTTAGTTGCTGGGATTCCCATGCAAATTCCCATGATAACAATACGGTAATCCGACAGTTGTCATTAGGGCAGGAAAACAAATGAAGCTGCTCAATTTGACTCATGTAAACAAGAGCACATCTGCATTCTGTTTACACTGGCTGAAGAGTTTCAAACCTTTATTTTGTGATGTGAGTTTTCACTGAGGAAATACAATAAAAAATACATCTCTTCAGTTCATGGATAACTGCAAATTCAGATAAGCAGTAACTGAAAATGACAAAATACTTGTTTTCTAATTTTGATTGCTACTGTAAAAACTTGTCTTTAAAAAGAAATAAATATGGAAACTGTTGGTAACTAGGTTCTATTAGCATTTTTCACTACTTTTGAGACTTTTTTTGCAAGACTGCAAAGCAATCACTTAATTTATTATGCTTCTCAAAATGCAAGTCATAAAATAGCTTAAAATAGAATTGCTTGTTTTTGCTGAAAAGATTTAACGTAAAATATTAACTTTTGCACGAAAAACACTTGTATAATTCAAATAAAAGATGCATCTTACATGTTCTCTCTTCACTCAAAAATGGAAGGAACAAAGTTGTGATGCAAAACTAAAAAATAAAAGCAGAAAGGGGGGTTTATTTCACAAAATAGTTATGTTAGCAACTTACACATTTGAAACCCTGCACATGAATGGTTTCAACTATCAAAACCATAATGTTACATAAAAAAAAAAGTATGATTCCTGTCACGTTGGCGGACAGGGTGTCGGCGGCGTGAAGCAGGCGGAATGACGGAAGGCAGGGAATCACGGCGAATACGGGATTTATTAGAAGGACAGACACAGCACTTACGCATAACACCACAGTGACTGATCTCGGGAGACGGACTCAGATGCGGACTAAATACGTGAGACAGGTACGGACTGATAGACACCAGGAGAAGATAATCAGGCACGAATCGACAACAGGTGGTTTCCATCAGGATTGAACACGAGGTAACGAGGGGGGCGTGGCACACAGGAGTCTCGTACGGGCGGAACATTACAATTCCATTCCTCATGCAGTCTCTCATGCATTTTTGATCCAAGACCACACATTCCAATACATGCAAACATATACTACCATTTTAAACTTGTGATTAATATACACACAAACGCACACACACACATATATATACAGTATATAGTCAAATGGGATAGAGTTTGTATCCATTAGTAATTATAATTTGTAACTAAGCTTAAAAGGTTTAGATCATATACTGTACTTACACCAATGAACCAAAACATCCTGACCAGACCCACATGAAGTGAATAATGTTAACTGTCTAGTAAAAATGGTGAACAGCAGGGTTTGATACTAGAGGTCCAGACCTATTTGATGGATTGGGTATGGACAATATGTGACCACATCTGATACTTACTTAAGTAGTTCTTAGCAGTCTGTTAATAGTTAGTTCACGTTATTAAAGACACAAAAGTAGGTCCATAAAGGATAATAAATAATAGTTACAGGCTTACATAAAGGCTAAATACCAATAGTTCCACAAAGCAGAATAAAACCTGACGGAACTCAGTGTGGGGTTTGTCAAAAACATGATTATGCTGTTCTTAAAGTCCTGTCCTCCTTACTTCTTACAATTAGAAGATTGCTCTTATTGGTATTGTAAGTGATATCAAACTCTGAACCATACTAAGACCAGACCCTCAATAACTGAAGGCCAGCACTATATGGGCAGAAGATCACTGAATCATCCGCATACATCAAGTGGATGATTATAGTCCCACTGACTTCACATCCTGATCCACAATCATTTAGGTGTTTTGACAAAGCGTCCATGTAAACATTGAAAAGAAAATAGACAAGGAAGCATTCTGTGTAATTCCATTACAGACCTTAAAAGGGACAGACACACAATTATCCCATTTAAGATACATAGACTGTTGAGTATACCAAAAGGACAGAATCCTAATTATGGACTTGGGAACCCCACTATATTGTAACTTACAAAATAACTTCTTGTGATTTACATGATCAAAGGCTTTTGAAGCATCAATAAAACCCATAAAAACAATAGAATTGTGCCTGTTATACAAATCCAAAATCTCTTTCAGAGCAAAAATACACATATCTGTACCACTTTTTAATTTCAAACCAAACTGATTATTAGTGGTCAAGATAAAATTTTCCATTCTATTTAAGAAGGTTCTTTTAAGAACATTTGGTAGAATACTAGCTAGAGCTATTGGTTGATAGTTCTCTACTACTTATTTTGCCAGCTTTATATTTTAAAATGGGCACTAATATTACAGATAAAATGGAGTCAGGTAAAAGGCCATGAATTAAAAACCCTAAAGAACAGATGGCAAGCAGAGGGAC
This sequence comes from Stomatorhinus ivindoensis, assembly GCA_019775895.2. Lineage (NCBI taxonomy): Eukaryota > Metazoa > Chordata > Actinopteri > Osteoglossiformes > Mormyridae > Stomatorhinus > Stomatorhinus ivindoensis. The sequence goes on along the minus strand of JABFEB020000002.1, from coordinate 15,441,487 downwards.
AACTTTCCTACTCACAAATTTTAAGTGTTACGCAGAGATATCCATATCACATGCCTTATTGACCTTTAGGCTCTTAACTGCATCATAGACCTCTTGTGGAGACTATCACATCTTCATTATTTGACAGTGTTATCCACTACAAGGGGATTACTTTTAACATAGTTGAATAGCTCACAATAATGTTTCTGCCACATCTGAGTAATTTTCTCTGAACCACTTACACCATCAGTATTAGTTGGTGAGGGTGTTTTAGAATTACCCATTTTTTGACTACCTTCCAGAAATCATTTACACATTTATTTTGCAACTTCCTCGCAAGTGAATTTGACCTCACACATTCCTTTCAATAAAATGTAAGGCATATTTAAAATTGGCGTTCGTCCGTTTCTTTTGATCAAAGAGAGGACCATGTTTTTGCGGGCCTGTCTCAACCCTATCCTTAAACGCCCCTCTAGCCTCAGCATGAAGCTCTTCAACATGTTCATTCCACCCAGGTTTGGCTTTATACCTCTTGGTCTTACACAGAAACCTGCTTGAGGCAAGAAGGAACTCCACCACATTTTCATACAGAGAGCACAACACAACCCCATGTTGAGGGTTTTTGCAATTAGTGTCACAACAGCCTCTTTTGGTAGCTCAATCATACCCAGCAAGTTGTCAAACTGAGCCAGGTATGCCATAAGGTCCACCTCAGATTAGACCAGTCTATTTTCCCCCATACATGTCAGTATTCACACACGCAGGTACATCACCCTAATTTACTGTAAAAGTTAAGGGTACATGATCAGTGTTACGTTTCACGATGGGCGGGCAGGCAAGTAGGCACGGGAGGCAGAAATCAGGGCAGGAAACAGGGTTTTTTCCGGATAGACATGTGACACGACAGGACTTCCAAGTAAAGTCAATGACTGACCTGGGGAAACTAACACAGATGCCGACTGAATACGAACAGGAAAGGCAGGTATGAATTGACAACAGGTGGTTACAATCAGGATCCGACACGAAGTAACGAGGGGGGCGTGGCACACATGAGGCTTGGACAGGCGGATCATGACAATCAGTAGTGGCAAATTATTGTTGCAGTTGAAACCAGATATTTACACACACTTCAGGAAAAAAAAACATTTTTCTTTACTGTCAAACATAAAATCAAAGTAAACTTTTTCTGTTTTAGATCAATATATATTAACATATTTTTTGCGTTTGCTAAATGTCAGAATAAAGAGAGAGCATTTTATGGATTTTTTTTTATTACTTTCATCAGTCAAAAATTTACATACACTTCTTTAGTATTTGGTAGAATTGCCCCAAAACTCTTTCATCCATCCATCCATCCATCCATCCATCCATTTTCTATACGGGTCCGCTTATCCTACTGGGTCGCGGGGGGTCCGGAGCCTACCCGGAAGCAACAACAACAACAACAAATTTATTTTTGTATAGCGCATTTTCACGACTTTACATCATCCCAAAGCGCTTTACAGCA
>JABFEB020000002.1:15397289-15413909 GCA_019775895.2 Stomatorhinus ivindoensis | reverse complement strand
GGCTCTGGGGTTGTTGGGCCCCCCCCCCCCCCCATCACCCTTGCTGAAACTGTGACAAACTTAATACTATTACTATATAATAATATATTTCCTGGCAATATATTTCCTTTGACACCGGTTAGTGATGCATCCTGCCAGGCTGGGGGAATCCCAGCTATTTTCTAATGCCTTATAGTTTCTTCTACAGCATCTGGTGGGCATCTGATCAACATTTGGGTTGTCAGGTTGGCACAGTGAAAGTAAAGGGCCTAACTGTGAATCCACCTATCTGGCCTGTTGATATGCAGCATTGAATGGAAGCAGTGTGCTGTAATATTACAGAATGCATATGTGTGTGGAAAAGGGTGTTCAAATCTGTAAGCATAGTTTAGTGTTGTGTATCAGTATACTCAATAAACTGTAGGCATGTAGTAAAATGCACTACTGTTATGTGTATTACAGTATAGTACTGTGTTTATCAGTATACAGAGTAATGTAAATTGTTGTGTATGGTGTATTGGTACATAAAATAATATAAAATACTTTGCTGTAGAGTGTTTATAGAGTAATATAATGTATTGTATTAAAGTGTGTATCAGTATTAGAATAATGTAAAGTGCTGTGTTGTAGTGCATATTGGTGTATAGAATAATATAGAGTACTTTGTTGTGGGGTGTATCAGTATGTGGAATGATACCTTGTTAAAGTGTGAATCAGTATATAGAGCCAGATTTAATTATGACTTAAAACATGTTGCCGATCTTCTAAGACCGTCTAAAGTAGTGGTTCACAAATGACTGTGTACCACCATCATAACTGATGTATGATAGCTTTGCATATCACACAAGCAGTCAAAAAAATAATAGCAATGTTTTTTAAAATAAATAAATAACAGATTGGAGACATGGGCTAGAAGGCTGAACTGAGAACCAGTTCATACATCTTCATCTTGCTTTGTGTGTAGCCCAAGCCTGCTTCCCTGACAGGATAATTGGCGGCTAGTCACTGTCAGGTATCCACACTGAGTAACTTGTACCAATAATCATGTCATATTGCCCAGCCATAATACAGAGGACTGTGTTGTAGTGTGTATCAGTATATAGAATAATGTAAACTTATGTGTTGTAGTCTGTATTAGTGAATGAGATTATCCACAGTACTGTGTTGCTAGAGGCAGTTTAATGTTCAGCCAAATAGTTACTTCAATATTAGTTTAAATACTATAACTCGTGGCCATAGGTGGAAATTAGTGGGAGCACATTTTAAAATGGGTTTGAGAAAACTCTTCTTTACTCAGTGTATGATTAGAGTATGGAATAGTCTTCCTGTTAGTGTAGTGGAAGCTAAAACCTTGGGTTCAGAGCTAGATAACATTTTAACAACTCTGAGCAATTAGTTAAGTTCTCCCCAAACGAGCTTGATGGGCCGAATGGCCTCCTCTCATTTGTAAATTTCTCATGTTCTTAAAATGCACGTGCCTGACAGGCTGTGTAACCCCTCCCCACCCACAGGTAGAGCCATTCTTTGTCAGCCTTGCGCTGTTTGATGTCTCCAAGGGATGCAAGATCTCGGCTGACTTCCACGTGGACTTGAACCCCCCCAGTGTGCGTGAGATGCTGTCTGAGTGTTTGGCTCAGAACATCGTGGAGGCAGGCGGCGGGCACTGCAAGGACCTGCCCATCCTGCAGAGGGCATCAGAGGCATTTTTACGCTTTCCCACACAGGTGTGTACAGTACACCTAATTTGCACTGAGACCCTGACAGATGAAGCACAGCGTCCCCTAATGGCCAGCAGTAGAACACTCATTCCTCCATTTACAAACATTTGGTATCTGAATTTTCCCTCTAACTCAAACATGAGGAATTACCACCTGTATGTTTCTGAACTCATGTTTGATTATCAGTCAGAATCAATCAAATTTTATTTATAGAGAACATTTAAAAACAACAATATTGACCAAGTGCAACACATAGATAAATATTAGTAATAAACTAATAAATTATCTGAAGCTCTTTGTTTGAAAGTGGTTGTGAATTATGATTATAAATTAAATTGTTTGTTTTTTGCTATACTTAATAAATATGCATAATACATTTTAATGTCAAATACTTGTATAAAATGATTATACATTTTATGATTATATTGCATCACTAGATGTAGTTTTATGCTCTTTTCAAAGCACATAATTTAATGGTTGTGGATGTTTAGGTTTGTTATTGAGTGCACTTGTTTTGCTTTGGATCAGTTAGCAAATTATCCCAAATTAATTCCCAACAAGATATATTAGGAATAATGTTTCCAATTTGCACTTTTTCACCTTCTGAACTGAGATGGAGAGGGAGGGGCTTGACAAGGTGCCAACCAATCCATGTCCAAGGAGCTCTTTTAATGTCATTTCCTGTTTGTGACTAAAGCTTCTTCTTAGGCTTGGGTGGTATCAAATTTTTCATACTGTCATACTTTCTAGACATTTCACCTTGGTATATGACGGTATTTTTTTTTAGTTCAGTGAAGTTTCACTCACTGCTAATACTGTGCGCTACAATACTTTGCCTCAATACAGCATCTCAGTATTAGTTTAATCGAAAGAGGAATGTTTTTGATGTTACTAAAAATAATACCTTCAGGATTGGTCAATACTGCAGTGTCCCGTCATACCGTCATACCACTGAAGCCTGCGTCTTTTACCTTGATCTCTTTTAAATTTTAGTACACTTACGGCCTTGTTTGTTTCAAGCAGGGTCAGCTGTAGACCGCCCTGTGTCTCAGGTGTTACACAACAGCCCACCAAGTAGGTCCCATGGTGCCTTTAACTGGGGACACAGACACTCATTTTTACAGAAATTATGAAAGGGACTAGGACTAAATTCAGAGTCTTCTCTAAAATATTTAGTACATGTAAAAAGAAGTATAAAACTTCTTATACTGTATGTTCTTTGACTGAGGTTTGTGCTTAGGAAATTCAGATTTTGAGAGTAAGGAGTTGCCCTAGTGGTTGATAAAAGGCTGTGCAGAGTCCTGTAGTTGGTCTTCTCTTCCCAGTGAAGCCAGTAATTAATCTGACCTAGTTCAGAAAATGTTCAGCTGACTGCACGGTTCAAATCACATGCTGCATACACCGCTTTGTTGGAAAAAACAAACAGTGCTGGTCACTTAAAATACATGTGTGTGAGTGTAATGTTAGGGCTAAGTCTTCTGCTGGTGCTGCTAGCATGAGCTTTAAGGGAGGAATGTGTCCAAGTGGCGCGGGGTCACTCCAGACTGTCCTTCACGCATACCTGTCTCTGAAGCAAGCCTGGCACAGGGAGGCTTGCAAGCCCGGAGCTGGCGGAATGGATGGGTGGAGAGATCGTGCTCAGTCTCTCTGCCCGAGGTGCGACGGGACGGGACTGTGCAGGCGCAGCTCACCTGCTGTGACCTGTCGGGCTGTAGTGTGGGGGTGGATGTAGTCCCCGTAACTCTCTGAGGTTTGCTTTTAGGTGGAGACAGAAACCTCAGGCTTCCGGGGTGTTTGTTAGTCACAGGAATGTGATGACATGTCGTCCCCAGACACACTTATGGAGATGGAGCTGGCTGTGTAAAGACTTCCGGTGAACATCAGAGACTCTGAGCTTTACCATGCGCAGACTGTGACTCTAAACTGCCTCTTTTAAAGTCATCATAACACAGAGGAGAGCAGGCCGGTCACCACTGGTTTCCAAATTACGCTCCTGCTTTTATTTCCTGTAGAGGTGATGTCACGAGCAGTGCCTGGCTATAGGAAGCACTCAGAACCAAGCTACCATATACACAGGGCAGTAGCTGCTTGTACTGGCTCATAAACTCACTTGGAGTTGCCGTCCCATCCTCACACTCCCAGGGCATCTTCTCAGTGACTGACCCACACCCCGACATCTTCCTGATGGCGCGAATTGAGAAGGTGCTGCAGAACAACATCGTCCACTGTGCTGAGCCTTACATGAAGACCTCTGACATGAGCAAGGTTTGTGTACACTGTGTCAGACAGACAGCTACAGCTACAATTGGCTGCATGTATTTATTTTTGTGGTTTTGTAGCATATAGATAAGTGGTCTCTGTTCTACTTTCTTACAATGATAAATCTGTGTATTTCCTGTAGCCATTATTCACACATATAGCTTTAGTCCATATTAATTAGCCTATATGTGGTATATAGGGATGTCGCCTATTGCCTTTGTAACTTGGACACATTCTTTAGTTTGTGTTTTCCAGTAGCTAAGCTACAGAGAAATTTAGTTCATTGTGTTATTTGTTAGTTACATGTTAGCTTCTGTTTCCCCCCAGACTGCCCAGAAAGTCCTGAAGGCAGCCAGACAGACATGTCAGCGGCTGGGCCAGTACAGGATGCCCTTCGCCTGGGCAGCCAAGTAAGCACTCCTTCATGCAGCCTCCAGCTTCAGCCCTCAGTGAAGATGGACTGTGCTTTGATTTATCTGTAGGGAATCGCCCAATTTTGACTGAGAGAGTAGTATCTGCTGAAAAAGCTTATGCAGATTTAAATGTCTAACATATATCAGTTATGTGCTTTTATTGTATTCCTGTGCTGCAGCAATTTCTATAACAATTGTTCTATTCTATCAGGCATATTTAAAATTTAATTAAATTTAACAGGTAATTGTGAAGGTAGCAGCTTCCCTCAGATTACTGCCCTGGTTTATAATCACTTAGCTTGCTAAAGCAGATGTTCCCCATGGACTAAGGTACACCTGCGTTGTTTTCTCAGGTCACCACTGACTAAAGTATAAAAGTTTTGTAAGCAAGCTTACCCCTGATTAAAGTACATGTGCTTTAACTAGGTCTATGGTAGTGTTTTACTGAGTGTAGTACAGATGGTTAAACTAATTTGTCCCTCATGTTACCACTAAGTGAAGTATGGAAGCTTTAACCGGGTGTACGCCAGTTTGCCGCTGACAGAAGTACAGTTGTTTTAATCAGTTGTTGCCCAGTTTATCTCTAATGGAAGGACTGGTGCTTCAACGAGATATGTGTGAGTTTACCACGTACTGAAGTACAGGTGCTTTGACCACATATTCTCTAAGCTACTGGAGCCTAGAGTACAGATTCTTTAGCCAGCTGTTATTCAGCGATGCTTTAAGTCGGTCTTTCCCAGGTTATCACTGAGGCTAGATGTCCGGGTTGTTTAACGGGACATTTGTGTTTCCCCATGACTCATGTGCTATCTCAGTGGCTGCGTGACAGCTCCCCTCTACTCCAGGCAGGTGTTCAAGGACTCCAAGGGCAGTTTGGAAACGGACGGAAAGTTCTCCTCCCTATACCGCCAGGATAGCAGTAAAATCTCCACTGAGGACCTCATTAAACTGCTGGTGGATATCAAGAAGTGAGTGGAGTGTGTTTCCATCTTTCACAGAGCATGAAGATCTGTAAGATTTAGTCTGGAAGGCTTTTATTTATACTTGCTTACTCGACCCTTGCTTGGTTAAATCTTATTTGTAATCCTTAAGCCTCTGGGGTCGATTGCATCGTTGGCTTGTAATCGTTGGATTACAAATTTAACATAAATCTGACATATTTACAATATACATAAAAATTAAGATGAGTGTAATGCCAAAACAAATATACAGTGCTACTGGAAAGTTTGTGAACCCCTTGAGTAGTTTAGATTTTTCTGTTGTTTTACCATGATTTTCTTATTTTATCATCACCAGTTTTTATATATGAAATATCAGGATTATATTCATCAATTCCATGTACCTGTTTTAAGGGAACTGTGTAAGTAGCCATAGGACTACATGAAACATTTAATCAGAGTATGTGCAAAAGTTATAGACTCGGGTGAAACATATGTGGGTGCTCAAGTAATCAGTTAAATAGACCAATCAAATGAGACATCGTTAGGAAAGGTTTTGAGTAGCACTGATTAAAAGAGAGAGGAATCCAACCCAAACTACTGTCATGCCAAGGCATAAAGCTCACAGATCAACAATGCCGAGATGAAAGGAGACATGCGAGGACATCAGGAAGAAGGTGGTGACAGCCCATCAGGCTGGGGAAGGCTACAAGACCATCTCCAAAAGATTCCAGCTCCATCCATTCACTGTAAGACAAATCATTTACAAATGAAGGGCACTCAGCAGCACCACAACTCCGCCCAGAAGTAGGCGGCCATCAAAACTTTCACGAAACGAAAACTTTCCAAGAAGCACCAGAAAAATAAAAATAATTCAGGAAAAGGCCAACCCACACATCACCTCCAGAGAGTTACAGACCCCTCTGGCAGCATCTGGGATAATTGTACATGTGTCTACAATCAGGCAAAAAATAAATGGATATGGCATTCATGGGAGAGTTGCTAGAATGAAGCCTCTGCTCTCAAGAAAGAACAAAGTTGCCCATTTAAACTTTGCCAGAGAGCACTTGGACAAAGCAGAAGCCCTCTTGGTTAGTTCTCTGGATAGATTAGTTCAAAATTTAATTATTTGGCCATGTTTGGAAAGAAGTCAACATTGCATATCAAGAAAAGAACCTCCTCCCAACAGTTAAGCATGATGGTGGAAATGTGAAGGTCTGGGCCTGCTTTTCTGCCTTAGACGACTCCATATGATCCAGGGAACCATGAATTCTCAGACCTATCAACAAATTCTTGACCAGAATCTCCTGCCATCCGTCAGGGAGTTGAAGCTGGGAAGGAACAGACTATGCAACAACAACAATCCAAAACATTCCAACAAAACTACCAAGGAATGGCTTAACAGAAAGAAGATTTGAACTCTGGATTGGCCCAGTCAAAGTCCGGACTTCAATACCATAGAAATGTTGTGGCAAGATCTGAAGCGGGCAGTACATGTCAGATGTCCCTCCAACCTCTCTCAATTGGCTGAGTTCTGCAAGGAGGACTGGGCAAAAATGGCCAAAAAGCAGATGTGAGACCATTGGTTCATGGTTACAGAAGACATTTGGTTGAAGTAATGGCTGCAAAAGGAGGTGCCACAAGCTACTAGCTAACACATACTTTTGCACATACCAGAGCTTCTGTTTTTTGAGAGAGAAATTACTTTTGTTATATCATAATGGAAATATATCTCTTTTTTCTTTGTTTCCCTTATTTGCAAGGCCTGCTTTACAAATTGGGATTTAAATGTTCACTTGATAAGGTTATTTAAATTTAATGGCCATGTTTGGGGGGTTCACAAACTTTGCAGCACTGTATAAGAAATAATTTATTTGCCATGAATTAAGTGTATGATATTGAATGAAATGTGTGACCATGCCTCAGTCAGTGAAAGTGTGTTCCCTACCCCAAGACCCCAGAGGGTTAATACAACCAGGTTAATGGTTGAATGGTTCATGTTTTTAGGTGTCATGCTAGCTCTTGACCTTCCCTGCTCTGATCTCCCCCTCCAGGCCAGAGAAGAGCAAGCTGCAGGTCATACCAGGGCAACTGAACATCACCATTGAGCGTGTGCCCCCCCAGTTCTCAAGTACGGCAAGCAGAGCACCGCGTGGGCTGTGCAAGCTGATGGGTTGCACTTCTACTATCCTCTCTTGTCATCATAATGTTCATCTCAGCTTGCTTTTTAATCGCCGTCCTCCTCGCCGCAGATTCAGTCACATCCAGCTATGTCCCGGTGCAGCCCTTCAAGGAGACTTGCACATGCGTCGCTGTGGAAATAGAGGAGTTTGTGCCCAATGAAGCTCACTTCCACTGCCCCTTCACCGTCTACAGGAACAGCCTATACATCTACCCACTGCAGCTTAAATACGACAACCAGAAAACCTTTGCTAAGGTATGAGAGCTTATTAAAATATTTGGTAACACTTTACATTAAGTGCACCTTCATAATGCATTCAATATTTTTTAATCTTGTTCTTATTATTTCTTATATTTCTGTCTCTTGCCTTACACCTCTGGGACTTTGAGTATGGAGTTTGCATGTTCTCGCTGTGTCCTTATGGGGTTCCATTCTGGTTTCCCTCAGCAGTCCAAAAACATACTAAGGTGAATTGGAGTTACCAAGTTGTCCTTAGGCGTGACTGTGTGTGAGAATGGTGTGTGTGCCCGGTGATGAGTTGGCTCCCCAATCCTGGTTTGTTCCCTGCCTTGCGACCGTAGCTTCCAGGATAGGCCCTTCTGGACCCCTTGTGACCCTGCATAGGACAAGTGGATATAGAAGATGGATGGATATATGGATGGATGGATGGATGGATGGAAGGTTTAAGTACAGTCTATGGAGTGGGTGGCAAAGCATTTCACTGCACATGTGAACATCAACATTCGTTGAACTTTGAGACTTCCTACAGCGGCTTTTCATACAGATCTCATACGGATATAAAATATATAGTGCTTCTGAAAGTTTACCTGTAGGGTCTATGGGCTTACCTATGCAATTAAGTCTATGACACCTCATTCCTGGGTACTTTTGTGACAAACATGTATTATCTCTGCAGGCACGAAACATCGCGGTCTGTGTGCAATTCCGAGACTCAGACGACGAGGGCACCAGCCCCCTGAAGGTGAGGTTAACAGTCATACCTGGCTTTGTTCTCTAGCAGGTCCCAGAATGCAGCTCAGATTTAAAAATAGAGAATAAAACACCAACAAGCATAAAGACAGAGTTGAAGCCAGTGATTACAGCTGGCAGCAGTAGGTAATGAATGGTGTCCCTGTCTTCAGACTGCACTCATGCTGTAAGAACCGCCCCAGATATTTGTGGGTGGAAACATTCATAAAGCTGCACACAAGTTATTTTTTCCATGAGGCAAAAAAAAGACAACTGGAATTTTGGGGGGGGCATCATGGATGAGAGCAGCGCCAACCTCCCTTGTGCAGTTCTGTGGCCATCAGGGAAGCTGTGATACAGGAGGGTGGTTACCGTGACAATCAGGTCACTGTTATTAACACACACACTGGTATACAGACTTACCCATAGTACTCTGCGTGGAATCTCTCTGCAAATGTGCCCTTTTCATTAATAGATATTCCAGTATTATAACAATGACTAAATAACTAAATCTCTGCTCAGATTAAATCAGAGGAGGAAATTGCTCTTTTGCCTTAGTATTACGTTGCTTAAATAAATATTCAGTCAATTGTATACAAAGTTATAATGCAAAGTAACGATTGGCACAAACTCTGGTAAATTACTTTTGGCTGAAGGATCAGTTCCCACAGTCAATGGTGTATTTCCTCCTTGGAAATGGAGCAGAGGTCAGATGCTATGAAGAGATTTGTAAAAAACTTTCTGGGATAACTTGATTTCAAGTGTTTCGATAATGTAGAATAAAAGATCTTCCTCTCTAAATTTACATTGTAAACTACAATAACTATGAATCTTCATAAAATCGATCAAGGTAACATTATCGTTTGTACAAACAAAATAAAATGTCTCAGAGCAGAGACAACTGCTACCTTTCAACGACTGTTCTTTGGATTTCCACTGAGCCCATCACCCCAGGGCACACACAGTTTACGATCAGTGACTATTTGCTTTGTACAGAGCACCTTAAGACTCCTGAGAATTTGGATTCAGAACCCTTGGCACCGTGGTGGAGCCAATGAATCATTTAATTTGACCCGCTACTACAGTAATATCCATCCTTCCGTCAGTCTTTCTGTGACCCAGTGCAGGGTCACAGGAGGAGACTAGATATTCTCTGCTTCACTACTACATCACCTCTTTTGTGACCTGTTTGAAAGTAATTGTAATTTGTGGTTCTATGACACAATGTGTGTTGTAATGTCTTTTTACGTATACGAAGGGTTTGTTTTTTAAGGTTTATTATTAATTATTTTATCTTGAGTTGAAACAGTAGAATGGTTTTCATAAGTCGTGCTGTCATTACTCTGTGACCAGTGGCAGCTTGAATTCAAAGATCCCTGTTTTGTGTTTGTTTCCATGGAACAGTGTATCTACGGAAACCCGGGGGAGCCACTTTTCACATCAAGTGCTTTTGCCGCCGTTCTACATCACAACCAGAGCCCCGACTTTTACGATGAGGTAAGCTTGTGCACAGCGCTGCTTTACTTCCTGTCCAGTGCCCCGTGTGTCACACATGTCCTGAAACCCCTCTCTCATTATTGTGAAACCTAGGAGGTGCACACATACTTTATGGAGATAATTCATGAAGTAGCTGGGGATTATTGACAGTGTAGGATTCTTCATGTTTTAGACATTTCAGGGGCAGTGTTCTGGTTCTTATTGGTTTGTGTCATGTTTAGTTACATTAGAGAGACAGATACTTCAATGTTTTAGCTCTTTTTCTCCTTGCCAGCAGACCATGAGGATGCCTAATTATAATCACTCTATTCCATCCTTCAGCCTCTGTCTCCTGTGGATCTTTTAGCTGCAATGAAGGGCCAGGATCTTCAGAGTTACATATTAAGACTTTAGAGTCATTAATGTTCATTGTTGCAATGAGTCATCTCTTAATCATATAAAGCTTGTTAGCCAAAGCTGATTCTAAAATTAGATCTCTCAAGGTTGTCATTAAAGGTTTATATGGCCTCCTGGCTTTTTTCAGGTGAGCAAAGCTATGAATGACTTGAATAGGATCTAAATAATCAGTAGAGCCGCACCCAAATAATTTCAGAATTCTGTAATTATTTTAGTTAGGCGGAGTGATCTGCATTCAATGAAGTCCTTATGATGATTGCTTAAGCCTCGCAGAGACATTCCCAATGGCAATGCTAACAGCAGTTTTGTCAACAACTAAATAAACATTTTCAGCATCATCCTTTGTATTGTACAAATGGATGTTTATATTATGTAATTCCTTTTGCATGCCATCATCCATTAGACTTTTCTGATTATTCAGAATGCCCCCCTTATTGTTGTATACCCACTTTTTGCACTACAGTTAACAATTAGTAGCATTAATAGCACTGAACATTCTCTCCTCTCCTGGTTTCCTGAAGGTAATGCCAGCTAAAGGAGCACATGGTATACAGGACAATTTTTTGGGGGGAAATTTTTGTTACTCAAATCTGAATTCCAGTTACAATTTAGTAAATGTACTTCTAAATATGGGTTATAATTTTGAAGTAATCCTGTTGAATGGTTTCTCTTGGTTGATTCTCTTCAGGGTTTGTTGTGAGATCCTGTCAGTACAGTTACTTCAAGGGACATGCTGTAATGAGAAAGTTATTTATTTTGTTTTGCCAAAAATGTCACTAAGGTTGCCATTATTTGACTGCCAAGCTGCCTTCTAGTCTTTCCTTTGATCATTTATTTTTTTGCATGTTATGAAGCCAATTCTTAGTCATTACTTCTAATTAAAAATGGCTGTATTAGTGTTGTTTTAATAGTAATGCATGTGGAACTGTAGGATCTTGCTAGGTGTAGGTTACGGGAGCTTACATACTCCTGCCTCTCCTCTAGGGGATGGAATATTATTTCTCAAAGTTGAGAATTCTCTTGATGCAGGCCATATTTATTTCTCCTTTGCCACTTCTGGTTGATGCCCCCTTGTGGACAACTTTTAATGTTTTATATCCAACAGGCTTGAATATTTGTGATAAAATGAAAAATAAAGTTATCTGTGCATTTATTAAGTGAAATTGCAGTTATGAATAGAAATTAAATGAAACAGCCTTATTTCAGATTTTTTTCTGAACTTATCTGGCTTGAATGATACTTGAGCATGAGTTTCAAAATAAAAAAAACTAATTTATTGTGATATTTTTTTCACTGTGATTGTATATTGTTCCATTTGCTGAGTGGTTGCCTGAGTTAACCATTCATTACCCTGCATCTTTACAGGTCAAGATTGAGCTGCCAATCCACGTGCACAGCAAGCACCACGTCCTCTTCACATTCTATCACATCAGCTGCGAGATGAACAACAAGAAGAGAGAGGGTGTCGAGACCCTGGGTGAGGGCCCAGTTAGCCGTCCCATTCACACAGAGAGCCTGCATGTGCTGGGCAGGGAACAACTGCAGAAGGAGAAGATTAATGCTGAAAGGAATATAGCCATAAGACAACATCATCTGCTTTAAAAAAAGAGTTTCAGCTTTTATCTGTTTTGAGTTTTTCTGTGGTTTGAGGTTAGATACAAATACTACAAATAAAATCAGAGTGAATGGATATATTTAGATATGGATAAATATAGTGCTCTGGTTACCTCCTACAGTCCAAAGACTTGCAGTTAGGCAGATTGATGTGTGTGGGGGGGCATGCATATATTACATTATGAGGACTCAATGTCTTCACAATGTGACAAAAATCTGTATTTTGACCTGTGGGGACATTTCTTTGGTCCTCGCTAGGGCACATCCAATTGTGTGTGTGTGTGAGCCCAGGGTGTAACCCTGGTCCATACACTGTGCCACCTCAGATAGGCTCCTGGTTCCACTCGACTACACACTGGAGGTTTGAAGATGGATGGATGGATAAATTACATGACATGTTCCATGAATGTGGGTGTGCAGGTTGAACATTGAATTGAGTGACTTGCTTTCTCCTGCCCTGCAGTGGGATACTCCTGGGCCCCCCTGCAGAAGGACGGCTGCATTCAGTCCTCGGAGCTCCAGCTGCCTGTGGCTGCCAACCTGCCCGTTGGCTACCTGAGTGACAAAACCCAGGACTGCCGAAAGGTGGGGCTCCCTCTAGAGCTCTGGGTGTAACTTTTACCTCTAGCTCTATGCCTGTGTTTTATTATTTATTTATTTATGTGTTTGCAAGAGTTTTTCCTGTAATTCCAAAAATATCAGTGTGCCAGGGTGTTCTCTGCTTTGCCTTTCCTATGATACTCTCCAGTCTCTGTGTCACCCAATGTTGGATGAATGGTTATGGAAAATAGATGGATTTTCCGTAACAATGTTTGTACAGTGCTTTCCTGGTTTAATTCTTACAGTGCTCCACACATGTTCTACACATTTCCTTTTTCTTTTTTTTCACTCCAGGCTGCTCCTGAGATCAAGTGGGTGGAAAATGGAAAACCACTGTTTAAAATGAGGAGTCATTTAGCATCAACAATATATACTCAGGTATTGGTTTACATCCTAGCTAGCCATTACTGCAGACAGCATAGCCAGTCATGTCACAGGGCTGCTTTCTACCATACATTTCCGATAATGCTTGACAGACAGGATGGCCAACATCTGCTGTTATGAACGACTGCCTTGCAGACCATTGTACAGTTAGGTGGAATGGAAACTCCAAATTGTGTAATTGTGTGTGTGGAGAGTGTGGCAGACTGATATGGAGTCCTGGATAACCCCCCCAGCCCCCCACCCAGTTCGAGATTCACTGTGTTCTTGTATAAGAGGGTTGTAACTGGATAGTTCAGATTCAGAAAGTAAAAATCCAGACCCAAATTTTGTTTCAACCAACCTGTTGTATACTCTATGTCTGTGACTCTTTATACTCAACTGGTTGGTTGAAACAAAATCTTGGTCTAGATGTTTCCTTTCTGAACCTGAACTATCCACCTCTGAAGTGGGTACTGAAGATGGATGTATAGGACTAAGTGGCAAGCACCAGGTGGAGACCTTTCTGCATAAATAGTCTGACGTGGAACATTACAGGCCATTCACGTCTGTTTAATGAATAGCATGTGTCATTAATTATTAATCAATTAATTAAGTCATAGATTAACAATCAATTGTGGGCTAAGGCATAAAATGTAAAACAGCGGCTACCCCCTGAAGGGTCAGTGACAGATGCTCAGTGCCTGGCGTGGTCAGTAAGTTCTTAACACCTGGGCTGGGTCCCCATGTGCCACTGCAGGACCCACATCTGCACAGGTTCTTCCAGCACTGCCAGTTGCTGAAGTCTGGTTCTGAGGACAATCCAGCAGAGCTCGTCAAATACCTCAAGGTATGGGGGTTGAGGATTTGTCCTGGTCATGGCCCATCTTCCTGGCCTTAGATCTTCCTACTCTGTCTGTCTGTCTGTCTGTCTGTGCATATAATTTTTGACACTGTGCTTTGTCATCGTTGAAATGTGCCAGAACATATTAATAGGAAATGTGATCCTTCATGTTTAAGGGACACGCACCATGTGCTGTTGGCCCTTTTCATGTGATTCTCTGATACTTTGCAAAGTGTGGAAGTATAATAGTAATTCTTAACCCAGAGCTAATGTTGATTGTGAAATGTGTAACTGACTTGCCCTGAATGAATGAATGGATGAATGAATGAATATCCTAACGTATCTAAGGACTCCAGGTAGATTTAAGCTTTTTGCATTGGGAATGATGTGTGACTGTTATTAGAAGGTTTTAGAAGGTTTTAGAAGCTTGGCTTTTATTCAAAACAGGTGCTGTGCAAATCTCTCTTCCCGTCTCCCTCTCATACTAGTGCCTACATGCCATGGAGACTCATGTCGTCATCAAGTTCCTGCCAACGGTGTTAGTCCAGCTATTTGAAGTTCTCACAATGTCCACCAAGGAGACCCAGGAGATAGCTGTCAACTCTTTGCGGTCAGTCAGCCAGACCTGTCATTGGTCCAAACCCCGCTCCCTATCAATATGTCTGCACTGAGGTTTTTTACTGTAGACCAACCCACTTGCTAAGTTTAAAAGCGCCCAATGCCCTCTTTTCCAGAGTGATCATCCACATTGTCTCACTGTGTCACGAAGAAGGACTGGAGCACTATCTTCGCTCCTTTGTCAAGGTAGACTGCATTTTAGCTACCAGTTTATTTTCATGGCAGACGTGATGGAAGAATTTTATTTTATTTTTCTCAGGTAGCCCCTTCCCAACTCTTGAAAAGGTTTTCTTGCAGAATGAAGACCAACCACCAAAAGAAGTATAGTTTGGCACCTACAAGTGCTTAGTTAAAAGTAAAATGAATTGAGATTTCATGATTTGCCATTTGCACAAGTATGAATACATCAGAATGCTTCTTTTCCCATATCCCATCATGCTCTCTTGTGAGACACACACACAGGTTTGTAATTATTTCTTTGTGAGGACTCCATTCATTTCTATGGGGAAAACTCCAATTACAACATGACGATCTTAACTCCTACCCAGCCCTAACCTTAACCATAAGTAACCAAATAAAATACGAGTCTTCTGGCATTTTTCTTTTTGATTGGATTCACAGGTCTTTGTGGGGACCTGAGCAATGGTCCTCACAACTTCAGAAAAGTTTGCGAAACTAAATAGCAAGTAAGTGTAGAAGATCATGGCTAGCTAGCTGGTTAGCAGAGCATGGTGCTTTAGCGTCTCCTTAATAAGGAATGTGTTCATTCAATATGTAGTTTAGTCACTGTTCATAGGCAACAGGAGTCCCCAACACATGGTTCAGGTGGCGGCAAATACAACCACTGTCCTGCTCTGATGTTTGAACTCCTGTTGAATTCCTTGCATTTGATTGAAACACTTGAATTGTCAATTTAAATTTTTTAATTTTAATATTGTTGTGTTTTATGATATAGTATGTGTTCGTGACCAAAAAGGCTGTGGCTGGGAGCTCCGTAACCACACATGAATTTCTGGCCAATTCAATGGCCTCCATATTAAAGCAGACTGCGGATTTCATCACCTGCAACAAACTGCTTAAGGTGAGAGACGAGCTTATTAGCTGTTAGATATCATTCATATCGTACAGTGGGCTAATGGTCCATTCTGGTGTGTATTTGCAAAATGGCAGTCAAAAGGCTGATTGCAAGGATGAGCTCACTTGTCCCTTCAACAGGTGTCCTGTGTACCTGCTAGTCTTGAAATATATATATGAAATGTATAACATTCTCATTATTGTTTGAATGAAGGCATGAGAGACAGAACTACCTTAAGCCAAAATCATACTGGCAAGTCCATCACTCTCACTTACATTCTGTCTAAGAAGCATCAGAAAATGAAAGTGTTTAAAGTGATTCTGTTGTTACCCACTAGATGGCAGTTCAACACAATGAAATGACTTTGCCATGTCGTAGTCATATACACAGTCTTACCCCGGTCAGCCACAGTAGGTTGCGTCCCTGAAATATGTTACCAGAAATTAAGTTATAGGACTATGCCCAGGCTTATAATTATACCTTTTGTATAATTTTCTCATTTCTTTTGGGAAAACCCTAATTCCAACATGACGACTTTAACCCCTACCCAGCCTTAACCTTAACCATAAGTACCAACAAAAGATGAGACATTTGGCGTGTTTAGTTTTTGATTTCATTCACACATCAAACTAACAGGTTTTTTGGTAACATATGGTCACCACAATGTAGTTTAAACATAATTCAGACATACATTCACATGCCACCCCCATATGACATTACTATTTCAAACAGAGCATGTCAAGGACTGGGAATATTACACAGTAAGTGAACAATTGGAACTTGTAATCACCATTTTGGATGCAGAAGAAGTGAGCAGGGGTAAAGAAGAGAATAATAAGTGAAAGGTAGAGAATAATAGATAATATGCCAGATACATGTATCAGAGCATCTCAGAAATGCCAGGGAATTCTCACAATCAGCCATGGGGAGTTCATACTGTCAGTGGTCCAACTAGAAATGAACCACAAAACAGCAACAAACTCATCAATGCAAGATGTGAATGAAGATTATCCTGTGTGGTTCAAACTAATAGAAGGGCTACTGTGGCACAAATTGTGGGTACTTTAAATGATGCTATGGGAGCAGCTCAGCAGCTACAGCGGGATCTTGATTTAATTAGTGACTGGGCCGATACCTGGCAGATGAAATTTAACATAG
>JABFEB020000002.1:15309300-15325401 GCA_019775895.2 Stomatorhinus ivindoensis | reverse complement strand
TTAGAAACGTAAACAACTTTGGTAAGATATGTCTTAAGAATCTACTTAGCACGCTAAGAGTGTTCGTTATCGAGAAACCGGGCCCAAACCAGTTCATGACCAAGAGTGACAAAGTGGATGGGTTCCATGGTTTCCCTCCTGACTGGGAAAATAAGGAATGGGACACAATCCTGGTCCACTAGGGAAACCCAGCACTACAAGATTCATCACATACATGAAGGAGGTGTTAGACTACCTTCTGCAGGGGAGGGATGTGGGTAATCATCTGCTGGAATTCCATGAACAGTTGGGCCCAGCTGCCAGTTTCACCATAGAGTTTCACACCATACCAGCAGCTAGTGAGTGGAATAAAACAGCTCAATTTTGACCTCCAGGCAGAGATGGCATGTCGAGGTGAGGACCGGTAGAAGTACGCCCAACTCTCCATCAGACTGGATAAGCTGCTACATGAATGACGATGCCACCACCTGGCTGAGTTCTGGTATTCCGATGCACCGTCTCCTCATCCCACTGCGCCATCCTATGTTATGCTATTGTTGCAGCGGTAGGCTGAGAATTGGGGAACCACCCCTTAAGACACCGACACCACCCTGGGAATTTCACCCAGAGAAATATTTCCTAAGCCAAGTAAATTCAAAAGGCACTCAGGTCGGTGATACAAGGCAGCAAGAGATGCAACTACACTTACAGTCTTTTATTAAGAATCACAGTAACAAAATACAATCCACAATAAAAAGATAGGAGTGAATTTAAAGTTGGTGCACACTGGGTGAGGGGTTAATCAGTCAGCCGGAGGATGGCATCCTGGAACAGGCTACAATTCCCATGCGCACACACACTCTTGCAAATCCTATGCCATACAACTACACACAACACAATACACTGCCACAACAAGGCTCCCCTCCTCACTGGGCTCTCAGCTTCAAACTAACAAGTAATATGTACACCATCAATGGGACTACCCCCACATGAGTTACAGCCAGCCACTGCTAACCACCAGTCATCAGCAGCTTCCAAGAATCAGGGGCCCCCTCTGGTGGTGATCCAAAAAAAGACACACACACAGTTTTAACACACAGATAAAAAATACAAATGGCAGCATGCCAGCGTCGGGTCCCCAGCCAAACTTTATCTACTTTCATAGGGTGCCCACCTCTAAATACGGTAATTGTCCTGAATATTTAAAGGCAGCTATCTAAAATGCCCATTCTGCCACTCTATGTTAGACAACACAGTCTCTGACAAACATGGCTAGCTCAACCCAAACCCCACCTCTATTGCCCAGGTCAGAGCCTCAGTCTTCCATAATGTCTCCCACCATCACCTTACTGTTCCTTCCTCTATCCAGTCTGATTCTGGCACCAATCCCTTCTTAGCCCTGAGAGATTCTGAGGCAGCTAGAAGTTTTATTGACTTCTGCTTGATCTGGTGCCTGAATCTGCACCTTCACCCTGTGGACCCACCGCTCAACATTTGCCCACTAGATGGGTTCCCACTGAGTAAAGGCTATATCACACATTGCAGTGCTGGTTTATCTCCACCTGGGTCTGTTCCATTGGGAACAAATCCAGGATTTTTTGATCAAATCCCACAAAGGTCCCATTGTTCTCAGTCAACCCTAGCTAGTCTGTCACGATCCCAAAATCTTGTCAAGAACTTACCTCCTGGAGTCCCTCCTTCTAAGCTGTGTGTGCTACATCAGTGGAGAACGCTGATCCCTCTACAGACACACCCATTTTTCACAAATATTCTGACACAAGGACATGTTCAGGAAGGCTAATGCTACCCAATTGCCCCCACACTAGCTATGGGACTTAGCTATCGACCTGCTTCTGGGGGCATAATTACCTATAAGTCACATTTACTATCTCACATTGCCAGAATCACAGGCAGTAGAATGGTACACTAAGGATGTGCTACAATGAGAGTTAACCTGACCATTCACTTCTGCAGTATCAGAGTTTTCCTTTTTGGGAGAAGGAGGACGGGGAACCTGGCCATGCAAAGATTATCTGTCTTTGAACAAAGTGACATGTCAAGTTCAGTTTTCTGCTACCCCTTAGCCTAGCTGCCCTGGAACTACTGCACATGGTGCTCTTTTCGACCAAATTGGATCTAAGAAGTGCCAATAACCTAATTCATATCTGGAGGGGGAAAAATGAAAGACTGCATTCAAGACCCCCCTAACACCCCCTTGGTGTTCCAGTCCCTTAAGAATACCACAATTCACAGCTTAATATACCTGATATTGAACACCTGCAGATTTTCTTCTTATCACTTCCTGAACATGTGTCTCATGTCCATCTCCTTGAACACAATTTCTTTGTAAAGGCTGAGAAATGGAAGTTTCACATGCAATGGTTCTCCTTCCTAGGCTACATTCTCTTTTCACTGGTGACCCAGATGGATCCAGCAAAGATCACTCTAGTGAATGAGTGGTTGAAGAACTAGCTGTAAAGTGCTCTGGTATTTGATCATTCCTATTCACAGTTTATCTGTAATTTTAGTTCTCCTGTAACTCCTGTCATGGCCTTAACTTCAGTGTACTCCACACAGGCTGATTACCTGGAACCTCAAAGTGCAAGCTGCCCTCCTATGATTAAAAGAGCATTTATCCAGGCTCCCTTCCTCAGGCAACTAGACTCCTAGCAGCTGTTCATTGTGGAGGTAGAAGCATCGGATGTCAGGATAGAGGCAGTCCTCTCCCTGTACAAGTTACACCCTTGCACTCTCTTCTACTTCAAGCTATCCAAATGGAACAGAACTATGAGGTGGGGAACAGAATGGTGCCAGCTCATCAAGTTGGCTCTTAAGAAGTGGATCAACAGGACGACAGAGCTGGTAGACCTGGCAAAGCTCATTTTCCCACAGGTATTCAGGGTATTTGGATGTAGTCAGCAACCGAGGAATCATTTTACTTCCTGGTTCGGGGGGGGGGGGGGTCTTCCACCATAGAATGAGCACATCCCCTTGGACTAAAAACCTTTAGACAAATGGACAAGTAGAATGCCTCAGCTAAGACATCGGGAGGTTTCTGTAATCCTACTGTCCTGAACCAGACAGTCTGGAGCCAGTTCATGCCCTGGGCAGGGTTTGTCCAAAACTTTCTGCTCCACTCCTTTGTCCTGTGACAAGCAGCAGCCTAATCAGATTCTCTTACATGTGTTGCTGAGAGCCAAGAGACACAAAGCTTATTATGCTTTCATTATTATGGAATTGAAAACATTACCATACAGCGAAAAAAAAATGTCTTCTGGGGGTCAACTCTTGTTTGTTTGTTCGCTTCACTCATTTTTTTGTTAAATTTTACACTAACAGCCCCTCTAGGAATAAGCAAGTGTAACCTCACGCCTCTAGGTTACATAGGAGACCAGACTATGCCACCTAAGACCCTGCCCCTTAAGATATATGATGTTATCCCCAGGATTTCCACATGCAGCTACATTGCATAAACACACAGAGACTCATATCCCACTACTAAAACAATTTATTAACACAATGCTATAAAAAAAAACGTCTTATAAATAACATCAATTACCAGCATGTCACAGCATGACTATGACCAGATCATGGAACAGGAAGGAGGGGTTCAGGTCAAAACGCAGGTACTGGCAGTCCAATTCTATGGTTACACCTTGACTAATAAACCAGCCAGGGAGAGTGATTACCTGGAGAAGGAGGGAAAAGGAAACACCACAGCACACACACTAAGAGCTCACATATCCAGGTGCAAGTTAACAACGCACAAAAATCACAGCAAACCACAGCATAGAGCTAGTGCTTTTTAATTGACCCCTCAATCACTCCATGCAGTGCAAAGGCCACATCAACCCACAAAACTCCAGCACCACGTTCTCTGGCTTTATGGATGGGAAGAAGATCAATGAACTACCCTCAGGACTCAAACCAATTAGACCAGTCAGTACCCAGTTAGCCTTAGTAGTGACCACTCACTTGTTCACAACCATACAAAAAAAAAAACACAAACCACAAAACAAAAAGAAATAAAAAAACAGAAACAGGCAAAACAGCGATGACATCTCCTGCAAACATATGCACACAATTTACACCATACCCAAAAAATACATGAGTTCAGCATTTATTATATGCACCATATACCCACCTGCATCCTACCTGGACTTCGGCATAAACCCAGACCAGACATGCCCCTGTCATCTGGCACCCAGTCTAAGAAAATATCAGTAGTTATACCCAAAAAAAAACACACACATGGCCACTCCATTCAACCACTATCACTTACTATCTTGCACTGCAGCCCGACAGAGGACAACCAGCCACTCACCACGATCCCAGTTGCTCGCAGAAATGTCACGGAAACATTGGACCATACCAATGTTAATTTCATGTTAGTTGGGTCAAAAGCAGTTATTAATAATCTTCCATTGAGTAAAAACATTGGTTTTGTCACTTCTGTCCAACATTTTGTATACAGTCATGGCCATAAGTTTAGCATCACTGCAGCAAAATCTTGTTTGAGTCATTGCTAATAATTCTGTCGTTCAATGGCAGTAAGTTATGGGCCAAGCTGTTGAATATATATAGTCTAAATATACACCAATGTAATTACTGTAACATCAGTCGGATATATCGCTAGATATCGTTGACATGGCTCCCTAGAAGAATTCTATCATTTGGATATATAAGCTAACAGGAACTAATAGTTATTTCACAGACTCAAAAACTAGAGAGAGAGTGCATGCTGAGCTCATGCAAAAACAGCGGAGGTAAGCTTCAGAATAAATGAAGCACAACTTATTAAAGAACCGATTAATCACAGCTTATTATGTGTAGAGTTTCTTAATATTGCAAGTATTGCTCAAATTTGTTGGTATAGACATAAAATACAGCAGAGGGAGCTGTTGTCCACAGAGGCAGTGTGACCCATTTTGAAGAGGACAAGATTATCTTCCAGGGTGACAGGATTATGCTTACACACCTATTACTTGGAATTATATGCATCTTTTAAACATTAATTATATACATGGTCTGTAAAGTGCCTTTTACTTATATGTAAAATTCTGTAAATATTTCTAAGATTTACAATAAAAGTACACTTAGTGAGACGCCGCTTTAAAATGTTAAGTGAAAACCAATTTACTTTCTAAAAGTGGCAGGACTCAAGACTCGAAGAGGCTGAAGTTTTTCATCCATAGATTTAATCTCTCTTTAGATATTTTATCGCCTCATGTGATCTCTCTGATGGAAATGAAATTTTGAATTTAATTAAATTTTTAACTTGGAAAATGAGTTGGTCTGATAACTTGGAGGATCATGACTTTCAGACAAGACTTTGCTGGAAAAGATAGAAGAAAATACATTGGATTCATTTGGCCTCTCTTAGTCTATCATATGGCATGCTTGGAGTGAGCTTACCTGCTGTGGCATCTGGGTACATTTCATTAGGCTGCTGTCCTGGTTGCTCCACCGTTAAGCAAAATAACAGAATATTCCATGGCCTATAGGACGCAAAGCACCATAGCTTGAGAGTCTTTCAGCATCAAAGTTCTCTTGTCCTTTCCTGTCGCACTTCCTGACTGCCTCCAGATTCAAGCAAACTAGGCATCTTTCCACCTGGCACCCAAGTCTCACTCTGCTCTTCTGTAGTTTAATGTCACAGTAAAGCATCCAGGCAACTGAGTCCCAGTCATAGGGCACGTATAACTGAGGCACTATTCAGAAGGACTCTATGCAGGAGAAATGCAGGTGTCAGTCAGTGGTGAGGTTTGTGTGTAGTCACATCAGCTGTCTGCATATTTTGCAGTATGTCATTGCCTGCACTGCAATAGTGCAACCTTCACTGCATCCATGTCACCTGCGGTTTGTCTGTGTCACGATCGTGGGTGAAGCGTGCCTGGATGTCGGCAGCGTGGAGCAGACAAGGCGCAGAGGTGAGCGAATCCAGGTAATATGGGTTTATTTGAACAGACAGACGGGTAAACGCTACTAGACATCACAATGACAGACCTAGGGAGACTAACTCAGACGTGGACTAAATACAAAAGACAGAAAGGAAACTAACAGGAAATGCATGATCTCAATCAGACGAATGAACGACAGGTGGTTTCCATCAGGGATTGAACACGGGGAGCGAGGGGGTGTGGCACACACGGGGCTCGCACGGACGGAGCATGACAGTCTGTACCATTAGTATTGCACTTGTGTGGTCCAAAATGTGACTACTGTATGTCATGTACATGTGAAAAAATTAGGACACTCCTGTCACACCAAATGGCGCCCAAAGTTAGAGGAGGAGGATGCCAGGAATCAGGAAAATGTGGGGTTTAATCAAAGGGAGAACGAATAAACAAACAGATTGACAATACAATGACCAGACTGAGGAACAAACTTAAATGCGGACTTAAATGCATTGAACTAATGACAGCAACAGGAAACAGCTCGTAAACACGGGGAATCCACACAAGGTTAATGAGGGGGTGTGTCACACAGAAGGAGCGGACAATCGGGGCAGGACAACTCCATTAAATATTTAGTTCTTTATTAAGAAACATCAACATTTCAGTATAAAATCTTCTTTCAAATTATATCTGTAGATCAGGGGTCTCCAACTCCAGTCCTGGAGAGCTACCGTCCAGTAGGTTTTCTATCATACCCGCCTTCTGATGAGCCACAGCTGTTCTTAGGTAAATGCCAGGAACAGGTATGGCTCATCAGAAGCCAAGTAGGACAGAAAACATACTGGATAGTAGCTCTCCAGGACCAGAGTTGGAGACCCCTGTTGTATATAAAGATGATGTAATTGCAAAAACAAGAAAAAAATCACTTATTTACGAAAAGAAATTAACTTAAGATGCTAATTTCCACTGAGGAAAAAGTTAGGACACCCTCACATTCATCACTATTTAAAATTCCTAGAATTAGATTCAGGTGCACCATATCAAGTGAAAATGATTAGAACGTTACAGAACTTTTTGGTGGAGCCTGTCTTATTTAAACCACAGACATTTAGTTTGGTTTGCTTTGGGTGGTTTCACCATGGTGAGATCCAAAGAGCTCTGGAGGCTGTTCAGGCGAGTGGCTATTTAAATATTAGTTTAAATACTAAAATCTGTGGCCACAAGTAGATATTAGTGGGAGAATATTTAAAATGAATTTGAGAAAGCACTTCTTTACACAGCATGTAGTTAGAGTACGGAATAGTCATCCTGTTAGTGTAGCGCAAGCTAAATCCCTGGGTTCCTTTAAATTAGAGCTAGATAAGATTTTAACAACTCTGAGCTACTAGTTAAGTTCTCCCTAAATGAGTTTGATGGGCTAAGTGAGTTTGGAATCAGCCATTCCACTGTGTGGAAAATAACTTACAAGTGGAGAACATTTAAAACGACTGCTAGCATGGCCTGGGCAGGCTGTCCAAGCAAGTTCAGCCCAAGAGCAGACTGCAAGATGCTGAAAGAAGCCTTCAAAAATCCAAAAATGTCATCACGGGTCATACAGGAAGCTCTTGCCACAATTGATGTCAAGGTACATGCATCTACCATCAGAAAGAGATGATTTACATGGGAGATGTCAAAAAAAATCAGGGCAACACTGAAGTTTGCCAGAGACCACCTAGAGCCTGGACTTTTGGAATAAATTGCTTTGGACAGATGAATCTGAAATTGAATTACTTGGACGCAGTAACAGAGGACATGTTTGTAACCAAAGACAGCTTTTGAGTAAAAGAATTTCATACCAACTGTTTAAGCATGGGGATTGTCATCGTTTGCGGTTGCTTTGCAGCAGCAGAACCTGGCCAGCTCACCAGCATAGAATCCACTATGAATTCTTCATGATATCAGAGGGTGCTTAAGGACAATTTGAAAACATCTGTCCTGAAGTTGAAGCTGAAGTGGGAGTGGACCATACAAATGACAATGACCCAAACATTCCACTAAATCTACTAAGAAATGGCTTACAAGACAGAAATGGAGAGTTCTGGAATGGTCAAGTCAAAGCCCGGATCTGAATTCTATTGAGATGCTGCGGGGTGAATTGAAGAGTGCATGCAAGACACCCTTCAAGCATTACACAGCTTAAGGAATTCTGCACTGGAGAGTGGGGAAGCCTTTCTGTCAGTCAATGTCAGAGATTGATACAGAGATTGATACAGAGATTGATAGATGGTTATACAGTAAGAAAGGTCTCATTGAGGTTATTTCAGCCAAAGGAGGAAATACTACCTATTAGGGCAAATGGTGTCCGAACTTTTTCCTCAGTAGGAATTGCCCTCTTAGATAATTTCCTTTAGTAATAAGTGAATTTGTTTCTTGTTTTTGCATAGGTGATGCAATTAAATCACCTTTATCTACAGATATAATTTGAAAAAAGATTTAATATTGATATTTTTATATTTTTAAATAAAGAATTAAATATTTAATGGGGTGTCCTAATTTTTTCACATGACTGTATAATACATCTCTGCATCCCATTCTGCATCCTGGCAGATTACATAGTCTCTGGCGCAGTGAGTGAGTATTCTTGGTCACATAGGCTTGGTAAAATGGTTAACTAGTTGTTAAAACCAAATCAATAAATTGCATTCACAAAAGACATGGTACGTGACAAAAGCAAGGCATGTACACAATGCCTCCTGCTGCCTCCCCCTGTCACAGAGAGCTTTTCAGCAGCTGTACATCATAGCGGCATTCACACAGCAGGTCTGGGGAAGCGCAACCATCATCCTGGCACTGTTTCGTTTTCCGCATGAAAAATCACCTGCATTTGTCAACACAGGTTTGGCATTTTAAACCATGGGGAAGAATCTTTCATTAGTTTATTACACTGGTATACAGTAATTTTGATGCCAACGACGTCTGAACAGTTTTATATTAAGTTTATGGTACTGATTAAGAATATGACTTTGGTTTTGCCAAATTGGCTCTGGTTTCTGAGGTTTTTAATAGTTGCCACAATAACTTTGAAAAGCATTCAGAATTGCAAGAATATTTTTATTTTAGTTACAACTAGTAAGTAAACAGTCTAATATTAACCAAAAAGGAAATAAAAAAATATCTAACAGTGACAGGAAAAAGTTATGTATGGATTTGATTAATTAATACAATATTAATTAGTTATTAATAATTAATTTCAATGCTTCAAAAAATGCTGTTTATGCAATTTCCTTTTATGTGTGTCATCAGGACAATCACATTGGAGACTCCAGCGGTAGTGTGTCATCATGTGTATGTCCCATCTACCTTGATATCTCTCCTCCATCACTTTCATATTATGTAGGGGGCAGCATAGTTTATACAGGATTGAAGATGTTACTGGTAAACTTTGGGAAATTCTACAACAGTGGGGCCCACTTATACAGGAACAATATGCCCTGAATTGGACAAAGGATAATCATACTTGTTTGTTGCTATGGGGAGAGTTTGGCGACCCTAAAGTAATGGATAAGTGGGATCAGCTGATAAATTCTTTGCCTGGCCGAGAGAACGGAAGGATGTGCATGATAAGAGACGGGATAATATTAGGCCCTGAGGAAGTAGCCATTCCAATAGGGAAAGCAGGAATGGTGGAAGAATGGTACAACATACCAGACAAGGAGCCTCACATAGTAGTGGTGTAGTCTATGCTGGATCTGGGAGAAATGATGGGGCGAGCAAAGCAGGTGGTTTGGGTACTGATGGTGCATGAAGGAGTGCAGGCAGCGACAGGAGAAAAGTTGTTGAGGATTCAGTGGACTGCAGAGATTGTAGGAGATTTGAAGTTTGACAACAGAGATTCATGGTTGTGGAGCATGATAGGAATGCAGTGTGATGCAAAACAAGGTACAGAGGAATGTTGGCAGGAAATGGAAAGAGAAGTGCCTGAGGATGTGTGGACTGCTCATGATACGGATGTAGGCCAAGTAAAGACAGGTAAACCAGGTATAAGGAAGAAGATAGAAGGGTTTCTGCAGGTAGAGGGTGGTGGTGCTTATCACCAGAACCTGCGACCCCTCCCTCCTGCCTGTCCCAAAGGCAGGAGGCAAAATGTGGAGGTTAGTTTTGATTTGTGTGCAGCAAAATCAATCAGTGGAAGATGCCAGTCCTCACTCCCCGCTAACAAATGTGCGACCCAGTGCCAAGTGGTTCACAGTTGTGGATTTGTAGATGGCATTTTTCAGTGTGTCCCTAACATACCAGTCATAGTTTTTGTCTGTGTTCACCTATAGGGCTCAGCAGTACATCTACATGAGGATACTGCAGGGATGTGAACACGTGCTTAGGGCAGATTTGGATGGATTGAATTTAAGAAGCACAACACTACAGTATGTGGGGGTTCTGCTCTGTGTTATATGCACAGGCACTGAAGCTGCCATTGCTGAAGGTCTTAGCGAAAGGGGGGCTTGAGGTGCCCAAAGCTAAGCTGCAATACTGATAAGATCAGGCTGCATACTTGGGGTATGACTTCAGCTACGGGAGGGGCCTCTGTGTGGAAACACAGGCAACCACTAAGGACACTGATGGTCTGTTTCACAACTGTGATGGATTTTTGGTTGTGTCTTTGTCAGTGTCTGACACCTTGATAATGAATGCACATGGTCTTGACCATTGTGCATGGGGGGAGTGCTATGAAAAAAAAAATAAAATAAATAAGTTTATGAGTTGAAGTTCTACATGGGGTGTCTAACACAAATATGCAAAGTTATTTTCAAGCAGGAAAAGGGAAAAGCAAGACGGCGATCTCCCAGGAGACAGAATACACCTCAAAGTGTTACATCGCAGGGGTTACAGGATGAGGTGGCAAGAAATGCAGGACAACATGACGGGTTGTTTGACTGGTGGCATGATATGTGGGATAATTGGCAGCAAGCCCTTATGAAAGCGCTCTGTGTGGGTGCTATGCTCATTTTTGCTCTGCTACAAATCTTTTGTTGTGTAGTTCCTCTTGTTCGCTCCCTAGTGGGGAGAGCACTGTCCCGGCAGGCGACTATAGTTGCAATGTCTAGAGTGGTGGGAGGACCGTTTGGAGCAGCATCCTCCTGGACAAACGGATGGCGATCGATACAGACACCTTGGATGCCGTCCTGCCCATAGCTGAAGTTCGGCTGTACCGCCCATGAATACTTTGAGCGGGAGACCTGCAGCATGCCTGTCCCCCACGATATCTGGGATTCTTCTGCTCACAACAGAGTGTCTATTATAGTTGTCTGCAATGTTATCAGTTAATCTTTTAGTTATCTTTGTATTACATATATTTGTTTTTGAATTGAGCTTGTACTACATTTTGTAGTCCTGCTATATATGCAATATACTCAGGGGATGTCATTGCATGGCAATCCTCCCCTCCCGTTCCTGCTGTACCCCCTGTGCTGCTGTTGGTTGATTCTCAGTGTTAGTTTATGAGCCATGCCAGCCCTGGACTTCAAAGGTGGGCTGCAGTACTTGGAGGGTTGGGAGTGGAATTTCCCTGATGCTCACGGTTTTTGCCCTATTTCTTAGTCTGGATGGACAGTATTATGTGTGGGACTCTTTGTATTCCCAAAGGGGGGAAATATATGGAATATTATTTAGCATTTCATAATGTATAGAGAATGTAATGATTAGAACTCTTTTAAAAAGATGATGTACACTGTATAGAGAGTGACTTTGTAACCTTCAGAGAATGCAGACCAATTACTGCTGTGCACAATGTGATAAGAAACAAGTATGAATGAGCACCTTCTGTTGGCTTAGAAGTTTCTGTATTTGTTAGCCATTATGTTAGCCTTTAGTGTATGAATATGTACTTTATTAGCGCTGCAGCTTATCACTATGTAGAAGGACAACCACCTGGCCAGACAATCTGCAACGAGCAGAAGCTGCCAAGATTTGCTACTGAAAAAAGGGATTTGACTGAGTTCACCAAAAAGTTCACGGCTGGGCATTAAAAAAAATTTGAGTAGAGATGGTCACGTCACCCTTATGTTCCGCCGAGGCACCAAACAGTAAAAGAGATGATTAACAAATCTTATTATATAGGGGTGTGGATTAAGGGATAAAACAAAGATGGTGAATGGTCGAGGGAATGATGATGCTTAAGTGGCATGGTATTGTTACACAATGATAAAATGTATACAAGTTGATGTAAAACAGTAATTGACACACTTTGTGTCTAGTCTTGGTTGTAACTTCATTGTTGCAATAAAGACTGAACTTGGATCTATACTAGCGGCTTCTGACTTCTGATTTGGAGGGAAGAGGAAAAACCACAACAATATCCTGATGGAACCTCTCACCTTGATCCTTGCTGAAGTCTCCAAGGTTGTCTGGAAATCTGTTTAAATGGCTGTGGAGATCTTTATGCACATATTAACTCCTAAATTTCTGAGGTTAGCAAACATATCTTGCACGAATTCTTCATAATTGTCTGTTCCGTGATTACCCAAGTAGTTCTTCACAACAGAGACAAAACTCTTCCAGGCTGAAGCCTCAGTGACATTCATGCAATTGGTAAAATTGGAATTGTTCATGAGTGTACGAATCTGACGACCATCAAAGATCCAAGCTTTTAGCTTTTCCATGCTCAGTCCAGGGAATGATATCCAAATGTACTTGAAGCAATTTTTCCAAGCGTTTTGACCAAAGCCCTAACAAATTGCTTCATCAATCCTAGCTTAATATGAAGCGATGAGAGAATGATTTTGTTCTTGTCTACCAGTGGCTTGTTGATATTTCATTGCCTAAGACACTGTTGAGTCAAAAGACAGACCAAAAGCTATTGTATTTGTTATCACACACAAGTTGCACTGGGGGAATGCATTATTTTCATGGATGTCCATTATCTCAAAACCAAGAACCAATTCAGCAAAAGTACAGATGTTTTAATTCAGCACCCTCAAAATATCCTAAATCCATTCAAAAAACCCTGGCACCTGAAAAAAAATGTAGATCTGTATTACGAATTGGGGATTTTATCACTTGCCACAGAATGGTACTCCGGCACACTCTTACGTCCAGAGTCCTCAGTAGGAGGACTGCAGAAATTTGCTTACAGAATTAACAGTCTAACAAACTATACATAGAGAAACAGAGCTACATAAAACAGAAGGGCTTGGGAGCAATGTGTGAAATGGGTACAGAGACCCGAAGACAGACAGGTGGGACAGACTAATCTTTAAACTGTCAACCCCAAAATGTTGGACTTTCTGTCTTTGCTCCTTTATGAGAGTAGGTATCCTTTTTTTGTATACCTGTGTTTGACAGTGTCTGGATATGCTGGTGTGCCATTTGGTCTTCAACATGCAAGTAAGGATGCTCAACCTGAAACACAGAGGAAGACTAAAGTTAGCGTTCCACCCGATCAGTAAAACATTAAATAGTGGATTCCTTCCTAATTCCTCCTGTTTGTCTTCTTGTTGATGTCTCCACATTACACATCCCTGTGTTCTGTACCACTGAGGATTTCCCTCTATTTCTGTGGGCTTCTTGGGGTTTCATATACCTGTGGCTTTCACCCCAATTCAGTGTGCAAACCAGACATGTCCTTGCAGGGACTTGGCAGATTTTGGCCACAGCAAAATGTCAATGGTTGATAAAACAGCCAAATAAAATAAAGACCAGATGAAGAAAAATCATGTCTTATGAAAGCCACCTGTTATCCCTGATGAATGTGTAAGGTACACACTCCTGGTTTTGCTGACCATATTCACACCATGGATGTGCATTAGCCTGGCAGTTAGTGGCTCATATATATAAATTACAAAACCTCTCCTCAGGAGTACCCCAAGCATTCTAGGTACTCATTAAATTTTACCACCAGCTCACTTAATTAATAAACTTTATGAGGTATGGATTAGCCATACATGGTATGCTAGTGGTGCAGTCAACAAATACATGTCTATGTTGAATGTTAACTGAAATAGAAGTGACCTTCAGAGAGGTTTGAAATGGATAAACTAACACACTTTGTCAAACATAATGTCCTAGTTTTGCATAGTTTAGTTTTTTTCTTTGGCAGCTTAATACGTTTGCACCGTACAGTATATGTTAAAAATGTGCATGTTTATGTGGACAGATATCAAACTGATTAAGCATAGTCACATGTACTATTTCACATTTCGTGCAGCATAGGGCATTGTGCTTAGAATTGTGTTTGAGGGTTATTTACATGTAACGTATAAAGCAGAGGGCTGTGTGTTGTATTTTATGATATATGTAATATGTGTGTGGTTTATCTATTCTCTGTGGTGTATGTTTTACAGTGAATCTTTGATTTACATGGTGCATGAGGTGTATACGTATAAGGATTTATATGTCTTGTATTTTCCAGTTTACAAGGTGCCTATGTGTGCATATGTGTGGCACCAGGTTTGTGTCCATACCTTTTAGACACAGGGGCAAAAGAAAATATACATCACAAATGCCAGGCCAATCAGAGCGGAAAATGGCACAGTGTTAATGTGGCAGGCAGATGGACTTGGCTGGGTATGGGGAAGGACCTACCGGCTCCCTTTCAAAAGACTAAATATACAAACAGATGCCTTGTATTTCCCAGAGTGGAACAAGTCTTTTCTAAGTAGAAGTGCTAAATGCACAGAGATGCTCTGCACACAATTAGAGAGGAAATGATTTTCAGAGTCAGGGAGGACAGGCCTTGCATACAGGTCAGGATACCAGAGAGTTTGAGAAGACCTATCAAACACAAACAGGGCAATCTCTTAAGAGTGAGACGGGAAACAGCCTTCACAGCCATAATATATTAATAGTGCTTTGGATAAAATATCTAAGCAAATGCATGCTAAAAATATTTGACATTATTGCATTTCTTGATTTTATCTGAAAGCTTATTTACATGAATATTTTGTTGCAAGCCACCCTCTGAATGAGCTGAATGATACTGAATATAAGATTATTCAAAAACATAAATTATGAATTTAATTGAGTTTCATTTGGAAATACACTAAGGTTAGTAAGTAAATGCTCACCCCATCCAGATCAGTGATTTCTGTTTTTATATTAAATTCTGTGGCTCTTTGTCAGCATTATGTTTCCATTGATGGAGATGTGGAGCGAGCAAGGAAGGGTTGGAGAGTGAGGCAGAGAGAGATCAACGTGGCAGAAGGAACAGATGTGAGAAATGTCATATTAAAAAACATGAGCCACAGCCCCGAAAAGAAAAAAAGACACACATCTGCTTTGCCTAGACCTATACTATCAGTTTGCTGACCCTGGCTTCCTGGTCAGCTGATGGCTCTGATTGGAGGGAAAGAGCAGATAGGCGGGCTCTTCTCAAGGTACTGGAAAAAGGCAACAAGACAAATGGGGGCAGTGGCAGCGGGGAGTTAATGTGACATTCCGCTCCCATCTGTCCTCCAAGACCCCCATAAATACACAGTCAGATAAACACAAAGGCACACATACACATAGAGGCACTGTCTCCACCTCTAACTGGCCCCTAACCAGGTGACTTTGGCTGCTGGACCTGTTCTGGCCCACTGCTCCCCTTATCTGGTGATCCATCCACAGAGACCCTCACAGCATTGGTTCTGACATTTTAATTAAAGTAGAAAGGGCAGCAGACGAGGAGAGAGAACTGCAAGAGATCAGTAGACAACAGTAACCACTATAAAGACACAGTCATCCTTCACTAGTTCCCAACATGCACTGCAGACACAGATGTGCCTTCGAGTAATATGAAACATGCCCTGTAAAAACAAAGAAATTCTACTCATAGAAATACTAACATAATAAAGGCCACCATTACCATGGTATTTTGTCAGTTTAGATATTGTTACAACATTGCTAATATTATCTGTGATATGATCTGCCATTATGTAATCACAAGTGCTTAAAAATTCTGTTTGCTTCCTCCTTGTAGCTTTGCAAATGCTAAAATTTGATGATTAGCTTTATAATGACTGTGTTTTTCATCACTAATACAGCAACAGGCAGGAACAGCTCAAAGATCTGGGCTTGAACCCAAGAGGATGGTGGATTCTGTTCCAACAGAATTTAAGCTGCCACTGTATATGTATAGCTGTCACTCACTGTGCACTAAAGAGGATGCTGAGAAGACTGGTACTACAGCAAATGAAAGCTGTGGCGGTGGCATGGTGCAATTCTCCAGGGAAGGTCTCCAGGGCTGGTGACGTGTGTGACCTTCAAACTCAGC
>JABFEB020000002.1:15268429-15285845 GCA_019775895.2 Stomatorhinus ivindoensis | reverse complement strand
CAGGATAAAGCCTGTTTTAGGTGATTGTTTTAGATTGTTTCCTTTTTGTTAAAACTTTTTATTTGTGCACTTCTGTGAGAGAGGAGAATACATTTTTGCACCTTTTGGAACTCTGTGGCCTTCTCTGGATTCTGAAGCTTCTGGCCTCTCAGCCAGTCCTAACACAGGACTAGAAGAGAATAAGACAAAAGCAGGAAACAAATAGAAAATAATGAACACCAGGGAAACAGAAAACCAATAAATACAAAATTACAGATCACGTGCCTCAAACCTATGATCAGGAGGACAACAGTCTCTAAGCCACACAAACCCACTGAGCTATGTGGCCGTCCAGGGAACAGGTAAAGCACACTAAAGACTTAGGCACAATGGGGCTGAAGGACAAGAGAAAGGGAGGAGGACAGTATGGCCAGCAGCCCCTGCTGGCCAAATGGGGAGGAGAAACGAAGGGCAGGGACATTTTCTTCTTTAAAAATTTTAGTTGTGAATATAATATAAAGTTCTTGAAAAAAAATTGTAAATCAGATACATGGTAACCATTTTTTTCTACACACTTTGAGGAACATTTGATTCTTATGTGCATTGTATATTTTATATTATTGTTCACACCTTTCTTTTATTGGGATAGTAGTAGTAGTAGTAGTAGCAGTAATAATAATAATAATAATAATAAATTTAATTTTAAAGATGCCTTTCAAAGCACATAAGGACACTGTACAGAATTACACAAAGAAGAACAATCAAAATAAGAAGAAAAAAAACAAATTACAAAACTAAAACAGTATAAAAAGCTAAAAGAATTCACTGAGAGTAGGCACTTTTAAACAGATGTGTTTTGAGTTTATATTTAGAAAGAGAAAAGGAGTTTATATTTCTAATGTATTTTGGTAGGGAATTCCAGAGTCAGGGAGCAGAGCAACAGAATGCCCTGCTCCCCATAGTGACAAGGTGAGCAGAAGGGAGGATGAGATGAATAGAGGAGGAAGACCTGGGGAAACGAGAGGGAATAGCAATATGAATAAGATCAGACAGGTATGGAGGAGTGAGGTTGTGGATGGCCTTAGACGTATAGTATGTTTAGTACTGTGTACTACATCGCTGCAGGTGTTGGCACTCGTGTTCGCTAGGGATAGATCTAGAATCAGTTCCCAGAGTGGATCTTCTCAATTCAGACACACACAGAGCTTTGTTTTGCTGAATCACCATTTTTGAAAGCAAGGTAAAACGACTGACATTTCCATCCTATTTTTTTGTTAAACTCTCTAGAAGTTGCTTTGAAAAATTTGACTCAGATGATATATTGTACATACATAGTGCCTCAAACTAAAATTATAGTTGTAATGTCATTTCATTATACTAATGAAAGTTAAATATGAAAGAATAAAGCATGCACCTTATTTTCATTCTCACCTAAAAATGAAAGACATTCCCGATCTGAAATGTACTTTTGTTCTCCAGAACAAATGTTTAATAAAATCTTCAAAAATAATCATAAATAATAGCTGGGAAATTTGCGGTTAGGACAAAATACAATGCTTATTCCACAGAGCATTTAATCATAACCAATAAGCAGTTATCCCTATTGCAGTCTGGCTGCTTGTATAGTTAATTTTTTTTAGTTGAAGGGACCAGAGTTCATAAATTGTCTTCTGGATTTGATTGTGACAATGATATGGATTGCTATATAGCCACCTCACAGCAAGTCAAAAGGCAAGGTCTGAGTGTGCTTATGATGCACTATAGCAGGAGATGTGTCCTTTGCAGTCCTAATGACAGTGGAGTGAAACTCACTGATATTCCAGCTCAATACTACAGCAGTCCTGAGCCACAAAGTTGTTAGATTTGTCATTAGCACTTTACTCTCATCTATAATGCACTATAGATACCTTCATAATGCATAATAATAGTCGGTATAAGTATTAGGAATACTTTGTACTACATTATCAACAACTTCATAAGACAGTCATAATGCACAATAAATATGGCTATAATGTGTTATGCCTTTTCATAAATATATTTATTTGAGTTTCCCTAATTGTCATTTTTCAAAGGAAACTTAAAAGGAAATTTGAGTGTTCTCTTGGGTAAGAAAAGTATTACTTAGCACTTGAATTTGTTATGGGCCTTTTAAGCTGTTGAAATATGAAACGCAATTATGTTTATGAATAGCATCTTTTCACCTGCGTTTTTGACCTATATCAATTTACACCCTCAAACTGTATCCTAAAGTCAAGGTACATAATACAAAGATATAATGAAACATTACCAGTGCCAGTGCTTGACTGGCCAGCCAACTCTCCAGATTGGGAATCTATGGGGTATTATCAAGAGGAAAATGAGGTCCACCAGACCCAAAAACAAAGAAGAGCTGACAGCAAGCATCAAGGAAATCTGGGCTTTCATAACTCACAGGCAATGCCACAGGCTGATTGCTTCAATGCCACGGTGCATTGAAGCAGTGATTAAGGCAAAGAGATTCACAACCAAGTACTGAAGATTAACGTATGGTTTTGAAAGTACCATATTTTGATTGATTTGATGTGATCATAATTTCTTTTTTTCTGCAAAAACTGAGAAGTAAATGGTGATGTCTTCACAGTATTCTAATTTTTTTTTTCTAATGTTTTCATGGGTTTTATGAGCTGGAACCCCAAATTATGTACAAATAAACAACTAATTACTTGAAATTGTGTAAGTTGTGGGTCCTGTATCTATAATCTAAGAAAGTTTAACGTTTTGAATGGAATAATGGAAATAAATGAACTTTTCCATGATATTCTAATTTTTTGGAAAGGGTCTGTATATATCAGTGATTAGTGCTGGCTAAGTGAACCACGGCAAAAACACTTAGCTTAGCATTTATAGCATTTATGAGGAGAACAAGAGAATTTATAGAAATGTACACATTTATACATATGGGCAAAAATGGCTATAATTAACTTTCACTTAATTGCGTGTGACCTTTTCTGTTCTGTTCTTTTGTCTTCTTTTAGCATAGTGCTCGAAGCTGAGAGAAAGAGAGAGAGAGAGAGAGAGAGACTCTTTTTTCCCCACCTGTCATACACTGAATGTCCCTCATCTGTTGGATCTTGTATCTTTAGGCTTAAATGATATAGGTTCAGCCAATGCACGATGACAACCAGGCCTATTAAACACTATTCCCTCTTGCGATTTCCCTTAATATACATTTATGACTGTGGGAAGTAAGTATCCACTTGCTTAATTAATTCTACTGCCACAGTAGTGCACTGCTTGGCTGAGTTGTAAGACAGGTGAAGGATCCCCTACACGACATCATGAATTATAAAGCAGTCCGTGGGAGCATATGCGTGCAAGCTGTCAAAATTTAAGCTAAACATGGGTTAAAAAGTCTATTTAATGGTAAAAAAAACCCCGATAATCCTCAATAAGAGACTGGTAGGCAAATGTCTTAATAACACAATTTTAAACATTTCCACATCGGAAATAAGCCATCTTAAACTTAAAAAAGTAAGTGTACGGGGGAGGCCACGATCACATTTTCTCTTAAAAGTCAAACAAGTGCGCACCGACCCCATTTCACCAACAGATCCATCTGTTTCTATGTCATCTCCAGTGAGATACCCTGTCCTCGGGGGTGGCGCAGCTGATTGGCGGATAGAGATGACTGTCTTTTTATTGCGGAGGGCTGGTCCACTAGAACACTGAGCGCACACTTGCGAGGTATAGTGGCTTATTGCTTGTGAATCTGTAAGAGCAAAGCGAGGAAAAGAGAGGAAAGAAAGTCACCATGGCTGTATCCGCAACTCCGCCGATGCTTTCCAGCACGTCTCCCCCTACTTCTGGGGGTTTATTTCGCTCCGATCCGCTCTATACCAGTTCGAGCGAGTCCCCGAGGCTGCCCAGCGGGATGATAAACACTTTCATCAACAGTGGAGGGGGAGGAAGTGGTGGTGGCGGCGGTGGGGTAAACGGCAACACCGTCAATAACGATTGTAAAATGGTGGAAGTGCATGGGGTGAAGGTGGCCTCCTTTAACATGGACGGGCAGCAGATGATCTGTCTGCCGCAAGTTTTCGATCTCTTCCTGAAGCACCTTGTCGGGGGGTTGCACACCGTCTATACAAAGTTGAAGCGCCTGGATATATGTCCTGTGGTGTGCACCGTGGAACAGGTCCGGATTTTGCGTGGCCTCGGTGCCATACAACCAGGAGTCAACCGCTGTAAACTCATCACCCGTAAAGACTTCGAGGCGCTTTACAGCGACTGCACAAACGCCAGGTTAGATAGTTACGTTTATTTCCCCGTCTACTACGCGCACCATGTTTCCCTTAGCGAAAACAATCGTTAACTTACTGGCGTGGATAGATGGGAGGGGGCTTCTTGGGTACAGCTGTACACAGGCGTTTGACAGTGGGAAAATCGCACCCCGAAACTAATTTTAAAAATATCAAGTAACCAAAAATAACTTTATTAGGCTTCACACTTGTTGGGTAAAGTGAATTTAACTGAAAACAATCCA
This sequence comes from Stomatorhinus ivindoensis, assembly GCA_019775895.2. Taxonomy (NCBI): domain Eukaryota; kingdom Metazoa; phylum Chordata; class Actinopteri; order Osteoglossiformes; family Mormyridae; genus Stomatorhinus; species Stomatorhinus ivindoensis. The sequence goes on along the minus strand of JABFEB020000002.1, from coordinate 15,281,344 downwards.
ATTTAATCTAAACGTCTGTTTTGCAGGACTGTATTGTTAACTTTATTTCAGTGGAATGAACAGCATTTATGGTAAATAATAAACTCGAACTAAATTTAAGTTACTTTAAAATGCTTTATGCGCAGTTAATCGTAAAACGTCATTAAATTCTGAAGTATGTCTTTTACCCTCTGGATTATTTGTGCATGTCATTAATATTTAAAGTACTTGTATTCATCATATGTACAATGAATTGCCCATAGCCTCACCCTCTTGTTACATTCGGTACGACACTGCTAATTTCTTGTTAACCGAGAGTGTTTGCTAAAGCAAATTGAATATTTATTTATGTAATTTCGAAATATGTGTCAGATATTAGAATATTGATGGACAGAAACTGGAAACAAAGTAATGAGTCTATTTACACGTATGTATTAGAAAAGAATCAAATTAATTTAATTCAGCGGATTTTTTACAACAATTGGTTGTTTTAACTGAAGTATTTTATTGTGTGACAGGTCTAACATAGAAATCCCATTTATGCGTAGATTAATGTTTAATGCTCTTTTAATTTAACTTTGATTGATAGAAAACTATATATTTACTTATATGTGAAGTTGATCATTTTTGTTAAGGCTTTCACGACCTGGCATGCCTACAAGTGTGGGTATTTTAATGTATTTGGGTCTGATTTATTGCACACGTTATATTTGATGTATCGCGGAAATCAGCTGTTTTGATGCCTTGTAACACTACCCAACGACAGTTTCAGTTATAGCTATTTCTTCGTAATTTGATGTTAGTGAAATAAACAATTTCTCAAGCACGTCACTGTCAACGTTTATGCACGTAGTACGGTCCACGACGTATCCCTGCATATCAGAGTCCTCATTCTAACATTCGCAGAAAAAATAAGCTTGATTGTGAAACGCGAATGCAAATATTGTTTTGATTTATCTCTTTGTGCCCCTTTCTCTTCCTCTTTTCCATTTGAATTGATCCTGAATTAATTCTCGCCGGGCAGCCTAGCGCCGGTTGCAGATGCTCCTGTGTTTGATAAATCAATGAGACGAACCTGAATGAATCGCTTCAGATGGATCCTCTGCTCGGTTTGATGTCTAGATGTTATTCTTAGCTTATTATCATGACAGATGCATTAGCGCCCGAGCAGTCTGCCAGCAATGCCGATGAGGCGACAACTTTAAAGAGCTGGGGCCACCTTCCCCCAAGACGCCTCTTTATCAGCTCCAAGCCCAGTGGTTGATGCTCAATTTAGTTTTTGTTCATGATTTAGACCACCCCCGCCCTCTCCACCTCTGCAGGCGGTATAGCCCCGGCTGCAGCAACAATGAAACGCACCGATTTCTGTAATAAGATTTAGACAATAAAAGACAAAAGAGCCGTTTTAATTTCGTATTGGGTTAACATCTTAGACCTTATTTAATATTACGTTTCAGTGTTCACCTACGGGATATTTAAGTAATGACAGTGATTAGGAAAGGGTTTCACAACTTAAAGCTGTTTACGTCCACATAGAGTACATTTTCCCTTACTAGAGAATTTGAAAAAAACACGCGTACATATATGGTAGACCTGTTGCATTACCTGTCCAGGTACAGTCCAGTGACAGATTATCTGTCTTATAGTTAATACTGGGTCAGTTATAAACATTAAGCATCCATTCACATGTCAAATAACATACGTTAAAATCGGAAAAGAAACAGCATAGTGCACAGCCGTTTCAAACTTGAAAATAAAAAAATAAATATAGGCTTATTGGTCTTCAAGCACGACCATAGGTGACCGAGTTTGCCCTCATTTCTTAAGTGGAATAATACTTAAACGGTATATTTCGTTGTTACTTTTCCTGAAGGAAAGAATAAAAAATGTTCGCTTTACATACCGAGGTCCACGATGTGAGATTGACGCGCTCCAGTTTAACACATGCACTATCTTTGAGCTACAGAGGTCAATTTCCTAGTAGGATTTTAGAGTATATTTCTTGTACTGATAAAATAAGTTTATGCAATATAATATTTTTAATGTGTAGTGTGGGCTATTTGTTTTATTCTGACCCGAACTGGTCCATCTGTAAAACTCAATCCGAAAATTGGCTATGAAAACCATCATAGGGCTACATTGTTGCACACAAACTTAAAACGTTAAAATTAAGAGGAACGCATACACATGACTAAAAATTAAATTATGTCTATTAGGCCTACTTCAATACAAGGGTAGCCTCCAAAGTTGAAAACGAGTGACAAGATGTCATTGGCCTAAAGTGATCTAGTGATCGTGGTGACGTTGAGAAGTAACACAAGGTGCATGAGTAAGGGTGCTAGTACTGTTAAATAGCATTATATCTTATTAGTTGTTTGCGGCGTGGTATGCAGCTTTCAAGAATTTCAGCCGGGTCGCCGGAAGATGGGGCCACAGAGGACGAAAGCCGCAGGTCACACTTGCGGTGGTCGGCGTACTCTCGAACTGTGTGCAATTCGCCTAGGCATCGAGTAGGCTATAAAAGAATCAAACCTTGCGAGAAATAATGTAATAATTCTCCAGTTCTCAGTACCGAAAGAAAGAGGAACAATAAAAAGCCGATGTGGGACAAGGACAAACAGAGCTTGCAGCTGCTCAGTATATCACAGTATGTCGCAGGCTCAGGGACTCTCCGCAGTCACTCTGCCTGGAGGTGAAGACACACACTGGGTCGCAGATGCACTACAACGCATAAAAAACAGTTCAATGAAGTGTAGGATATTAGGAAGTCCATTTGTAAATTGTTCATCAAAAACCAAGTTTTTCCAACAACGCGTTCAATAGTAAGTCTTTGCCCCGGTAAAATTTTTCCAAATACGGTTTAAACTACTCTGTTGTTTGTGTCTGCAATTGGCGTGTTTAATTCTTACCAAAGCAGTAGACAAGTTATAAAGAACACAAGATGAGACAATCTTGAAAATCATTGTCCAAACAGTTGATAATAGGCCCTTTCTTATTGCGATTTTTTAACCGCACATTTTATTGAAAATTTTCCTGCTTTGCCTGATACACATAGTTTCGTTTTGGCTCGCTCTCTCCCGTTAGTATCGCGACGAGGAGTTGTAGATTTAGAGTGGCTCAATGTTTCGATGTTTTATTTGGGTGAAGTCCTGTACAACTTTATTAATGACGGTTTAGTAACAGACACTGGCGTGAAAACCGTGTTATTTTTTTTTACTTGGGGAGGGTAGAGCATCGAGTAGGTAATGAAATTGCCCAGGCGATGGGGTGGAGGGGGAATTGAATTTTCTCCCCCTCCTCGGGATGTTTTACGGTCTAAAGCTGTTCCTGTTTCCATCATGCTTTATAGTTGCGATTTTAACATGGTCGTGCGCCAGATGGCTTGGACTAATACGTGCGAATGGATAGCTCTTTTCCCTAGAGAGGAGTGAGGGAGGGAAAGAAAGAAAGGGAGATTTTTTTGTCTTTTTATCATGAAACTCGATAGTTATGCGATGGCTTAACGTTGTAACAAAAATAGGTACAAGAAAGTAAATAACATTTCCATTATATTTTCAAACAGCAGGTCTGGATGAATGCGGAAGCTTACAGAGGAAGTAGGGTGAACTATGTAAAAGTGGGACAAACGCTTTTTGGTGAATGATTTAGAAAAATCTCACGAAAGTAATTTGTTCAAACTAATGTTTTTTAGATTTTCTGCATGTCTCCTTAAATGTTTTGTGTGGATATTTGAACAATTTATGCAATATTTAAGAATTTAATAGGAAAAAATCTTGAGAGGCACTTCACATGTGGATGAGCTTGTTCAGGTAAAGTGGGACAGCTGTTCTGCAAAAGAAGTACAATGGATTTTCCGTATAGAGGCAACTATATTTTAATTGCACAAAGCAATTAAGCAATCTTATTCACCAATAAGTTAAACCATAAATAAATTCTTTGTAGCTTTTTGTTCACAAGATCCAACTGTTTCTAATAAATGATTGTTTTCTTTTTCAACTTCATGAGTGTCTTAATTAGATCTTCATGAAACATTCTTTGGTATATGTTGCCGATCTTTGTTTGCGAGGGGCGGGCTGTCCCTTTCTATTTTCGGGCGAAAGCGATTCACCAATTCTCCAATGAAATAAAGTATTATCCTTTATAGTATCACAAACTATCTAGAAAAACTGGTCGATCGTGATCGAAGATTTGGGCACACCCGATACATATACAAATGGACAGCACTAAGGACAGAAACAAACAAAAAACTAATATATTTTTCAAAAATGTGCTTTTTTTGTTAAAAAAACAATCTCCAACCCTCTTTTACTAAAATACAACAGCTTAAACAACATTATATACTTCTAGCAGCCTTATCTTTCGAAAGAGGTATTTCGTTTGTCGGTCCATGGCGTGTCTTAACACAACCATCATAAACATGTCATACCAATTAAAACAGTTGTTGAAGACCAAGCCCTATTGTAGCATGATTGTAGCACTGTTTGTTTTCATTGGTTGTTGATTTTTTTTTTTAAGTAGCGTAGTGTAAAACTCAATGTACCACTTTACCTGATGTCCCACCCTAACTATTCTAGTGGGGTTTTCTTATTGTATATTAAAATAACAGTCTTATTTTGTAAGCCCATTGCTTACTGCTTGTTTGCATTTTTTAAACTGAATTTTTATTGCCTTGGATACGAACATCTGTGCGATTTTTTAACGTGTTGTTGTGGGATTTGGAAATTTCATACTTAGGTAGCAACACAGTAAATGGCAACTGGAGTATTATTGGTCGCTTTTGCTTAAGTTGTTTTTTCCCAGGTGTCGACAGTTTAAATATCTGAAGTATTGTTTTACAATACTTTGCAGGGGTTACATGTTAAATAAACTGCAAGGGCCACATTACTTCACTGGAAAGGAAGACAGAAGCTACATTTCTGTTTTATGACTAATGCTTTTTTATTGTATAAACATAAAAAATCTGTCATGTAAACCGGTGGTGGTAAATGGTTAATGGTGGTTAATGAGACCATCACATCACATGTGGCGAAGCCTTTTCAGTTAAAAGCACATATTTCTCAAGTTGCTAGAAATCTGAAATGTGAATTTTCTTTTTGAGCAACTTAAATCATATAATAAAGTATGAGCTGAACTTATTGAATGGTTTGTGTTCCTTAGGGAGTATTTGTTTGGATGTATCTCTCTGTCTCCTGTATGCTGGGGTATTCTTGTGCACCCTGACAGGCGAGACTGGCCCAGCACATATGGATGGGTCTTTACCCCGGGCTTCCCTCAGGCAGGGGATCCTCATCATACCCTGTGGCCTGAAAAGGGTGACTCCTTCTCATTAATGGCAGGCATTTGTCACCAGTGCAGCTGTTTGACTCAATCACCTCCTCCGACTCTTTCAGTTTGACTTCGTCATCTTTCTGCTAGCTATTTTTCCCTTCTCTTTGTGACTGAGTCACCCTTAAAGAGTTAAATGGCATGTTTCCATTTATTAATTCAGATGATATTTATGCGATGTGCTGTACAGCTGTGTGATTCTACATTCCGTCCACCACCCCCCTCCCCCAAACACACACATACAGGCACAGCTGTTTAGACAAGACATGAGCCAGTTTACTAAGAGCTGCTTTTTCATGACACAGAACCCACAGTCAGTCATATGACAGAGTGCATTTACCTATCCATGACTTGGCAGGATTTCACATTTTCACTTAAGATTTGTACTATATTTTTGGAAGAAGAATTTTCTAAACAAAAATTTAAAAAATCTGTATTTACAAATTGCATACTGTTAAACCACAGGAAACAAGGAAGTCTTTTCTGGAGGTTCTCCTTATGCAAGGAATGTTGATGTTTTATGGGTTTCTGGACAGTGCCTCGGTCAGGTATGTACACATGCATATTTTCGTGTGTTTATACAAGTTAAGGTGTGCTTACATAACCTGCAGCACTGCCAGCTCACGTTAGTGACATCACCCTGCTCCTGAAAGCCACATAATCAACAAAGTATATAGACAAGTTGCTTCAGGTCAGATGCCCGTTTGTGTGTGTGTGTTTAATCTAAGTACTATAAGTCAATTAGCCTGCTAGACATACTGGCTAGAGAAATAAAATATACACAAAGCCTTGCATCTGCATATAGGTAAACACACACGTTTATTCATCTAGCAGATGCTTTTACCCAAACTGATGTACAATTGAAAAAGCAAATGGGGGTTAAGGGTCATGTTCAAGGACCTAATGGGGACATCACTCTGCCATGGGATATGAACTAGTGACCTTCCAATCACAGCGTCCTAAGCCACATAGTCACATTGCCACACAGGACATACAGGGATGAAGGCGTGTGCACACAAGCACATTCTACGGCCGTGTGTGAAATGAGTGGGAAAGGCAGAATAAAAGGCGTCTGTGTTTGGGCCTAATGATGCCACTGTGGCATATTTACTATGGTCATGTGGAGTAAAAGCGATTGTCTCCCAAAATTAATTTACAGTGTGCTTCAAGCGGGGCTTTCATAGCACACAGCTGGCCGTATGTGCAGAAGTACTGTTTAATCACATTAATATCTGAGCCCCCGGGACAGCCTGGCTGATTGGACAAAGAAACACAGAAATTCCTATATCCAACTTTTATTATTGAATTATGCAAATGACTCATCTTCTGCACTTTCAGACTCTAATCATGTAATTAGGAGCGATGTTTTAAATGGCCGCTTTTGGGCAAGGAGACAACAAGGCTAGCCATCAGATAATTTAATGTGACTTAACCTATCCCAAAGTGATTTTACCAGTCATGCCACAGGCCTGTTCACTGTTTTGCATATGCGTTTGTGTGTGTGCTGATTGACGCAGCTTTGATTATGTATCTTACAGATTAGATCACAAATTTTCCAGTTGACTTTGGTATTAATTTTATGCTTAGTCTTTGGTTGCCATGGAGCTGCACAAAGATTTTTTTTCAGATTCAAAACTTTCACCCACAAGGTGAAACCCTAACTAGCTATGTGTTTAACATGGGTTAATATTTCATGACGGGCAGAGGTGGCTGCCCCGTCCCCTCACTAGGGAAAGCAGCTTCTCCCATGGTGGGGCATTTGACAGCTACAGTCTGTCAGTAGGAGGGGCTGGTTTAAAAAAATTAGCAGGAAGTTTATGTATCACAGGAACATCTGTGAAGTTCTTCCTGGTTAAACTCCTAGTCTCAGTGCTGTCTTTATGGTCAGATGTTGTTAGTTGCAGGATGGAATAGCATTGGAATATTGCAGCTTCAAGGGGAGCCATGTGGCTGTAAATGCAGTGTCTGTAGAAGTTATGGGTAGATATGCCCCTTGTGGATGTTTGAGTCATATTGAGCTAATAATGTTTTGTTGCTTCGGTGTTAAGTCATCAATACTAATGGTGTACTGCAGTAACAAGGAGAGCAGCAAGGACATTTATAGATGAGGTGGGAATATGTGAATGGACTCAGTGGCCAGTTTATTAGGTGCCTGTGATTGTGAACACAAACAACCTGCTCGTCCAACAGCAAATCATGTGACTGCAAACTGGGCAAAGAGGTTCGGTCATCATTTGGCTAAGCATCAGAATGGCTGGGGTCCGAGTGATGTTGAATGTGGTTTAAATATCAGTGCCTTGCATGGTAGTTCTAGCATCGCAAAAACAGCTGCCTTCCTGGGATCTTCATGTGGTAAAGTGTCTAGAATTTGCAGAGAATGGTTTGATAAACAAATAGACAAAGAATCAGCTATTCAATTGTATTTCTGTGGCTAAATGGTCTGAAAAGAATAGCCAGATTTGTTAAAACTACCAGGGAGGCAACAAGTGAAAAAATACAAGGTCAGCATAACAGTGTTGGCCATAACATGACATCTGTGAATGTACCATTTGTCTACACAGGTAGAGGCTCCTAGCCAGTACTAGTGAGTTTGACACAATAAAGCTGTTATTAGGTTATAATAATAATTTTTGTGCTTCTTAAATTTTAAACTGATTTTGAAATGCATAAGGAATGAAATGCAGACAGGGACTTATAATAGTGTCAAGTCTGACAGGACAAGCTAATAGCAGAGCACATCCGAAGCAGGAGGTGGTTAATACATCGTTTTATAGATGCATACTATACAGACACCAGTAAGAGGCTCTGTATATCACAACAGGACTTTGCACATACTGCTAAGAGGTTTTATGGCATGTTTGCAGGGTAACATAAGCACGAGTGAGGGACTATATAGCATGATAACAGAATTGCTTGCACACTAGTGATATACTGTATAGCATGCTAAGAGGATGATAAATGGCAGCAAGACAGCATTGTAACAGAACAGCATTGAAATTGGTGAGGGACTTATAATGGGCAAATAGGATCGCATGAACTGTTTAGGCTGTATGTCATGTCAAAGGCAATGACAGAGGCAAAGGCAGATGTGGGGAAACCAAAAGGGGCTTTATTTAATAAAATTACAAGCAGGGCAAAAGGAAATGGACCACAAGGGGTCGAAATGGGGTAGGGAGGATCAGGCGAGAGCACAGTACACAGGGTAAACTAGGGGGTGTGCACACGCCCGAGTACACACAGGCAGCAACATCAGTGACTGGACTGGGCAGCTCACAACAGGGAGGCATCACTGAGAAGGGAACAGATGAGAGGCACCTGGGGTGATCCACACGAGGGCTGTAATGAGAGGTAAGATTAAACAAGTATCAGGTATGGCTCATTTGAGCCACACAACAGAGAGAACAAAGGGAAAGGAATGCAGGGTGTGACACCATGCTTCTTAATCTGGGTCCTTTATGAGGAGTGGAAAGTTTTAGAAAAGAGAAACGAACAGAAAAGTGCAGATGTTTTACATATTTTACGTATTCATGTGGTAGGGCTATTAAAATGACCATATCAGCATGCTTGTTGGTGTATTACCTGTCTCTATTTGGATTGGACAACAGTGTCTGATAAATAAATCAAAATTACCTTTTCAGCCAGGCCATTGCTACCAGGAATTACAGAAAACGGGCTAATTGCCATGGCAGCAGTCCTAATGATTTCTACCAGAGGCCAAAGAGGATAGGCTGATGTCTACCAGGCACCTCAGAGGATGAGGTCATTTGCTTGGCAGTGATTCTGGATGATTATTGCCTGCTGGTATAAATACAATGCCCAGCATTGAGAACTTTACCTAGTGCATTATAAGCAACTTACACATTTCAGAAGTGGGTATTTTGTTTTAATAGATGACCCTGGGCAAAGTTATTCTGCTTGGGGGCTTCTTCCCCCTTCTCATAGATGAACAGGTGAGCCCAGGGATTTAAAAGAATGAGAGAATGTGCCAGAAGCTTCCATGCTGTTGAGAAAACATCCCTTTGACTCATTACTCATCAAATGGGCTGCACCATGCACCTGCCAATTTCCATGATTGTGTTGGTAGTTTAATGGTTGCACTTTTATACCCATCTAATAAATCATGCAGTAATATCAATAATATTACCAAAATCATCAAAGCATTCTTCTTAGTGACTGTATTCAAATTCAACATATTCAGTCATTCACAAACTCAGTCCCAGTGCATCCCAATCCCCATGACTACTAGTGTTCTGTGTGTCCTAAACTCCCAGAGGTTCAAGTCTCACATTAGATTCCAGCCAGCGCACTTCTCTGAAGGAGAGAATTCCAGCCAGCTACATAATAAAGCCAGGTTTTGTATCTCAAAAACAGGATTAATGATAATGCCAGATGTTTTTGACATTTGTTTTGGCAGAAAAATCAATTATTTTTCAAGAGTTATTTTTGGCATGGGGGTGAAGCTACAGGGCGTTTCCTGGGGGACTCCAATGTGACTGCAGTAGTTTCTTCCTCCAGATCCTTCTTTCCCATGTTTATGTATGAGTGTTTATGTTTTTTTCTTGTTCTCATTAAGCCTGAAGATGATGGAACCTTAGCGGCCACAAACAAGCGCTGTTGTACACTTCTCCCATCCCATTCTCAGAAGGCATCCTTTTGTTTCCGATAATTGTTTTGTTGCTGAGATGCACACTGCCGCCGCAAACAGTCTCATGTAGGTACAGATGTTTGTTTTGCTTTGTTTTTTGGCCGTTAAAGGTAGAGGGACATGTTCTTACATGCAACAGCAATCCTATTCAGGGTTTAGATGAAGGTTTCCTCACTTGCTTCTGTCTGTTATGATTTTATTACAAGGCAGAATCTCACAAAATTGTTCCACATTTTTGAAGTGGAGTGAATTATGGACGGAAGGCAGCAGGCTGGCTGAATTCTGTTACCGGTTATCTATGACATGCTGGTGGCAGTGTGGCTGTGGGCAGACAGCACATGCTTTGTCCACCTCCCTCTGTACCTTTCAGTCTCTTGCTTGCCTTGTGTTTTCATGATTGTGTGCATTGATGTGTGTCTTTGTGTGCATGAAGTGGAAAATGTTATTCCTTGGTTGTATGGACATGTTTATGTGTTTGTTCTAGGAATTCTTCTATCAGATTAAGGCAGATCATAAGGATAGAACAAAAACAGGCTTGATGCTTAGTAGCCCTACGACATTGCAAGGACCTCTCCTCTAGTGCCTCCTACAGGGCTCATCTCTCATAGCCACAGCCCAACTGAGGTCAATTCATCCATTTTCCATACTGGTTAAACAGTAAACGGTCATGGTGAGCCTGGAGTTTATCCCAGGAATCACACGGTGTAAGAATGGGAACACCCTGGATTGGACAACAATCCATCACAGAGCACTCATACTTTATGAGCTGCTTAACAGCACTATGTAGCTATACAGTAAGCCCTCTGACATTTGCAGGGTTACGTTCCCAGAACCCGTCGCAAATGAGGAGGATCCGCGGATGTTTAGAATAGTCATTAAAAATGGTCATATTTGCTTATTTCTATATAAAGCAGGGGTGCCCAACTCCAGTCCTGGAGGGCCAGAGCCCTATGTAGCTTAGTTCTTTCCCTGTTCCATCATAAATGATTCAGCTCAAGAGCTGTGTGGTAATTAGCACAAGGAGTTGAATCAGGTGTGTTAAATGAGGGGAAACCTAAAAATGTGCAGGGCTCTGGCCCTCCAGGACTTGAGCACCCCTGGTTTAAACCATAAAAATGTTCCCAAAAGACTTTCATTTCATTTAAAAGTTAGCTTAATACATTACATAAAAAAAAACAAATGTTTGCTGTAAATAGAGTACAGGATCATCTAACAGATATTTGTCACACTAGCACATTTACAGTACAGTATACTAATGTTACCCCTACTAATTCATAGAACACGGCATTGGCTGCCATTTTCTTTTGTATTCACAATAAGGTAAAATGAATAAACGAACCCTTTCAGCACTTATAGCAAATGCATCTTGAGCAGGAAACACAGGACGCATATAGTCTTTTAAGCAATACTGTACCGTTTTCATCAAGAAATATCTATATCCAGCGAATTAAATACTTTCATTTATTATCTGTAAAACAAAAAAACATCAAAAAGGCATATGATGTTTTAAAATATATGGCTTGTTTACCTCAAGAGCTTCGTAAAAAGACATGAAACAACAGCGAAACCATTTACAAATCAGCGCGCGACAGGGGAAACATAGGGAAACTGAACTGCCCGGAACAGGCAGCAAACTGAAAATGATGTTAATGACCGGACTCAGGAAACTTAGACGCAGGCCTAAATACACTGGACCAGAGTCCTGCACCGGGTCGGGGCCCCAGGGGTACCCGCAGATAGTTGCTGAAACGGGCGGATTTTAATGTTTAATTGTTTTGTAACTGTGTAGGGTGGCTGGAATTTCACAGATGGGTATGCGGGCGGGTAATTCATTACAAACGGGTGGGTAGCAGGTCAATCAAAACAGTATTGTAGCCTGCAAAAATAACATATAAGCGAAAATATCCATGTATTAGACTATCGTGTACAAATTGTCATCATCACAACTGTGTTCAGTATGTTGGGGTACCTTACTGCGCTGTTGATTATTTTCAAGTCAGAACTCGAATGAAAGCGTCACGAAAAACGTCACTTCCCGTCAGAAACACGCCTCTTTTATGACGTTGATGTCGGACAAGATTTTGTCATCCGAGTTGCCCATGATGTAATTTCAACATGGCGGCTAACACACTTAACAGTAATTCTATTTTATAAATCTTTAAAAATGTTCATTTTGTTAAATGTATTAATAGTTTTAATTGTAACTGTACGTATTCAATTTAGAGAATACCACATCATGACCATAAACAGTATCCTATCATGCAATATCAGATTTTTACCAGACTTGTTAGTGTCTTTGGTTTGTTTGGCTCTTGAAAAAAGAAAATTGCAATGTGCTAAAATATTTTATAAAGCTGTTAATGTGGTTTGACTAGTTCGTGTTTCTTGTTTGTCTCTCTGGAAAAATAATCTCACTCCAAATCTGCTAAAATATTAAGCAACAACACACAACAGCGTGTTCATGGAGGCAGCCATGTTTGTTCCGAAATGTGGTAGCTCGAACGGGAGATTGTCGGACGTGATGTCACTCAACTCATGTCATACACGTCTGAATCCTTGCTGAAGCGTGTCGTCGTGTTTTCTCTTTCACGCTTGTCACAGAAGGGTTAGCTTAGATCTGTCTGATTTGATTTTGTATTTAAACTGACTTTTTCGTTTCAATTCAAAATTCATGTAGGCGTAGCGCTTGTCACGTTGAGAGGTGCATAGAAAAATAATTATGTGTTATTGATCGCGGGTAACGGGCTGGTGCGAATTTAACTTTGAAATAATCACAGTAGCACGGGTGGGTGTGGGCGGATGCAGGTCTCCAAAAGTGGACCCGTGCAGGACTCTGCACTGGACTAATGACAGTACAGTGATCCCTCACTACTTCGCGGTTCACTTATTGCGGATTCACGACTTCGCGGATTTTTAAATATACAGTAGTAGTAGTATTTCCTAGTCTAAGAACAACACAAGTTTAG
>JABFEB020000002.1:15244534-15268329 GCA_019775895.2 Stomatorhinus ivindoensis | reverse complement strand
TCCCTACTTCGCGGAAATTCAGTTATCGCGGTCGGCCTTGGAACCTATCTCCCGCGATAAGTGAGGGATTACTGTAACTCGAAACAGCTGATCACGCGGGGAGTTAATTTTGTGCCAAAAGTATTAATCCAAATTCTAATTTGTTTTGCTTCTGGAATGTTTTTCTTTGCTTTTAATTTTTTTTTGCTTCTGGAATTTTGCTTTTTGGAATGCTTTTTTGCTTCTGACCTTTGGCGCTGTTTTAACGGGTGGGTGGGGTATAGCAGCTTGCACGTCTATTGGCCAGATAGAATTTGGAGTGAACACGCCTTTAACTATCTGAGCACGGCCACTCCATTACGCTTCAGAACACCGCAACATAGCTCCGGAGGCAGTTTACAGCATGGAATTGCATCTTTGTAGTTATTTGATAGTGTACCTTTATTAGGAATCGGTGTATGCAACACATATTTCGCGTTCATAAAATGTCACCAACCCATCCAGTTTAGTAACTAGCTACCAACGCGCTGACCAGGGACGTTTCTACCTATTGAAAAGATCAGGTCAAGTTTACTTGGGGCACCGCGGTTAAGTTAGCTTCATATTCGTTTTCTGGCTTTAAAAACATTTAACGGAAGTAAGGTGGGACGTTTTAAATGACAGAATCGTTGTGTCCAGTACACAGACAAAGATGCACACCGATTATTTTTGCGCTTCAAACCATTTCCATGCTGTAAATTGGCTCCGGAGCTTCCCGCCATGTTGTAATGTTCTGAAGTATTCTGTAGTTTCATATGGAGCTTTTATATGGCGTTTCATTTTGCTGTACATCTGGTGTAAGACATATAATTGAACTGAATCTTGCTTTCTTTGAACCTAGATCTGGTGTATCATATATAACCAAATTGAATCACACTGAAATCAAATCTTTCCCCATTTAAAATACCCTTCTCACATATATTACATTCAATCGTTACATATCACATTAAATCCAATCAATGCCTCCTCCATTCTTAGCTATACCTCATATTACCATCTCTTTATTAACATCGTATTGTCATTGTCCATGCTTTAAATCCTTATTGTCCACCCAGTAACCCAAAACATTTTCAGACTTATTTGGCTTAAATGGCTTTTTCCCAGTATCAGCAGTTGTGATTATAAACATGAGAAGCAGGAGAGAGACAGCTCTTAAGCCTGCCTGCACCTCCAGTGTAGGGGTTTCTGGGTATTTTATGGATCTGGTTTCATCACAGGGTGGATGTTCAGTTCGTTTCTTCTCTTTTTTTAACTCTGGTGTTTTACGGGGTAGACCTGATGTTTTGGCAGTTTTTCCAAATCTGATTTTAAATTTCTGGTTCTTACTGTTTCTCCATCATTTAAAATATATCACTTTGAGGAAATATATCACATTGTTTCATGTTCTTTAAAAGAGGGCAGCATGGTGGCTCATACCTTTAGGGTCAGGGGTTCAAATTCAATTCAATTTCAATTCAATTTATTTTTATATAGCGTCTTTTGCAACAGACTTGTCCCAAGGCGCTTTGTTATGATACATTACATATCATTAGAGAGAAATACAGAACTGGAATAAGGAAAGAAAGAGATTAAATAAAGCAAACCGGATAACAACAAAAGAGAGGAATCAAAAAAAATTAGGCTATTTGGCATCTCTAAGGTGCCCAGAGTGTGTGCGTCAGTGCACTTTGCAATGGACTGGTATCCCCCAGCCTTGTGCCCTGTGCTGGAATTGTTTTGTAACTAGCTCTTTTATTATGGGCAATTTCTGCATATTCTTAACTCCAACTGGAATTGACAATCAATTTTAATATTGAAAATTGCATCATAGTTCTGTTATGTGAGGGTGGTCTTTATAACAGTAATTTTTGTTCTTATCCGAGAAGACATAATTGTAAAGGCTAATTATATCACCCCTGTAGTGTAATCTTTAATTAATTTATGAAGTTGCAAGCAGTAACACACTGAGAGGTCATTGCTAGCTGATTTGTACATGTGTACTGGCCCCATAACGCAGTCCTCATCCTCGTGGGTTTAATTTCTAGCCCTTGCTGTTTGTCGGCCTGCTGTGGTCCCCTGAGCTTCCTGTGTGTGGAGAGCCGTAGCTCAGCTGTCATCTGGCCGGCATAATGGCTCTCCCAGGGCCGTGCTGATTACTTAGCTGGTTTCCATGATGACAACAATAAAACCGCAATGATTGCCTTGCTTCTCCCAACAGTCCTTAAGGGGTAATTCTTTACAATTATTGGTAGCCATGGCATGGCTTTTAAGACATTTTCTTCTTTTTGGATAATCTGGAGATTTACCACCTATATGAACTGTTCTAGAAAATACCTAGTGGAGGGAATGAAGTATAGTTTTTTATAACTGTTATTGTAATGAATATGCCCTAGTCATTGAAAAGAGAAGTTAAATTCACTCAGAATTGAACCTGTGATTGCAATGAGTCACTAGGAATGGATTTTTAAATAGCCAGTTAGATATAATTATATGTAGCATACTGACTCAGTGGGTAGCCCTACTGCCTCACAGTCTCCAAGGTTAAGGGTTGAAACTCAGGAAAAGGGCAGTATTTGCTACATTTATGCAAATATTCTGGTGCTATCTATCTATCTATCTATCTATCTATCTATCTATCTATCTATCTATCTATCTATCTATATATATATATATATGCAGCATGTTCTGCATCTGTGGGCTTTATGGTTGTCAGATTGGGCTTGCTGTGCATAATCTCCAGTGACAGGACTGCTTATCAGTCAGTCCTAAAGTGCCCATCTCACCGCCAGCCAAGAGTGACCTTTGACCTCAGCCCCTCATAGTGTTTGGGAACAATGTAACAATGACTCTGTCTGTCCACAGCCTGCTTTCCTAGATAAAGTCTGCTCGGCTCAATTAGAGTCCATTTGCTTGTTGAAAAAGAAAAAAATATTCCATTGACTGGGGGTGGGTAAACCCTTGCTTGCTACAAAGCTTGGTTCCGCAGCTTGTTTGCAACGCTTTGACGTGCTCTTCGGAAATCATTCACACTTTATCTTACCCCACCAGGCCATTTTTCTATTTATTTCTTTTTTATCAAGACAACAATTTTGATTATGCGGTCAGCTGAAAAAAAAGGCATTCGAGTATTTTATCTGATGCTTCTGCCAAACAGACTTTAGTAAGGCGTAAACGAAGATTAAAGGCCTTGTTGGCACAGACGGAACAAATTGGAGTGATTTATTATGGCTGACATCAATATGTCATGCACAGACATCAAATGAATAGAGGGAATGGAGGTAAAGAGACTGAGTCGGGTCATAAATAACGTGCTCTGATTTGCACACAGAGGTGCTGAAAAGTCTAAACTGAAATTATAATTATGCAGGTTGTTTCTGCCCTCTTCCATATAAATGATGGCCGGATAAAAATAGTTTCTCATAACTGTCCAGAAACAATGAGCTCTACTAGATGTAGGTGAAAATGGAGGGGTGACAAAGCCACCTGTGATATCTGAACTGGGGTTTGAAGAACCAGAATGATGAAGCCCCAGGCTGTCTGTTGTGCTGGTACATTCCAGTGGTCCACTGAATAATAAGACAGACCCACATCTAATTTGCATTACATTCAGTTGCTTGACTTTAAAATGGACATTGATATGTCCAACCAAAGCTTTTCAAGGAGTTTCATTTCCTTAGTTGAAGAGTACTAGATGACCGGCAAAGTTTGACATCAATTTCTATGGAAAAACATTCCAAAAAGGTTCAGCTTTAAATTCCCAGTGAATAACTGCTTTTTTGTAGGTATTTAATCTAAATTGTTTCACTGTGTTTCTAAGGAGCTTTATCATATCAGAGTATTGCTAGCTTCAGAGAGATGGACAGAGGACTGGAAACTTGAGGAGCACATCCTGATAGTGACACAGATTTTGGTCATTTTTTTTAGGAATACATAGTATATGTTTAAATGTGATCATGGAAATAAAAAAATATAATCTAATAATCTGAATTTATATTTATTGAATCCAAGAAGAAATGTTTCATTGTTATGAAACACAAAGGCCATAAATAGACAAGCTGGTGTGAGCAGAATGAGTTTGGCTTTGTAGTGGCCACCCCGTATTCATCTTCTTCCCGATGCAACAGCAGTACAAGTTCATGGCTCATTAGCATCCCATAATGAGATGATGTCACCGGTCTCATCTGCAGCCTGCCTACCACTGAGCTCTTTAATAACGCATCACGGCTCTAGGCAGGTGACCCTGGTGCAGGAGGGGTGTGAGTGGCACCAATACAAAGAGAGATCTGATATGATGTCAGCTCCCTGTGGGTGTTGGGGGGGGGGGGTAAGTTTCATTTTAGACTTGGCCCTCCCCCTAGCTGACCCCCCTGCTCCGTGATCTCTGGGCCCCGGTTTTATGTTACGGCGCCTTTGACCACATGTGGCAATTAGAGTGCCACACCAGCCACGGTCTGCCTGCGCTGGTAGTCAATGTTATTTAACCGGACTGATTTAATGCCATATTTGCCTGCTAGAGACACACACATCCATTTTTTCATAATGACTGGTGTCGGTATGAGCATCTGCCAAAGGAATAAGTAATACCGGCACTGCCTCTGACAATGACAGTAATTTATGGCAAACCAATTGTGCCTGGCAAATGCATCACAGCCTGCCATTGGCTGTCCCTGGACTGTTCCATTTCTACAAAGGGGATGCCTTCACTTTTAGGAAAAGCATACCCCATGTTCACAGCATAAGTTTTTGGGGTGGGGGGTTCACATATCCTGCTGGTCATCAGATTACATTTGGACCTGTTCTTTGTAAGCCCTCTTATAAAACTGTGACATTACTTACGGTGGGTATTTTATATACTGGTGGCTCCACTTAGCATTGTGTGCTAGCATTAGCATTGCATGTTAGCAAGCTGAATAAGCTCAAATCCTGAGGAAACTGAAAGGTTTGTCCTTAAGAGGCATTATCGAGCTCTTGAGTGTGACTACAAACTAATGGATATGTGGGGAGGGGGTACAGAAGGATATGTGGCCAGGGTTAAATCTTCCGGTTGGAAAGGCTCATAAATCAATAGGTTCATACAGCAGTTGTCCATGTGGGATGATTTATTGGAGGGTGTTGGACAACATGTGTCAAATCAGTGGTATTTACAGCCACTGTTTGCTGTAAAGTTTAGACGTTTATTTTGCTATGCTGCTGTCCTTCAGTGTGAGATGAGCCCTGTCAGGTTTTATGTTCTAGCGTGCCATGTTCTGCAAAGCCCCTCCCACCAAAAATGTCTTTTTATTTAATCATCTTGACAAATAGGACAATTAAGACATTACTCTCTAAGAGCATGTGTTTTTAGGGCCCGGACTTGTGTGTTAAAAGTCTCGTGTTGTCTTCAGGGCCCATGAGCCAGGGGACAGTAAACTGATAGCTTTGGACACCTAAGCATTCCGCATGACCTTCTGGGAAATCTCCTGCCCTCATCCTAATCATGAACAATGGCAGGCGTACGGTCAGGAGGATGTTGTGATGCATCTAAGATGGAAGCAAAACCATAAAGCTAGAGTATGTCAATGGATGGTGATGGAGTTCTGAGTCTTTTGCCAGCTGGATCTTATGCCTTATCAAGTCCTTCAGGGCCTGTCTGTGGAAATTTCCAGAAAGGTGTGTCTGGAGTTAAAACTGCTGACAGTTTTAGTGTCTCAGGAGCAGTCCAAACAGCTTTTAATTGCGCATGTCAAAGCCTAGACCTACCCATCTCTTATGCAGTGTTGAACTTTATGTACATTAAAATGTATAGATTTTTGAAAGAGTGACTGATGATTTATCAGGTGTAATAGGATCATGTGCTACCTGCTACCACCCCTGGACATAACCTTGCAGGGCCACGTCCCTGTGGGGCCTTAGAGCTGTTTGCGGAAATAAATTGTCTAGACCAGTGTCAGTGATGATGGCTGTCTGTTCATTTATTGTGTTCTCTTGCTAGAATTCACTGTACTCTGTATGGTGTTTTTTATTATTTTTTAATTAGCGAGGCACAAATGATGGTTATTTGAAGTCCAGGCCTGACTTGGTATTGAGGTTGTTCAGTTTTAACAAGGAGATAGTCAACAGTAATTAGAAGGTGTTAAATTAGAGCTGTCATTAGTACCAGAAGGGTGGTGGGAGGACAGTGATTTCCCAAGATCAGCAGTGGCACCATGTTCTCCGATGAGCAACTGCCACCAAATCTAGTTTTTAGCAACTTGCACCATATACTTTATTTTGTGTACTTTTGTGATATATTATCATAAAATCACCTGTCAGACAGTAGCCTGGAAAGATGTCTGAGAAATGCAACCTTTAAAACATCCCTCATGTACCACTTGAAAAAACAATTAAATAACCACAGTGGTTCAGTGGAATTACTGTGGCTTTTTCACCTTCCAGGATGTGGCTCCGACTCCTGTCTGTTCTGTGTCTGTGTTAATGATGCCTCTCCATCTGTTTCCTCTTTCTGCTCTGATTTACTCCCACAGTCCAACAACACATGGTTTTGAGGTGTAAAAATTGACCAAATTGTGTGTGCGAACCCTGGTAGACTGGCACCCTGTCAAGGGAGTCCCTTGCCTCCCTGACCAGTGGTTCGTGGAAAATAAGCTCACTTGGATAAGTGGCCTGCGGAAATGAATGTTCGTATTTGCTATAATAAACGGTTCAGTAACGTTTTTGGTGATTTTCTTTCAGAATGCTGCTGGAGTGTGATGTAGTGATTTACAAGACAAGCTTACAAGTGTGATGTTAGCATTAATTTTGTGATTTATCACTAATTATTGTCTGGCTCATCCAGATTGTTCTGTTCCATTGCCATGCTGTGGGTCACAGTCTTCAAAGATGATGATGTAGCCGATGATGTGGCTTATTTAATCATAGACAGAATTTTCTCTTAATGCTTCTTTTGTATTTCCCTTCTAAGGTAGTAATATAGTGTCACATAAACTGTACACCTTGTGCAGGTAAAGAGGCACTTCTGTTTTTGTCTTTTTTCAGAAAAAGAGTCAGAATTAGGTCACCATTCTCCCCAGGAGAGCAGCCTGCTTTATAAAATAAAATCAGCTGTTGATTCAACTTGTTGCCTGTTACCTTAAATGTAATATTTTTGCAGTTGTGCAAACACTTTGAGATATTAAACCAGTAATGAGCAACAGGGTGTAAGTCTATTTAGACAAACATGGCAGAGGGGCACTGAATGACAAGGTTAGTGGATTTGCCTTTGTTTATGTTGTCACAGATTTAACCTGGGTGTCCTGGAAATGAGTGGTCTATGCTGTGTAGGGGGTCTTGGTTGAGCAGGGAGTCTTAGCTGGCTAAAAGGAGACTTTGGCCCTGGTCGTTGTTGGTATTGGATGATCAGTGGGCAATTTTGCTTTCTCTTCAATTCTAAAGGGAGCTTGGGGGGCATTGGACTTTCAGTCCTGTAGTCATGGAGAGCAGTTTAGACAGCAGGCATTAACCATGGTCACTGAATGTGAAGAATTGCACATATATGCCAAACAGCACACACACACACTTGTAAATTGGCATGTAGCTGCAAGTGCATTTTCAGTCCATTCTAATTACATGGATTTTGTGATTCCTCTCCTCTGTTTTCATGAGATTGATTAAATTGTGTATAGTTAATTGTTCACTCTGCCTGTAATTTAGTCACAAAGTGATTTATTTCAATTATCTAATTGTAATATGGTTCTTTGGAACAGCCTTATTGGGAAAGCTTGCTGTATACAGATATATTAAACTGAATGATATTGAATTGCCCATTTGTAGAATTTCATTTCATAAGTACTCTGTTACCTCTTGTGTGTCATAGTTTGTGGATTCCTAGACCCTTTTACTCCATCCCATAATAACCCCGACACCAATATTCATCAGGGTGTTACATTGCATTTGACTTTATGGAAAGCAGTATATTTTAAAATTAAATTGAGTGGTTTGCCCTGGCATAAATGATTTATTAATAGAGCTCTCCATTCACTCTCCAACCGTGCTCTGTGGTGTGGCATCCCTGTATTGGTTTCGTACAGGGCCTGTCAATCTGTCCACAAGCAGACCCCAGATAATTATACTAACTTGGATTGCGTCGCATTGCTAAATAACTCTCTGTATCTGCAAAAGGCAGCAGTGGTGTTAATCAGAGAGTTTATGTAAAATACAGAAAGACCCCAAGATCTGCGAGTAACAGATGCATTAACAAGTGTGTAAGAAGATGACTTAATTAATGGCTTGATTTTCCCAGCCTGAGGACATGGCTCCCATCAGCAGCATGGACTATGTCCCAGCCGGCCACCTGCCTATGTTCACTCTCAGTCAAACACCTAGCCCAGCCCCCCAACTTGGGGGGAGGGGGGTGTTAGAGGCCAGAGATGAGCTGGGGTTAGGGCCTAGTTATTATTTGGAAATGCAGTTTATTTTTTTAGAGCTGGTGAACTGATTTTTCGGAAGCATTTTCTGGGAGGTGTCTGATCATTGACGTTCTAATTTTTAAGTGATTTCCAGCGATTCTTACTGTCAGAGATTTGCAGATGAGATCCCTCCATGATGTGTGCAGGCAAGGATGTTCTGGCTGGTGATGGTTCCTGTTATCTGCACGCAAAAATGCCAGAGCTTTTCATGTGGAGTCCAGATTTTGCTTTGTATAACCCTCCCAAGGAAACTAAATATACACATATATCTATATTTTTAAAGGTGTATTTTGTTGTTTGTGCTCAATGTTCACATATTTTTGGAGACGTCGAAACATATTTTTGAAGTTACATATATTAGACAGGCTATTTGTTTCCATTGTATTACAATTTCACGAGGCCAGTTTTTTCATGTTCAGAGGCTGCTGGGATTGTATTGTTTGATGAAACAATGTCCTGTCTTTGGAAAGAACAATAGATTCTGAAAACATCCTGTTTTTCCACAGATGTTACTTAATGAAACCTTGTATCCTGTATCTCTCTCTCTGAAGGCTCCTACACAGCTACACAGCTTGATTCCAGAAGGGCTGTCAGAATTACGACATCTCCCATTTACCCCTAGTCTTTATCTAATGGGTTGCCAGGTTGAACACATATAGTTCTGCAAAAAGCAGACTTGTTATTGATATTAGATTTTTGTTTAGTCAGTTGACAGGTTACACAAAACTGTCGGCATGTCTTCCTTTTTGCCTTCTACCTGCCTTTGCTGTGCTTTCCTGTAGGCCTGAGTTGTAAATTAAAAGTGTTTCCTTGAATGCTGCTCTTATTCAGAACTGTGTACACCACAGGTGTCAGGCTCCAGTCCTGGAGGGCCAGAGCCCTGCACATTTTTGGGTTTCCCCTTGTTTAACACACCTGATTCAACTTCTTGTGCTAATTACGACATAGCTGTTGGCCTAAATCATTTGTGGTGGAACAGGGAAAGAACTAAGCTACACAGGGCTATGGCCCTCCAGGACTGCAGTTTGACACCCCTGGTGTACACAAATTACACATCATAAAACAGTATGTAACTTTGTTGCCCAGGGGTTCGAATCAGACTGGGCTGACCGCTGTGCCTAAATATATGTGTGGAGATTGCATCTTCCTGCCTTCATGTTGATTCTTGAATCAGGTAGTATGAAGGGGTATACTGGTGATTTACTGTAGTTACAACATCAAGGGGCTAACACATAAACTTCTAAGCTGGTTTGCTCAGCAGTGATTAACATCGGCGTGCTTGTGATCAGGAACATTCTGTATGCTGATGATTATGTTAATGAGGGCTGCAGACATTAAATCTCCACTATTTAACTGAACCAATTTTTCAGCTACAGTTGTTGCTGTACCGGTAGACCGGAGCAGCCGAGGCTCCTGCCACAGGAAAATAAGGAAATACTTTACTAATTATGCATCAATCACAGCACATGCCTATAAAACAAGCTAACCAGCCCTGGCAAGCACATAATATGGAAAACAAGAGTGATAATGTAACGGAAATACATGTGATTCATTTCTTACTAATAGATGCACTTTAATTACTGCGCAGTACAGGGACGAGCAGCTGAATTATTGCACGGTAGGTACATTTTAGACCACCTGCTATTTTAGCAACCGATAAGAGGTAACACTGAGTGCTGGCAGGTAGCCAGAGCAAGTGGGATTTGAGAGACTGAAGAGCAGGAGAGCAGAAGGCCTGAGCACCAGCTACAGCACAAGTGAGCAGACCGGCGCTACGCAGTGAGCTTTGTAAGCATTGCACAGTCCCCCCATGGAGCAGATCTGCCTTAGCATGTGTCTGTAGAGAGAACATAACAGGCAGACTTAGTATGCTGCTATTGGTCTGTCTGAGAGAAATGTGCTGAAATAAGCCCAGCGAAGCTGCAGCAGGCCTGTGTAGTGGCACACGCTGATGGCTTCATCCAGCGGCAGACCTTCCTGGTGACACACAAATCAATCTAAATAGGGAAAAGAACACAGACAACATTTTACATTTTATACATCCCACTGTTTTTGTGTGAAGTGTCCTGCTTTGAGGGGGCGACAGCGGAAGTGCCCGCTTTCACCCCACAGGTAAATCCAAAATGTAATTCCTGTAAACCACATTTTTTGCCAATGACATCAGTGTTGTTAATGGCTGAGCCACGGCCCAAGCATAAGTGGTCTCTGCTAGACTGGAGTGCTGTGAGGCTAGAAGAAATGAACAGGAAAGAAAGGTTGATAGAAGGCTAAACTGTTGATTTTGCACACTTAAAATAGAAACATGATGACATCAGCAGCCACAACAAGACAGTCTATGAGGAGTAAGAGGTTGGTGCCTTCACTAACAGGTACCAATCCGTCGTACACCCAGCTGGTCACAGATAGCAAGCTGGGGTGCATGGTCAAGTCTGGGTAAAGAAAGTGTGAGATGTGGAAAGAGTGCTGGGGTGAAAATAAGGTGCCTTGTGTAAATCTTGTGTAAGTCTTCCTGATAACGTAGTGCAAGCAGAATCCTTGGGTTCCTTTAAATCAGAGCTAGATAAGATTTTAACAACTCTATTAAGTCCTCCCCAAGCGAGCTTGATGGGCCGAATGGCCTCCTCTCGTTTGTATAGTTCTTATGTTCTTAAATGGATTTTTAAGGGAGGTACAGAAGTTCCGTGAGAATGGCAAGGAGAAAAAAATGATAGATACATCCATCCATCCATTCACCTTACAGCAGGCAGAACCAGTACAGGATCATGGAGGATAATTAGATACCAATCCGATATTAGTAAAATAAAGCATATTACATTTCATCCTAGTAATATTTCTGGTGCTATTATTGCATCCGCCGTCTGTCATTACTAGATTATCATACTTTATATGGTTTGGTGTAAAGGTCTGTTGTCATTGATGCAGTGGCTTTTGCTATTCAAGGTTACCCTTTTCTGGCAATGTTAGAACTCTCATGTCACCACAATAGAGCCATTTTAAATTGAAAAATTATCATAATTAAAAGTGACAGAGGACAAATGCAGGGAGAAAGCAGAGAGGTGGGGGGAGGGGTGGTTTCATGTCTTTTGTCGCACATCCGTAGGGACGGAAGGCAGAAGGATGTGATTAAATAGATGCCCGGCGGTCCACACTCATCTGATTGCACTCCGGAGTTCTCTGCATTAATCAGAAACGCCGACCTTACCCACTCGCTGCATGGGGTGGGGGCTGAGAGAGGTGGACAATGGCTTGAGTTGCTGCCACTTTCTGCTTCACTGGATGTTTGCGCTGGCTGGTGCTGATCCCCTTGAGATGCTGATGCTCTTAGTCACACAAAAGAAATCTCAGTTGCCTATTTATTGCAAAGCCACAAATTAATGTACACTTTCTTAAGGTACAACAGGGAGTTCCCTTCATCACCTGAAGCTGTAGCGCTGCATCTTGCTCTGTTTTACCTCAATAAAAATGGCCTTCTCCATGAGCTGACGCCCTTTTCATTTCCTTTTATTGTGATGCTGCTTCTGCTGAAAACATCTGTTTCTTGTTTTTGTTCCTCCTTGTAATTTTTGCAAATTCCATCTTCTTTAACAGGCTCCCCGTCTTCCTCCCATTGCTCTGACATGTTGTTCTGTTCACCATCCCAGCTAGAACAGGTCTTACACTCCTGTACTGCCTCACTACTCATCACATTTAGCATCTTGTATTCAGCATCCGATAAGATCAGCCGATATCCATCCATGCACCATTGGTTGTGATCCCAGCTCCACAGACACATCTAGCATCTGCCACTAACATGAGTCTCTTGCCTGGGGCAAATAGCTAAATCAATCCACCCATCCATAAATTCTTATCCTGGTCATGGATTGCCATATTCTTGTGTAGACAGCTGTATTGTACAATAGGACAATGTGTGGCTCTGCGGGCAGCCATTTTGTGCCCATGACTGGAGGGTTGCTGGTTGAATCCTGTAACAGTTTAAGTGTTGTCACTGTTGGCCCAATCCAGATCCAATGACTCCTCGAACCTCACTTGTATGTTGTTATGGACAAAAGTATGTGCTATATATCAGTTTATGTTATTGAGTAACTCATGATTGAGATTGTGTCTACTTTCACGCACCTAAATAGTAAAAATATAGTAAGCAAGTAAATTAAAGCATTTTAAAAACAACCATCAAACAAGAAAACAAGCTAATAATGAAATTAATTTTAAAATAATATAATATGCATACAGGCAGACAATCTGCACATTAATACTTTTAAGCAAATAATACATTTTTAGTTTAGTTTTAAAATCAGAAACTGTTTTGGCAGCCTTAGTAATGTAACGTGCAAAGCATGATCATGCTTTGATATAAAGTGTGCATTTCCTGGCTCCCCTTATGTCTTCTGGCTGTGTGCATGCATGTGTGTGTGCGTGTGTGTGTGAGGGACAGACACTACACAGGGGTTTAATGGTTTGTGTGTGATTGCTGGAAATCGCTCAGCAGGTCTTACAGCCTGACATCAGCTGAAAGTAACCAGCTCGTAAACAAAACCTCGCCCCAAGGAAGGAGCGCAAATGGCCGGGGTGCTCCTCGGGATGTTATAATGACATCGGCACATTAGCTAAACAGCATGCCGCTGTGCTGATAAAACCGACAGCTTCTTTATGATGCCATAAAGCCGATTCACCTTCACTTATCATCTGAGAACGTTTATCACAGACTCAGGTGCCTGGAAATTAAAGGCTTTAGGGCAATTTATTTGGAAACATTAAGGTGAGGTGTTGGGATTGAAGGAACGTTAGCTGTAAGTGTTTTTGGAAATCTGAATGGAATGGTGCCGATAAGACCTTGGGAAGCGGAAGGCGTCGATTTGGCCGCCCTTGAGGAAGTGTGACAGCTTTGAGACGTATTTTCTATCTCACACCCTGGCAGCAGCCTTGACATGCTGCTGTCTGCTCAAGCAAAGCTGCAGCTGGTGTCAGTAAGCCTCAGTAAGTTTATTTAACTGCCATCGGATCAAAACCCTGAGACGGAATAGCGAGGGCTACCTTCCTAAGGAGGCCCAAAAAGCTTCATTCTCTGTAGTGATTTCTCAGATCATTCCATCGAGAAATCCTGTACATCATTCGCATAATCCACTGCTCTGTGCAACACAGAGCTATTGCATTAAAATAGGCTTTGCTTCTGCTTTGGCCAGACAGAATCGTCAGTGAATTCGTCCTAGGTGCCGTATCAGCAATTTTTGTAAATAAGCAGTTACTAAATTTGGATGGATGATTATAACTGAAATTAATTTTGATTATATGCCTTATACTTTATGGGCTTTATAGAGTTTTTGAACAAACATGTCCACTGAGTATATCTCTTAACTGTGGCAGT
The DNA here is from genome assembly GCA_019775895.2 of Stomatorhinus ivindoensis. Classification (NCBI taxonomy): domain Eukaryota; kingdom Metazoa; phylum Chordata; class Actinopteri; order Osteoglossiformes; family Mormyridae; genus Stomatorhinus; species Stomatorhinus ivindoensis. The sequence continues at coordinate 15,254,550 of JABFEB020000002.1, read as the reverse complement.
GTTCAACTGATTGATAGGCCTTCCAAAAAAGACCATTAGACAGCTGTAACTCTTTTAAAATGTTCCTGCTAGAATTTAAATAATACCAAGATTACATTACTCCTATTTAAAAATCATGACACTTGGTAACTTTTAGGATGGTTTTGAAAGTACTTTTATTGGTTTACAAAGCTCTAACTGCAGGTTTCATCGATTCTTGGGAGCTGGTCAGCATGTATGGCCCAAGGTTGAAGCGAAAGATGGGTTGGCATGTGGACCTCAGTTTAGATGTGCTATAACCTTGTACTAGTTTAATTAAGCAATAACATATGAGAAGTGTGGTTGTACTTTGAGTATGTCATTGCTTTTATACAACAGTTCATCGAGTAGCATTTATAACGTAACAGTAATAAGATACAGCATGTTTTGTTTATATATTTAAATATTTCCAGGCCTCCGCAACAAAAGTTCAGTGAAAGTGGGACAGGCTATCACATCCAAATCTTCCACATGCCTGGAAAATTCAGTCTATAACCAATATAGTTTAGTTTGATATCACTGGTGCCAACAGTGAAACAGTTAGCCAGTTTACATATGGAATAACTTTACACTGTAAATTAAAACCATGCCACAGGTGTAATAAATAAAGTACTGTGGTGTTCGGGGGGCAAAGAGATCATGAGGCGGACAGAAAAGTTATTAGCGGATCGTTAAAAGGACAGCGGTAAAAGAATGAGTGAGAATAAAAAATAAACTCACACACAGAAGTGGATACATGTGAATACAAGTGCATACTTTCGCCTGCATTATTTTTTTAAACAGGTGGAAACGCAGGCAGAGCCCAGCACCGGCTCCATGTGGGTGGAAATGAGGCATATGTAATGTTTTTAGATGCACCTGCAAAGCTGAGTGATACAGCTGATGTGGAGTGTGGTTATACTCTGATAGAATCTTGTCCAGTCAGATTTCTTGGTACGAACTATCTGCTGTATAATTTAATTAGGCTGGTATTTATTTTTTTATTTAATATTACCCTATTTCCAAGTTTAATATTTTTACCTTATCTTGTACACGTTCTGTATCTTATGTGGTCTACTATGTCTTTTAAGTGACATACATTTAATTGTTTTGCATATGAAGATGTTCTCTACAAACAAACATGCCTGTCCTTGGGTGGCCATCAGTGCCACCTCCTTTGTTTGCCTGGCCAAAGTCACAAACACACGCACACAAAACGACGCAGCAGCTCCTCAGTGGTAGATTGATAGAAGCTTTTGCCCCCGACCAGACGTCCTCTCGCTGAAGTCCACTGTTTCTCTGACCCACAGGGAGGGGAGGGGGGTTCTGTTCTCTGCACTCACTGCTCATTTCATGCCCCTGCTTTTGGCTACATATTGCCCATGTATTCACTCTACCCATCTGGAGTACCTCTGAAAGCCATCCTGCACTTATTTATTTTTTTATATATTTAAATGGCCTTTTTCCCCTCTGTGGACAGGACCATCTGGTTCTTGTAATAAGGTGCCATAATAAAAAAAAAAAAAACATTTGTCCTGCCCTTCTCTCTCTCTCTCTCTCTCTCTCTCTCACACACACACACATCCTCTCCCTCCTTTTCACACTTTCAGCTTAGTTTAAATATGTTTTAATGTTTTAATAAAGTTAACATTAACAAAGTACAAAAATGCTATATATATATATATATATATATATATTGCCTGGTTATATGATATATTATATATTATATAACAGTCAAATAAAATGAATGCACACAGGTCTGACCAAGTGTAACAGGGAGCCTTAGACTTAGTATTTTACCCTGATATTGTTAATTTCAAAGGGTTTTATCAGAACAGGACAACATATTATTCCCCAATAATAAATGTTGCCACTATCGATGGGTGCTTGGCCGTGTGTTATGCTTGTGCTATGTCATCTTGAGTTTCACTCCCTCCAGGAAATACGCGACACCGTGGGTCTTCTGTTTACTGATGGATTTATTCTTTTTCAATGTTTCGCTGTCTTTAAACAGCTTTGACAGATTCTCTTTTCTATATCCACCGTCAGACTATTTACACAGAACAGCGAACAGGCATTCATGTTACGTACATTAAAAACTTACAATACAGCAAAACATACAACTAAAACATGAATATACTCAAACATACCTTCGCTGGCTGCAGACAACCAAGAGGGAATGAGTCCTCTTAGATAATATATCAGTCTCCGAAAGGGTAAAACTTAAATAAAACTCTTTTCTGCCCTTTGCTGGCGAGCCCCCTCTCTTCCTTTTTTTCCTTTGCGTCCACAAGAAGAGAGCACAAACCAAATGGTCTGGGGTGCAACTAACACCAAAACGGAGTTCGACACTCCGAAAACAAACTGACCCAATCAAACTATGCAACCAAAAAGAAAATACAAATAACACAAATTACATGTGACAGTTTCACTCCCACCAAATCACAAACCTGCGATTTCACATCAGAATAATCCTTTAAAACTTTCGTTTTAAACGTTTCAATTCACATCAAATTGAGGTTTGTACTCATGAAAGAAAACCCAAGACATCTATTCTGCCTCAAGGAGCAGAACAGTGTTATGTACAGATCTATCAAGATAAGTTGGCTTAGATATGCGTCTACCCTGACTGTCTATGGTGGAGTCACTAATTAATAGCTTCACCTTTCTGACTCTTCCGTCAGAACTGGGTTACACCTCTACTACTTAAGCCAATTTCCAGTGATTTCCTGGGGAATTTTCCTCTTGCAAGATAACAACATCATTAACCTTTGCATTTCTCTTATCCCTTTGCCATATTGATCTGGATTGAAGATTAAGGAGATACTCTTTCTTCCACCTTGTCCAGAATTCATCTGCCAAAAACTGTACCTGTCTCTCCTTAACACTGGTAGCTTCATTCTGTTTGGGTTTGAGGCCTTTTATCTCCTTAGCAAAACGCTTGGGAGGAACAATGGCTTTGACTGTCCTCTTCCAGTCTGAAAACTTATGGCGATCTAACAATGTCCTTTCTTCCTTTGCCTTGGTGTTCAGCACCTGGGCCTTTTGAAGTTCTGGATCATTGTCGTTGATTTCACTGTAGCTTACTATGCTCCATCCCAAATCCATTTTCTGTGCAAACAGCTGATTTTCCTGCCCACAGATGACTTCTCTAGGCATTAAGGCTTGCAGGCAGTTATATCCGATCAAGAGACCAATTTCACATTCCATCTGTGGAGCGATGTGTTCTGCAAGATGCTCCAAATGAGGCCATGCTTTAGCAGTCTCTGGAGTGAGAATGTGTGTTTGATTGGCAGGAATTAATTCACATGTGTACACCGTAGGTACTGTGATTTTCTTGGAGGACAAGAACCCTCTTACTTGTAGGCATTTGAATCTTTTACAAGGTATAATTGTTGCCTTTGCAAATACTGCATCTGATGTACTCTTTCTAGGCATAAAACCATATTGCTGCTCACAAATACTCACTTCTGGTTAAGGGCAGAAGTGAGTATTTGTGAGCAGCAATATGGTTTTATGCCTAGAAAGAGTACATTACAGTACTTTAGAAAACAGAGAGCTATGAATAGAAACCCTTAAATGCTCACAATTACAGCTAAACTTATTCACTTTCAGCATGAATAAATGACCCTTTAAGTAACCGTTGTGTGATAAAATGGCAGTATATAATTACATAAAGTACCCCTTCATACACATGAAACAACATTGCTTAGGCTACACACAGTTCCTTATTGTAACTTCAATACTTATGCCTCATCTCGGAACACAGACTTTAGTGTCCGAGTTATAGGCGTCTCGATGAAACAAATGGTCTTGTGTGTCCTTAACGCAAACACCGACTTATCTGTATGGCTGTTTTCCCGTCTTGATTAGTTGCTGAGGTGGGTAGTTTGGCAACGAGATAAACCTTCATCAGTCAAGTTCGACTTTCACTCCCTCCAGGAAATACGCGACACCGTGGGTCTTCTGTTTACTGATGGATTTATTCTTTTTCAATGTTTTGCTGTCTTTAAAGAGCATCGACAGATTCTCTTTTCTATATCCACCGTCAAACTATTTACACAGAACAGCGAAAAGGCATTCACGTTACGTACATTAAAAACTTAAAATACAGCAAAACATACAACTAAAACTAACTCAAGCATACCTCGCTGGCTGCACACAACCAAGAGGGAATGAGTCCTCTTAGAGAATATATCAGTCTCCGAAAGAGTAAAACTTAAATAAAACTCTTTTCTGCTCTTTGCTGAAGAGCCCCCTCTCTACCTTTTTTTCCTTTGCGTCCGCAAGAAGAGAGCGCAAACCAAATGGTTTCAGGTGCAACAAACACCAAAATGGAGTTTGACACTCCGAAAACAAACTGACCCAATCAAGCTATGCAACCAAAAAGAAAATACAAATAACACAAATTATGTGTGACAGTTACATTGAGGTTTTGGCACGTGATGATGTTCTAAAGACTGGCTGGCTGGGAGGACCCTCTCCAAGGATCTTCTTTCTTTGTCCCCCAGGTTTAGTTTTCTTTCCTGGATTCAGTTCTCTTGCACAAATTAAAAAATATAAAGTGTAACAGTTTCAGGTGGTGAGGCTGGAAAGAAGCTTAGCCCTCGGGCTGGAGATCAGACATAGTACCTGTGTGCAAGGAGTCACAGTCGATTTGATCACTTGCAGAGCAAAGTTTTGTATCACGTGGTGTGGTGGTCGTGGTGGTTGGTGTCACAGGCTAAACATGTATGTAAACAAGGTGTGTCTTGTACTTGGTCAAAGGAAACCTGTTTTCAGGAGAACCTTCTGTTTATGAGCCAAAATATTATCTACAATGTATGTGTGTGTATAGGTGTAGGGGCACAGGTGTGCAACCATACACACAGAAATATATATATATATATATATATATATATATATTTGTGTGTGTATGGGGGTAAGGGTTGTAGGGAGTGACTGGATCACTGGTCCAGCGTTGGGCATGGATCCCGGAAGCCCCTCCCCTGCTCTTGAAGACCCTCGTCTAGCCATCCGACTAAAGGAGTTGGAGCTAGAGAAAAAGAAACAGGAGAACCAGGCACAGCTTCTGAATTTGCGCACTTTGCAGGTGGAGGCAGATAAAGATATTGCCTTAGCGTGGCTGAAAATGGAGCAGCTCCACCCAGAGAAGGTGGGATCTGCTATCCACACGCTCCTCAGGGCTCGCCGGTAGGTGAAGTCCCTGGGTTTGATGTCGGCAGGTCAATCTAGTAGCACTGTTTAGAGAAAATGAGGTGGATGCTTATTTTCCTATATTTGAACGCATTGCCACAACCATAAATTGGCCTAAGTCTCTCTGGTCATTGATGTTACAAGTTGGTAGGAGAAGCCCAGGATGTGTGTGCAGCTTTGACTCTGGAGCAAAGCCTTGATTATGAAGTCATTAAAACCACTATTCAATGGGCTTATGAACTCGTGCCGGAAGCCTATTGACAGAATTTTAGGCGGCTCAGAAAACCAACAGCCAGACGTTTGTGGAATTTGCCAGAGAGAAATCTATGTTATTTGAAAAGTGGTGTACGTCCAGTACGGTCTCTAAATTTGAACAGTTGAAAAAGCTTATTTTGTTAGAGGAATTCAAGAATTGAATACCTGAGAAAATTGTGATCTATTTCAATGAACAGAAGGTCACTAGTTTGTCCGAAGCAGCCAGACTACGGTATCGGAAAAACCTGTGCATTGTGTGAAGACTATTTGTGGTGATGTTCAGTCTTCTCTGGATTCGTCTTATATACCTTTTTTTCTCTCTGGTTTTATGTCTTTCGGTAACAAAAGTGACGAGAAACAGCCTGTCACTATCCTGTAGGATACTGGGGTGGCTTAATCTCTTGTTTTGGACACTGTGCTTCCTTTTTTCTACTCATCCTACTGTGGCACGATGTTCTGATTCAGGGGGTCGACATGACAGTTGCGTGTGTGCCTCTACACACGGTTTATTTGACTTTGCGGGATTTTATAAGGTTGCTGTTTGTTCGTGGTTACCTGTTACTGGTGTTTAATTTGTTTTAGGAAATGATATAGCTAGGGGAAAAATAAACTCAGTGTTAGAGGTAGTGGAAAAACCCCAATGTGAAAGTCCCAGTTTAAGTATCTTTCCAGCTTGTGCAATAACCAGAGGTCAGGCACGGAAATTCCGAGATGTAATTATGTCAGTAAAGGTAGTTTGCAGTTCATTTTTCTCGTTGCAAACTGTCATAAAAACCATATATATACATGAAAAAATACAAATTATGACTTCTTGTGATAGTCCTGATGTGTGAATTCAGAAAATACAAATACATTGTGTAAAAACAGCCTTTAATGTATTTTGGGCATTTATTTTCATTAGCTTCTCATGTCTAAACCAGATGTTCTCATGACTCCAGAAGTGTCTCATATTAAACATCCTGATAATTTGTCAATATAGCGTGTGTTGACCTATAAAAAACATATTGAATTACGCACGTTTTAAGGAGGACTGGACGGATAGTTCTTAAGGTGAACCAACAATATAGCCCAAATACATACATTTTAATAATTCCATTAATCATACATGCATTTAAACTGGTTATACCTGACCAAGATGATTTGTGATGGTCAAACAAGGACCTTTCACACCTTCATATACCTCTCAGACACTGACATTGATTTGTTAAGTCTTTTCACAGAGTTATGACTGATTAAAATTAACAAAATGATCGCAGAGCAAAATTTCACACCTTCACCTACCCTAGAAGGACTCACCTTGATTTGTGAACGTTTTCACAAGTCATATTTCTTAAGTTATGACTGATTAAAATACAGTAGTATTTATGGCGGATCAAGGTCTCAATCAAGGTGCATTTAAAGGCCCTAAAAATGACCAATATGACCACTGACTGACCAAATCAAAACTTTACCAACGTGACGTAATTGACTTGTCTGATTCATTTTTATGTGATAGCTCTTCAGAGAGTAAGACTCGCATGCCTTTTTCAGAAGAAAGCGATCTTCGTGCAGATGCTCCCACTTTGACTCATGTTACCAGAGCTGAATTAATAAAAGCTCAGAAGGCTGACCCTTCTTTGGCTTACTGTCTCCTCTTTATTTCATAAGAGATGAGGTCTTAATGAGGAAATGGGTTTCCTCCTGCATCACCGAACTCCTGGTATGCGGTGTACCAGGTGGTTGTCCCTTCTCCATTTAGACAACAAGTTTTATCTCTTGCCCATGACTGTGCTTTTTCTGGTCATTTGGGAGTGCATAAGATGCATCAGTGCATTCTAAGACAATTCCTTTGGTCTGATAGTAAAGGTAACGTTATTTCGTATTGTCGCACTTGTGACAAATGTCAAGTGTCTGGTAAACCCAATCAGGTGGTTCCCCCTGCACCACTTCGACCTATACCGGTGGTAGGTGAACCATTCGAACATATCTTGGTTAATTGTGTGGGTCCTCTTCCAAAGTCTTGTGCAGGACATAATTACCTATTAACCTTTATGTGTATGACGACTCGTTACCCTGAAGCTATTCCCATTTGTTCCTTGAAATCGCGGGTGATTGTTAAGGCTTTTGTTAAGTTTTTCACTACATTTGGCTTACCTAAGACTGTTCAGTCAGATCAGGGGTCTAATTTTACCTTTTGTCTGTTTAAACAGGTTATTGTGGAGTTACAAGTCCAACATAAATTGTCCAGTCCTTACCATCCCGAGTTGCAAGGTGCACTGGAACACTTCCATCAGTCTTTAAAAAGTATGTTACGTACGTATTGTCTTGAGTCTGACAAGGACCGGGATGAGGGAGGTCCTTCGTTACTTCTTGCCATCTGTAATGCTAAGCAGGAATCTACTGGTTTTAGTCCTGCTGAGTTAGTTTTCAGTCACTCTGTTTGCGGACCGCTCAGGTTGCTACAGGAGCAATGGTTGTTGCTTGTACCAGTTGCTCAGCCTAAACCTGTACTGGCTTATGTTGAATCATTTCATTCTAGGTTGCGTGCGGCGTGGGATTGTGCTCGACCTTCTTTGACTGCTTCCCAGAAAGAGATGAAGTCTCGCTATGATTTGAAACCGATCCAACGCTATTTTCAGGTTGGAGATCGCATGTTGCTTTGTTGCCTTTGCTTCGTTCCTTTCTGCAGGCACGATTTTCGGGACCCTACATGATTTCCAAGAAACTTAGTGATATAGATTATGTTTTGGACACTCCCGATCGTAAACGCAAGTCCGGGTATGTCATGTAAACATGCTAAAGCCCTGTCGCACATGTACAGATCCCGACATATACGCTATGTCTGCCATACCTGTTTTATCAGTCCCGATTGTCCTACTGCCTCCTTCGGAGTATTCCCCTAAACAAGATGATCTTCATTTTGAGTAATTGTGTTTTCCCTGTGCTCACCTGCCAAATTCCCTCGAAAATTTAGCCAACCGATTAACCTAACTCCCCGATTTAGCTCAACAAGAGAAAATACCTGGATTTATTCTCAGACACCCCGTCCCGTACGAATGTCCTCTGTTACGATATCGATGTTGGTAGTCAGGTGCCTATTAAGCAATATCCTTATCGCGTAAATCCCCAGAAACGAGCCGTGCTCCATAAAGAAATTGCTTATCTTGAGGAAAACAGGTTAGCCATCCCCAGTGTTAGTCCATGGTGTTCTCCATATGTTTTGGTGCCAAAACCAGATGGCACGTTCCGATTTTGCACCGACTATAGAAAGGTTAATGCTGTAACAAAAGCGGATTCTTTTCCACTCCCCCGCATGGAAGATTGTATTGATCGTATTGGCGCTGCCACTTATGTGAGCAAACTGGATCTTTTAAAGGGTTATTGGCAAGTTCCTCTTTCTCCACGTGCTTCTAATATTTCTGCTTTTGCTACTCCGGACACCTTTATGCAGTATACCGTCATGGCATTTGTGCTCAAAAATGCACCTGCTACGATTCAGCGGCTGATGAACAAAGTCTCGGGTAATGTCTCTAACTGTGAAGTCTATTTGGATGATATCGTAGCTTATACCGATACTTGGGAAGAACACCTGCGTGTGCTAGACATCGTTGTTGGGAAACTGCGTGAAGCTTCATTAATCTTGAATCTATAAAAATGTGAATTTGGTAAAGGTACGGTTACCTATTTGGGAAAGACTGTAGGACAAGGTGTGGCGAAAGAAGAGGCTATAATTTGTTCCCTGTTCCTCAGAGCAAGCATGACCTTAGGAGGTTTCTTGGTATGACCGGTTATTATCGGGGTTTTTGTAAGAATTTCTCAGATGTGGTTTTACCTCTGATTAGCCTCTTACGGAAAGGCACAACTTTTGCGTTGTCCCCAGAGTGTCAACTGACTTTTAACATGGTTAAGATGTTGTGCAGTACTCCGGTGCTATTGACCCCTAACTTTAACAGACCGTTCAAAGTAGAGGTGGATGCCAGCGGAACTGGTGCTGTGCTTCTACATGAAGACAACATGGGATTGGATCATCCCCTCAGTTATTTTTCGAAAAAATTTGTAAAACACCATTTAAATTATAGCACTGTTGGAAAGGAGGCTCTTGCCCTTTTGTTGGCCCTCCAAGATTTTGAAGTGTACCTAGGTGGAAGTAATGTCCTAATCACCATCTATACTGATCATAATCCACTTGTTTTTTTAAGTTGAAAGTCCTCTTCCAATCAGCGCTTGTTACATTGGTATCTAATTGTGCAAAGTTTTAATCTGGTCATTGTTCATCGACGTGGATCAGAGAATGTAATGGCTTTGTTGATGCTTTGTCGAGGTTGCATAGATTTGTGGACCCCCTTTGTGTTTATTTGTTGTTGTTATTGTGTGCGTGTGTTAATTCTGGTTCCGCCTTTTCCATCTCACCACAACCTGACCGTGTGATATTTCAGTTTTTCTCTTTTAATAAATCTGCAACAATTTCAAAAATTCTTTTTTTTGTCTGTCAATATGGGGTGCTGTGTATATATTAATGAGGAAAAAAATAATTTAAATGATTTTAGCAAATGGCTGCAATATAACAAAGAGTGAAAAATTGAAGGGGG
>JABFEB020000002.1:15230326-15242886 GCA_019775895.2 Stomatorhinus ivindoensis | reverse complement strand
AGCTTTTCATGCCAGTATAGCACTGAAGTAACTTGAGCCGGGAGCTGAGGGAGCCAAAGGGGGAGTATCAGAGTGGTGACCGGTAGATGCACTTCCCCTCTGGATATCTGTGGATCATTATTTCATTTTCATGGAGGTCGATGCGAGTAACCCGACTGGCACACAGTTAACTGTCCCAGAGTTACTTCTCTTTTTCTTTTCCAATATTTTACCAGACAAAATCACAAACTTTGTTTTATGCTAATTCTTGTGCACTTTCACATCCCTCCATACTGCAGACAGTCCGCAGGTAAAGAATGTACACCTTACAAACAATTCATAATTATGAATGGAGTACCATAAAGCCTATTATATAAAAAATTTGGGTTAAATACAATGGTTTATAACATCAAACACATGCATTACTTTGTGACACTCATGAAAACATTGCATGGTTTCAGCAGTTCATTGGCTCAAGGTACAGTACAGTAACTTATGTAATTACTTTCATTATTGTTGCATGATGTTAATAATTATTAATATTAGCAGTTTTTTTCCAACTTACCTACAAATTCGAGTTAAAGCGGATTGCCTTTGTAACCTGGGGACTGCTTCTACTAAATTCAGTCCACCTCTTACTGCCATGAAAAATTCTAACACCAAAGATGCTTAGCATCTTGACAAATTGATTTAAGAGGCATGCTGGCTTGGTTGGTAGCACTGTAGTGTCATAGCTCTGGGTTGCGTAGCTTTATGTGTCGGGCACTTGCATTTGCTCCCCTGTTGCATTGGTTAGATGGATCGGTGTCTCTGGGTAGCCCATAGTGTGTGTGAATGTGCGCCCCCTGGTGTCCATGGAGTCCCCTGCCTCATGGCCCTTATTTCCTGGGATGGGATCCCTGTACTGCATAAGTGGTTTTAAATTAATTAGAGAAGGCCTTTTGCTACACCTAACTCCTCAACTCTGCACTCTTCTCTTGCTCCTCATTTTCTCTTGTTAGTGCTGTATTGACACAGCACCTCCACTGGGCCTACAGACAAACCATGCAATAGTGGGATTTGTTGGAGCTTACAGCTGTGTAATCCTGGGTGGTTTGTACAGCATTTTGAAAAAGAAAAATAACAATAATCGGTCGCCCTTTTTGTGCTGAACCCTGTGACGATTCTCATGGAAGAGCTCAGACGCATGCAAGCAGCTCACTATGCTGTCTGGGCCGGGAAAATGACTAAAAACTCCCATTGTTCTTGTCCTTATCAGTTTGGGTCAAAAAAAGGGTTTAGGTTGCAATCCCACCCTCAGCATTATGGTTTGCCCATGTTTTGCACCTAACCAAAGCTCTAATCCAACCCTCAGCATGTTAACCCATGGAATGGTTCAAAATACAGTTTTGGGTTTAAATCCCACCCCGACATTGGTTATGTTATTGCTGCATTGTTATTGCTAGTACTGCCTATGGAATGTATGCACACACATGTTGTGTTTATGGGCCATGATTTGTGAGCCTGTCCAGTGTATGTTTTTCACATTATTTTTAAATGAATTGTGGGTATTGTATGTTTGAGTGGTTTTCAGCACCTTACACTCACATCAACACATCTGTCAATCTCATCACAGTCACTCTTGCTTTGACCCCCCCTCCCCTGCATTTTCAGCTGCACGCATTCTACAGTTCTGTATTCCTCTTGGTCCTACTCAGTCTTCCACACTTAAAGATGTGAGACACATGGGTGCTTTCACTCACGCATTTGTTTTAACTGACTCGTGCTGAAAGACACATTCATGCACATGTTTATCTGTGAAATTAACCTGGCAAAGTTAGCACAGACATAATGGGCTAGAGATGGCTTCCAAGATTAACAGAAAAATGGGATGAAATCAGATTGACAGGGTCACGGCACAGAGACAGGATGGATATAGATGCAGTACAGAAGGACAGGACTAATTTCTAAATAATTTTTTCAATTAAATGTTCAGTTGGACAAGTCATTTTTAGTGTGTAAGTCATAAGGTAGGCAACAATAATAACAGTAATGAGGAAGAATAACATCTCTAAATTAGAGAAATTGGACAAAGGAATACTGATGTACTAAAAACTTATTTATGCACCAGAAACATAACTGCTCCCTAAAAATAAACACAATACAATAAATACAAAAGACAACCCTGCATTGCAGAGAAGTGGGATTTTGATCATATATCACAGCTGAAATGTTTTATAGTAGTAATATAACCAGTCGTAAAGTTTACACCTCAATGAGGATTGCACACCGAATAGGTTTCCTCTCATTAGCGAACATGCTGTAAAATGGAAAAACTGGAAACTGCTTTTGTTATTCTCAGCCATGTCCTCAGTGATGTTAAACTGTCAGTGATGTGTGTCTGTGTGGACAGGTGACCGGCATAATGAGGAACAAGCTGTGTCTGCACAAGTCTTAAGGCCTGGTCCGAATCACTCATCTGTGGTTTTGCACACTGTCTGTTTTCAATTAGGTGAGCCTGTTCCCATTTTATGATTAGTGAGTTGCTTGCTGCAAAGTCATGTTAGGGTGCTGATGAAGTGATTGTGAAATTGAGTGGTCTTGAGAAACCTACTGACTGGGTGTCCCTCTGTCAAGGTAAAGACGCTACAGAGGACGTAAGAGAAAAGATGCACTGTCTCCTCTATGAGTAATGGCTGTTTCTTTGATGGTTAGCCTTAATGAAATTGTGTCTGGTTTATGATCTATAATGAAGTGAAACTGAATGACCCAGATCCACAGCTGATGCAGGGCTAGAGAAACTGGAGTTTGCAGGCCAGGTAATGCACCTTGGGGTGTATTATCTCACCTGACTGCCCTTAGTTTCTTTGAAAGGGAAAAATATATAAAAATATTTCACATTTGAGGTCAATTTTGAAAGAAATAACATTTTAATTAAATTATAAATGATATTGTTTAGGGGACTAAACTGACTTTGTTGTAGAAAAGTTAATGCCTGTTCTTTATGCTGTGTGAGTTATGACTTTTGGTCCTCTCCCCAGAATGTTTTGCACAGTATGTGCACAGTAAATATTGGGGAAGATGATCAAATTACTTTTAGACAATTGCACCCCCCCCCCAGTGCTACTCAGGACATGTTTATCCATTTATACAGCTAAATATATTTACTGAATTAACTTACCCCTTGAATTAACTTCTCTTGTTCCGAGGAACCATCACATGGTGGAAAAGAACCTTAAGCCCTGTGCACCTTAATCACTACACCCCCTACTGGCTATGCATTGCCATACCATTCTTTCCAGTCCACAAAAAATAACTAAAACCAGGCTAGAGTAAATAACCTCTGCACAGTTTCTTTTAAAGCATCGACATACAAAGCATTTATGAAGCAGTTGACCTGATTGGTAACCTTTGGTGTTATGCATTATACAGTATATGTCAAGACTCTCCAAAAATAGTGGATTCTGTAATGGGATGAGAACATACCCAACGAATTGGACCTTCATATTCAATATTAATAATATTAATTAATATATCAAAAATATAAGGGAAATGTCACGTTTGGTGCGTCGCTGTGCCAGGGTGTCGGCGGCGTGGAGCAGGCAAGACGACAGTAAGGCAGGAATTCAAGGAAACCGGGGTTTATTTCTGACAAACAGGGTAAACGCCACAGGACACCACAATGACGGATCTGACAAGACTAAGACGCGGGCTAAATACATGAGACGGGCAAGGACTAATACGCAACAGATGAACACGATTGACAACAGGTGATTCCATCGGGATTGAACACGGGGTAGCGAGGGGGGCGTGGCCCACACGAGGCTCGGACGGACGGATCATGACAGGAATGTTTTTAAATACCAATTTGTGTCTAGTTTAATGGGAAATTAGTGAACAAAGCATTTTAATTTGTACAGTTTATGAACTTTTGTGGTGTTTCTGGATAAAGGGTGACTCAAGTACAGTGTGGTATTAGTAGTGTCAGGTTCTCAGAACAGAACATCTAACACGTCAGGCATGATACTGGGAAAGCTCAAGATTTCACTGAAGGGACGTGCAGAACTGGCTCTTTTTTCCGAGCCTGGATAGGCTTTTTGGGGCATCCCCTAGACCTGCAATCTCTGGAGACTGGTATCCTGCTTTACTTTACTGCACAATGTATTATTATAAACAATTCAAACATTTTACACAGTAGACATCTCTACATGCAACACCTCTAATATATTTTTGTTCAAGAGAAAACTGAAAGTATTGTACAAATAAATAGACTGTGACAGGATTTTTTTCCTGTTACCGGATGAATTTCCGACTGGCAGAATCAAATTCTCAATTTCTCTTGTTAACCAGTCAGATGCAGTTGTCAGAGACACCATGTAATAGGGGATTGTCATTGCAAATTTCCGCAAGCTTCATTTTTTTGTGTGGTATATGCGTGTGTGTGTGTGTGTGTGTGTGTGTGTATGTGTGCATGGGTGTAAGAGTCTCTGTGTGAGTCTACAGTAGGTGGGAGTATTCTTTGCCAGCCTGAGAGGAATATTTCTATGACTTATTGTCAAGGCTTGTCTTGTAGAATGGCCTGGATGAGGAGGAATGAAATCCCATCATTTTGTGTCACTATCAAGTGTCCTGATCCCCTCTTTAACTTCACAAAGAACTGAAAGAAACCTTGTTTGAGTGTTTTTCCCCACATCTCGACTCTGGATGGGAGATTTATATTACTAAACAGAAGTATAAAAAACATCCTACTGACACATTGGTGTGTATTTTTGTTATTGCTCCATGTTGCTCACTGATTTTTTTTATACTTATCACCTGCAAAGAAACTAATTAAAAATAATTATTGGGTTTTTGTCTTTATACCTGTGACCTTTCCTATAATTATACATTAAACATTCACATTTTGAATACAGCGTAGAATTTCCATCACCAGGACCCTGTCCCAGTAAACACAGGGCACAAAGCAAGGGAAATCCTCGCAGGACACATTATCATTGTCAATGAGAGGTACACAGTGCTTCTGGATTAGAACATAACTTTGCATGTGCTATTGTGCTGCATGGAGCTATACACAGAGAAGACCAGTAGCTAGTTGAGGATGTCAGTTAGCATGCCTCTGTGCCAACATCGACATGCTGGCTTCTTGCCCACAAGGTCAGTATCCCTGCATTCTTGCATGCAGGCCTGTCGGCAGTTTTCTGAGTCAAACAGACTGCCAGCATTCCAGCATTTCCAATGAGCCCCTAGTGGGGGAGGAGTAATTTCTCAGTGGCTAAGGCTCTCAGTCAGTAATTGGAAATCGATTAGGTGAATGTCACCGCAGTAATGGCAGGGAAAGGAGTTTTTGTTGGTTTGTTTGTTTTTTTGTGGGGTTTGAATCTTTTTTTGCAGAGAGTAGTGGTATAATCCATGAATAGGATTATGCGCAGGAATAGGATTATTGCGCATTAAATCTCACTTAGGGAAGTATTATCTCAAAATTGAGGAGGTAGTCTTTAGTGTGCTTGATTAATTTGAATAACTTTACCTAGTGTATTTGCTTGTGACAGATAAATAAACATGTGAGTAAATTAGGATTCTCTGTTGGATTAGCATATTATCAACATAACTATGATGCTTTTTTCGGAAAATCAAGTATTACTGAAAGATAATGCCAAGAGGCAGTGAGTATTTGGAAACCACCACTCAGCAACCTTCATAGATACAAATGAAACTGCCAATGAAGCCACAGGAAGGACCCAAAATACTGTCAGCAAGACAACATGGCCTGTGACTGACCCTGCATGGTTAGATCAATTCAGGAGACGGACAGTCTTTCTAGGGGTGGCTTTGCAGCTGCTACAAGCAGTCAGTGTATCCCTGGTGACCAGCCCTCTGATGAAAGTGCTTTCTAGCCTACGCCATTGTTGAAGATTAATTGTGGTGTGAGTAGTGCTCTCTGTGGTCTCATACGTTAGAGAGGTCAGCTTCGTGTTTCGAATGAGGTAGCAAACAAAGGAAGCATGGTTACTTGACTTTTGACTAGCTCATTATGGCTGATTTGCTGTTAAAATGGCCTACCATGGCACCTCTACTTGAGTTCTTTGCAACAGTGTTTACAAAATCATGCAGAAATGTAGATATGGTCTGGTACAGTAGCAGGAACAATGAATGGTGTAGTAAAATAACAATTGTTTGAGAAACAAGAGCCCCCTCACCCCCCAAATAAAACTGCGATCAGGTGGATTTTGTTTTCAAAAGAACAAAGACAATCTCCTGTAAGACTATCTGACTCGGCTCTGTCATTCTGAAAGGCCACTGGGTGTGTCCCATATCACTCTTCAACATTCTCCTTTATTTTTCTGTCTGGCTTTATGTCCAAACTTGATTTAGAGCTAGTCTATAATTCTACAGTCAAAATAATAGCAAACAATAATAGGCGAGTGGAAGAAATACCCACAGGAACATTTTCTCATAGGAAGCACAGCCCAGTTTAATTTTTAAAAAGTCCTGTTCTGTCTAAAATAAATAAAGAGAACAAAGTGCTGGTATGGGAAGAAAAGTGAGCAGCTTTGGAGCAGAAAACGTAGTGTGTGACATTCAGAAGCTGGCTCTGACGTGTCCTTTGATACTGATGTTACTGGTGAAACTAGGAGGAGCACCTGGGTGATAGCTACTTCTCTGGAAGCACTAGTTTTGTCAGACATAATGGGAATAACAGGGTTTAATCTACTTAAGTTCCCCAAGAAGTTGTCCAGCCTGAACAAGCAACCACATCAGTGTCAGCCTGATCACTAAGCCAAATCCCTCTCTGCTCCTGATAAGTGGAGGATATTCGACAAAGCCTGTTGGCAGGGAACTTTAAAGAAGAAATAGAAAATGGGTGAAAATTTATATTGCTTTCGGTAAAATTCTTAATATATTTCCACAGGAGAGACTAAAAGAGGCCATATTTTAATCCGCTCCTGGGTGATTCTTCACCTTAGCATCCTGTAAAACAATGGTTAGAACTTGTCAGGTCTACAGAACTGTATGTAGTCATGAATGGTACATAGTCATTCTGGACTCTGATACTAAAATTATGCTACATGGGGTCATTTAAGAAAATTTTAATTTGAAGATGGGTTGGGATTGCGAGTGCTTCAGTGAGGGACAATCTATACAATCCCTCCAAGATTCAAATAGCTGGGGTCCAGGTAGAGCCAGCATGACTAAAGCTGAAGTGCATCTAGGCAGGGCATGAGGGCCCTGAAACCGACCAGTTTCAGACAAGAGCAGGTCTCCAGAACCACAGAGTGCAGTAGTTTCCCTTGCAGTCGATCGTGTAATTATAATTCAGTTTGACATTATTAAGTGGGAACCTCACTTGGTGCTCAAGGTGTAAATCAATCGCTAATTGAGTGGGGATTCAGTAATGTGAGGAGGCTATACCTTTGAAGCAGAGCCGATGACACTGGCAGGTTGCAACAGGAAATGATCAAAGAGAGTCAGAGCAGCCTGTGAGGAATATTCCTGTCAGGGAAGGAAGAGCACTCAAATATACACAAGAACTCAGCCTTTGGTCGGCATGTTTCTGCTGCAGGGTGATAGTTTAGAGCAAATGACGTCATTCCTGGTGTCCCAATGAGTGTGATGGAGAATTTATGATACTTATGATCTAAGTTTGGACTTATGATGTTGTGGTGTTTGCCTGTCATGCCTCTGGTGGATTCTGGTTTTTATTTTATCTGAGTAGACATCACGGTGAGACAGCTAAACAACTCAAAACATCCTTTTGAACTTGTTACTGGTTTCTAGGAATGAAGATTACATTTCTACACAAGTATGTTGTCTGTTCAAAACTTTATGAATATGTGGTCAAAAAGTCAAAGATAAATAATAGCAAGGAGGTTACTGTAACCTCTTTGTTCTTTTTTGTCATGTTCTTTTGAGTAAAATGTCCTGTGTGTCTTCAATACCTGATGTGCTGAAGCAAAGTTTCTAGAGTGAATTTGTTCTAATGCAATCCTTTCTTACTCAAGAATTTATGGTAATCATCACAGTGTTTGGTAGCTGAAAGACAGGTCAGAAGTATGGTTTGATGAGTTCATACAAATGACATAATCAAAGGAGATATAAATAAATGTATACACACAATGGTAAGGTAAGTATGTGATAAAAGGTACTGAGATTATAAAGTGATTTGGGATCGTGGTCTTTCATACTTATGTTCTTCTCGTAGTTCCACGTAATGGAGTCTGATATGCCTGGCAGATAGACAGCCACTTTTGATTTTGGTAATCCTGATCTTCTATACCTGTATAACATGTAGACACCCATACACAGTGGGATGGAGAAATTGGGTGCTGCTGTTTTGCATGTTAAAGGAACGGGACTTCTTTGCTCACTGAAATAAATAGTTTAATAAACAAACAATCAAGTGAATAATTAAAAAATCTTCAATCCACTGAGGCTTCAATGAACCTCAGGGCATGTTTGCAGCCTTATCATATTCATTTCCTCCTCACACTCGTCATGCTCCAATCTAGTGAGACCGGTGGGTTCTGTCATTGTTCATTTTCATCTCCATCTTTGCTTGGTGTCTCAGACAGCATAGGAAAGAACCTGGATGTTTTATCAATACTCATCCTACTGAGACAGACACATATCATAGGACCCAGTCACAAGACATGAACAGAGGCAAAAAATTTGATGAATAGAAATATGGTGGCTGCATTTTCCTGGGTGTGGTCAGTCATATACAGAAATTTACATACACTTCCTTAGCATTTGGTAGAATTTCCCTGAAACTGTTTCACTTGGGCCAAACATTTTGAGTATCCTTCCACAAACTTTTTACAATAGTTTTCTGGGATTTTGGCCCACTCCTCTTGACAGAACTGGTGTAACTGGGTCAGTTTTTTAGGTCTTCTTGCTCACATTCGCATTTTCAGTTCCGCCCACAAATTTTCTATGAGATTGAGATCAGGGCATTTTGATGGCCACTCCAATACCTTGACTTTGTTGTCCTTAAGCCACATTGTCACTAATTTGGAGGTATGCTTAAGGTAAATGTCCATTTGGACCCATTTGTACCCAAACTTTAACTTCCTGGCTGTCTTCAGATGTTGCTTCAATATATCCACATAATTTTCTTTTCTCAGAATTCCATCTATTTTGTGCACCAGTCCCTTCTGCAGCAAAGCAGCCCCACAACATAATACTACCAGCCCCATACTTCACAGTTGGGATGGGGTTCTGAGGCTTCAAAGCTTTCCCCTTTTCCCTCCAAATATATCGTTTATCATTATGGCTGAACAGTTCAATTTTTCTTTCGTCAGACCACAGGACATGTCTCCAGAAATTGAGTTTTGTTCCCATGTACAGTTGAAAACTGTAGTCTGGCTATTTTATGGTGGTTTTGAAATAATGGCTTTGTCCTCCCAGAGTAACCTTTCAGCTCATGTCGGTACATAACTCGTTTACTGTGGATAATGACACTGTCTCACCAGTTTCAGCCAGCATCTTCTCAAGATCTTTTGATGTTGTCCTGGGGTTGATTCGCACATTTCACACCAAAAAACATTCCTCTCTGAGACTCCTTCCTGAGCAGTATGATAGTTTCCCATGTTTTTTATACTTGCGTATTATTGTCTGAACAGATGAATGTGGGACCTTCAGGCATCTGAAAATTGCACCTAAGGGTGAGCCACACTTGGTTGATTTCTCTTGATTTTCCCATGATGTCAAAAAAAGAGGCTCTGTGCTTGAGGTGTGAAACCAATTACCTCAAATGGAATCAATTAACCTATCAGAAGCTTCTCATGCTCAGAATTGAATCATCTGGAGTTTTCTTTTTGTTTAAAGACACAATAATCTTAGTGTATGTATACTTCTGACTTTGATGAAAGTGATAAACAATACATAATTCTCTCTCTTTATTCTGACATTTAACAAATGCAAAAAATTTGTTAATATTCATTGATTAAAACAGAAAAAGTTTACTCTGATTTAATGTTTGACAGTAAAGAAAAATGTTTTTGTGTGTTTTTCTGAAGTGTATGTAAATATCTGGTTTTAACTGTATGCTCTCTCATCTTATTGAATGACAGTGTCGTATGACCAGTATTAAGCATATTGAAGATTGATTGATAGGAGTTTCGATGAAGGTACAATGAATCAATGCTCTAATGTTAGATTATCAAAGAGGAATGTGTCAATTACGGATGCCAGATAGAGTATGAAGGCTTTTTCACTGGACGGAGGCAGAGGATTAGTGTATTCCTCAACAGAGAGGGTGGGGCTTCCCTGAAGACTCAGATTTTTATTTGGTACCCACTGTTGCAGAAAGCATAGCAGGTGTTTGGGTTGGGCATGAATATTCATTCAGAGCTGTTGACCGAAACTGAGAAGGACGTGTTAGGAGAAAGTCATGCAGCTTGAACACTGCTCAGTAACCTGGTGTTAGGTTGCTCTCAGAGGCTGCCTTGGCTTCACCTGGGAGTTGGAGGAGACTGATTGGCTGGGACACCTGCCTTGACAGGTTTTTCTGCCTCTTGAGCAGTACGGGAGGGAAAGTGTAAATGACTTTGCTCCGCCATCTGTTTCCTCCCCAACCCTCTGGGACCCTACAGAGCCACAGTCACCCCCATCCTCCAACATGTCGATGCTGTGGAATAGAGGCATGCAGGAGCTTGTGGGATGGAGAAGGCTGGAGCTGGGATGAGCTGCACTATCCCAAAAACTCAACTGACCACACCTCCCCTTAAAGCAAAGGTCACACAGACATAAGCCCATCCTGGCTGAGGACATAACTCAATACTGACATCGCTCAATCTCTGTAGATTACAGTAAACGCATCTTTTGTGATTTTTGGAGCCTGTTCTCAGATACCTAACCCAGGGAATTTGTTTAAGGTGGGTGATAGATGCGAGCTGGAAAAATATGCCATGTGGGATAGGGTAATAGTGTTTTTGGTACAAGAAGTAACCTTCCTGCATTTATAAGGTCTCTGAATTCTTGAATTCTTCCTTGTGGGAAATTGTAGCACAGGTATTCCCCACTTTACGAACATTCACTTCACCCAACTTGACTTTTACGAAAGACCAACATCAGCAGCCCCAGTGCATCGGCTGTCTAACCGAAATCCGAAGAGGATTTATTTTCACTTTTATGGAAAAAGAAGAAAAACAGAAATAGCATTTAGTTTGTCGATTAGCAAGCTGATTATAGAGACATAGTCTTGCACTGCATAATGACGTTTTGGTCAATGACAGGCTGCATATACGATGATGATCCCCTAAGATTATATTAGAGTTTAAAAATTCCTATCGCCTAGTGATGCTGTCATAAAATCATAGCACAACCCATTACACATACGTTTGCTGTGATGTTGATGTAAACAAATTGACTGCTAGTCGTATAAAAGTATAACAGTGTGCACTATTCTTTTTATCTATATCATTATTAGGCTATACCACATAGCCTAGGTGTGTAGTACCTTCTAGAATTGTGTATATATACTTTATAATGTTCTCACAATTGCAAAAATGATGCATTTCTCAGAACATATCCCTGTCTTTTAGCAATGCATGACGATTGATTCTGGTGAGTGAAAATACACTGTACTTAAGTGATTGCTCTCTATATAGCTATTAGCTATATATAATTCCTGATTTTACTGTATTGTGGTGCTATTTTGGGGTTTTTGTGTTATTTGGTATGATTTGGTAGTTTTTTTTGGGAACACTCAAAATATTTTCCCATACAAAGTAATGGTAATTGCATCTTTGCTTTACTTCATTTTTTGCCCACACATATATTCGCTAAAAATAAATGTTACACAAGCCCCAGTCTAGGGCTGGGGCGTAACAGAATGGAAGGGGGTGTGGTGGACAAGAGAACACACGTGGACAAATGGGCAAATGGGTATATTTTTCATTTTTATTTACACGCGACAGACACAGAACAGATAAACTCGTTGCAGAAGGACTCAGGAGTGATGATAGCAAACACAAAAAACAAAACCCAGCTACTGAATGCAACCCATAGCTAACTTATCCAAGTGCAAAGAAATCAAAGAACAAAAATGACAAATACTATTCCTTACTTCCTAACCAACAACAAAAGCTCGCAAACAAAAAACAGGCAACCACTCCCTAGGCACTTAACATACACACAGCAAAGCGTCAGAATCTGAGGGGTGCACAAGGACATAAACTAAAACCGGGCAAGAGATAGAAACCAAAAAGCAAACAAACCAAGGCAAAGGTACAGGCAGGGGCAAAGCGAAGAATCAGAAACCAATAAACCAAAAACCGTCACACACAATAAGTCAAATCAAAGAAAGCAAACCAACAATGTCCAAAAAAATGAGCAGAGCTCTCGAAGTCTCTCTCTATCAGCATTGCAGGGGGTTGTTCCACAAAGCGAGCTAACCTCAAAAGCCAGGCTTATTTCGACAATCCTAGTTTAATTTTTCCAAATTTGGTTCCAGAAACGAGGCTAACCTGAAGCTCCGCTTAGTTACTATGTCAACATATGCTCTTGGACAAGCCTGCTCTACGGCAGGTTAGCTGTGAAGCTTAGCTTAGCTTGATGAATATGATTGGACAAGCCATGTGATGTCACAGCACGACATTCTG
>JABFEB020000002.1:15189715-15200389 GCA_019775895.2 Stomatorhinus ivindoensis | reverse complement strand
TAACAACTCTTAGTTTTTAAGTTCTTCCCAAGCGAGCTTGATGGGCCGAATGGCCTCCTCTCGTTTGTATAGTTCTTATGTTCTTATGCTCCTATCATCCGTTCCTTCCGTGTGCCATACCCTCTCATTAACCCCGTGTAGAATCCCCGTGTGATCAGCTGTTGTTGGTTGTCGTCATTAGTCCTCTGTATTTAGTCTGTGTTTCAGTTTGTTTCCCCAGTATTGTCCATCTGCATTTTTCCTGCCTTACCTGTAATTAAATTCCGTATTCCCTGATACCCTGATGTCTCCGTTCCGTCTCCACTCGGCATGACAATATTATTATAATTACATATATTAATGGTTTATTATTAATGTTAAATTAATTAAAAAGAAATCTTTATTGTTAAATGTATTTCATTATATAATAATAATTACTGTTACTGTGTATCATTGTCTAAATGTTTTTTTGCTGTCTAAATATATGTATTCAGCTAGTGTAAACATGCACAATGCTATCGCAGCACATGCAAGGCTGAGACTGAAGCATTAATCTTTGTTTCTGCTGAGAGATGTGCCGCATGATTCATTTCCCCGTGGGTACAAGTTATCTTAGGTCAGTGTTCACGGTGTGAATTCTGAGATTCAGATTGAGCTCTAGGTAATTTCTTTTCTAACTGGTTTGTTCGACTTTAAAGAAATTCGAGTCCTAATGAGTTTGAGAACTGATGTTCCACTGAATTGCCTTTTCTAGCAATTACATCTTCGCATTTTTCATACAGCCCCATCAGCAGCGTTTGTTTATATATTTAAAACACCGCTCTCCTTTTACATGCTTTCCGACTCATTTGATCGATCGATCCTTCATCCATTCATCTGGGCTTCTTAAATATCTCAGATGTGCACACTAAGTGAGACTTTGCAAGTCTGTCTTGCATGAGACTTGATTAATTAAAGCTGAACTGTGTTAGTGGAATAACATGAGGCTAAGTTTAGAGATGCCGCTAGTTTGAGTCTGACTTTTTCCGGAAAGTCTGCCTTTCTTTAGCTACTTTCATGGAATACCCCCTTGGTGCTAACAGTTGCCACATACCCAAAGACCTTCCTTCCTACATGCTTGCATGCAAGGTGCACTATTCTTACTATTGTGAAACATATTATCACAACTCGAGGGGTACAAAATGGGGAAGCAGGAGTCCACGGAGTCGGGAAACATATGATTTATGAGGGGAGAATAAAATCAGGAACATGGAGCAACACACAGGACTCGAAACAGCTAGTAACATAGGGATTCCACACGAGGTAAATGAGGGGGTGTGGCACAAAAGAGGATCAGCACAATCGG
Source organism: Stomatorhinus ivindoensis (assembly GCA_019775895.2). Taxonomy (NCBI): domain Eukaryota; kingdom Metazoa; phylum Chordata; class Actinopteri; order Osteoglossiformes; family Mormyridae; genus Stomatorhinus; species Stomatorhinus ivindoensis. The sequence continues at coordinate 15,199,065 of JABFEB020000002.1, read as the reverse complement.
GGCGTGACACATATATCATGCTTATATCACATTAGGGTAATTATGACGGCATACACAAATAATTTGTCTTTTAGCACTAACTTTTACAATCATTATTGTTTCTTGTTATTGCAAATGTGAAGAATTCATTAATGACTTTCTATCTGGTGATAGCTATCAAAGATGGTGGTTAATAGTTGTTCAGCTCACCATTATTTGACCAGATCAGGAAAATTAGCTATGTAGCTTTTTTGATCGTGTGTGTCTGAACAAGAGAGAAAAGCAAATATATATCTGAAAAATCACACACAATGGAAGGTACATCCATATCCAAAGGATGAATGCAAGATCATAATGCATATTTCTTCTACACAAGGTACATGTTTGCAATGTTGTCATTACATGATGCAAATATTGGAGAAAATCATCTGCTGAGCCAGTGCTCAGACTCCTAATCAATTCATGTTGTGTAGGCTGCTCTGTTAATGAGTTTCCATAGCATTAAATTAGCTGTTGTTTTCTTAGGCTTAAAATGAAACAGCTTTTTGAGCCACATATGTCAATAAATATTGAAATATGATGGTTTCTTCACTTTGGTGAGCTATTCAGCTCAGGGTCATATTAGACAATCTGCAAAGAAGGTGGAAGAGTTTGATGAAAAAATCACCATGACTGATCTCAAACCAAAGAGACCAAGGTTTTGTTTATATAGACTCTGTGGTAGGAATAGAGGGTATATCGCATACACCGTCTAGGAGGGAGGCGACCCCGACAATCGTGGCCAAATTCGAGCACTTTAAACAAAAAGAACTGGTTAAAAGCCAGGTCGGGAATTGAAAGGAATGGACATCAACATCAACGACTAGTTTCTGAAGGAGATCCTGGAGAGAAGAAGGATCCTCTTCCCGATACGGAAAAAGTTGTGCTGTCATCCCTGGCTGTTCTGAATCTGCAACAGGTGATCTGTATCCACACCAACATCCTTTTTCTAGTCTTTCCTTTTACTCACCCTCTCATCAGCACAATGGTTTTACAGATATGTCTACATAGAATAATTATTGCCGGTATAATAAGCTAAAGGTATTGTCGTCATCTCTATGCTTTTCTTATTTCGGTTCTTTTTTCTCTTATTTTCTGTGTTAACTGTGTCTTTGGGATCTGCACTGTTTTAGTTCACGTATGTTTCTTTCCACGTCTTTTCTGTTATTTTTCTATTATCTCAAATGTTGCAGTTTACTCAATACACAGCATTAATACTGACACAATGTGTACTCAGTTCCAACACACACACAAACATACAACACAGACATATACATGTCCTTCTCAGACACAAACACATAGGACAGGTATACAGGTCACACATACACACACACCTTTAGCGAACACCAAACACCTTAAAATAAACATGACCACATTAAAATGTGTCACATGGAATGTATGTGGAATTGGTTCCACGAAAAAGAGGATAAAATTTGCAAATCGGTTGAGAGATCTGCATCAGACATTGTCTTTCTTCAAGAGACTCATATGGCCAAAACATCTGAACACATACTGTACATACCTTCCCACAGTACCCTCACATGTACTCAGCCTGCTACAACTCAAATCAAAGAGGTGTAACCATATTGATTAACAAAAGGATAAACTTCACCATTAGCAACACTATAACAGATACAGAAGGCAGATTTATAATACTTAATTTATCTATTCAAAATATGGATTTCTGCATTGCTAGTGTTTATGGACCAAATGTTGATGACCCCTCCTTTTTTCATGCTTTCTTCGCTTCACCTTCTGTTCACTCAGACTCCACACTTATAATAGGAGGACACTTCAACTTGGTATTGAACCCTGAAATTGACAGGCTAAGCACGGCAGCGCGTCAAAGGAACTGGCTATCTGCAGATATTCTTAAACTATACATGAATGATTTTGGTCTTTGCGATGCCTGGCGTTCACATCACCCCACTTCCAGGGATTACACCTTCCTCTCACCAGTACACCACTCACAATCTCGCTTAGATTACTTTTTAATTAGGAGCTCCATGACGAGGAATATCACAGAAACCCAGATATACTCCATCGTTATCAGTGATCACGCACCAGTGTCTCTCTTTCTGGCAAAGGAAAGAGTCACACCACCAAGTAGGAACCGGAGATTCAACACACCCTTACTTAAAGAACAAGATTTTATTAATTATTTCAAAAATTAGTGGATAACAATGGCCTACCAGAAGTCTCACCCTGTATTATCTGGGAAGCAGGAAAGGCAGCAATGAGAGGAAAAATAATATCTTACTGTACTCATAAAAAAATTAAGAAAAAACATATGTTGCAGAATTAGAATTAATTATAATGAGAAAAATGCTCTTGTGGTGAGGAAGCATAGACTGTTTCTTGTGATTTAATCTTCTGTTCTAAGCATATACTTAGTAACCTGAGAAAACAAAAATTTGAATTTAATTAATTAAATAATAAGAAAATACAATTTCTGGTAAACAGACTATGTTTGGAAAACTTTGAACAAAGAAATAAATCTGGGAAATTCCTTGCTAACCAGTTAAAACTCAATAAAGAAAAAACAACAATCTGTTCTATCAAAGACTCAACGGGGAATGTAACTCATGATCCCGAAAAAATTAATAAATCTTTTAAAGAATTTTATAAAGCTTTATACTCATCACAGAATAATCCATCTGATGATGACATCAACTAATTTCTTAGCAATATAAATCTGCCAAAACTAAATGATGAACAAATTAGGGTTCTGGACTCTACTCTATCAATATCTGAATTCAATGAAGCCATACAATTTCTACCAAATAATAAAGCTCCAGGTCCAGATGGTTTCCCAGCAGAATTTTACAAAGTATTTTGGTATTTAATGCTAGACCACATAAGTCTGGAGAGAATGTCTGATTTCCTCCAAAAAAATAAATTGGACGAATTGGATTGTCTCTGGTCTACTCTGACCAATTCCATTATGTAGGCGGGGTGGTCGGCTGTGGTCTTGTCTCCTCGTGGTTCTGGCAGGTGGTGGGGTTGGGTCCCCGGGCTATGGGCGGCTAGTGGCTTCTCGGAGCTGGGGGGCTGTGGCTGCCATCTTGTGGTGTCTGGGTGTCTGTCCTGGCGGGTGGTGGGGGCTTTGGCGGGTGCTGCCTGGCGGTCATGGGGCATCGGGCCTGGGGTGCTGGGGGCTGGCCCTGGGATGTGTGATTGGCTTCTTCGGTGCAGGCTTGGGTGGGGGTCTGGGGCTCTGGTGGCCAAGGCCTGGTCGTTTCCTCGGTGGGTGCCCTCCTGCACGGGTGGGGCCGCTGAGGTTGTCTCACTCACCTCTTCACTGCTGCCCGCCCCTCAATTTTACTCACGTCCTATACATTGCCGGTCGTGGCGGGGAGGGGGGGGGGGGGGTGATGGGGAGGTGAGCTGTTCACAAACAGCTCTCCTCCGCACTTCCCCATCAATTTTAAATCCACCTTCAGTTTCTCAACAGTCATTCTCATCCCTTTCACCACAAACACTCACATGCACCATTACACGCACATAACCCTCCACCTCTCACACAGGTGCGTGGGGGTGGAGAGTGTTTCTCTGGGGCTCGTGCCCTTATGGCAGCAAGGGCTCCGCCAGAGACCTCCCTCCTCCTCCTGCTGGGGTGGGGATGCAGCTGTCATGGGAACGTGGGACCTTGGCTCTTCCGTGCTGCTGGGGGGCTGCGGACGCCCTGGGTCTCCTGGGCCTGTCTCCGCTGGCCTGTCTCCGCTGGCTCTCGTGTGGCATGGTCGTGCCCCCCCGCCCTCACTATCAAGTACATTCCATGGAGAAATTCACACACCCCCCCACACAGAACACACATGCAAATACACTTATACACTTATACATTCCCTTCCAAGCACACGTAACAATTTTGTATGTCTGTATATCTTTTATTTTCTTTATTTTTGGTTGTGTCTTTGTATTTATCCATTTTTGGTTGGATTTAAAATGCTGCTTTTTTCTGCCTTATGTGCTTTTTGTATTACTTTATGTCTTTATATGTTTTTCTTAGCCTCTCTCTCCCACTGTTGTCTCCCCCTTTTTTTCTTTTCTCTCTCTCTCCCTACCCCTCTTTTCTCCACTCATTTTCCTCCTAATCTATCACTCCCTTCCGGACATCTCGGCAACTGTAATATTTTACATGTGTTAAAAATAAAATACAATAAGTAAACAACTAAAAATAAATTGACCATGGTAAAGCAAATATGTCTGAGTCTGACACAGCAGGGCATTCTGACCATTATTCTGCTTGCTAAAGCTGCCGGACAGGACACACACACAAAAATAGAGGGTATAGAACTGCAAAGCATTTTTTCACATTTATATTTATTTATACTTCTCTATCACTCTTAACCAAAGCAGTTTTTAAATCATTACAGTTACAGTATTATCTAAAATACAGTTAAAACCATTACTTTTAACTGTGAATGGCTTGCTTGAACTATTTGCAAAGGATGTTTAGCTCAGACACAAGGAAAGTATATTCTGCAGTATCACACCCAACAACGGACATCAGCCTCACCCTCATAGGTCTCACAGTCCTTTGCAGGGCAAATGAAGAAGGCAGACTGAATGACATGTTGATACCACCTAAATTTGCAAACTCCTCCTCTTAATCCATGAAAAACAAGTAGCAAGAGTGAGCATTTTCTCAGGATTTAATCAAAAGCAGGGTTTGGCCATCTATATATGAATCAGAAGATAACATTTCATGAGCAATACTATTTTTTCAGTATGATAAGGTGGTACTTCTATATCAAGCTTACAAACTTCAGAACGCTTCATTGAACACGTCTTTAAAAACAATTCTTTAAAAAGACAGTTTCTTTTTAATCCCTGTCAAATGCATGTTAACTTAAAAGACATTGACTGCTTTCCTGTATGGGGCGCCCTATGTCAAGGTACTAAACATTTTTGTACTTGCCCCGTTTTCAACATTTAGTGCAATTTTATGACATTTAGCTAGAAGTCAATGGTTTTGTAGATCATCAAACTTTTTTGCTGGGTAGATCATTTTCAAAATTCTAGTATAAAGTAACTCCGGTTTCCCCCCACAGTCCGAAGACATGCTGAGGCTGATTGGGGTTGCTAAATTGCCCATAGGTGTGCCTGTGTGTGACTGGTGTGTGAGTGTGCCCTGCGATGGGCTGGCCCCCTGTCCAGGGTTGTTCCCTGCCTCGTGCCCATTGCTTCCGGGTAGGCTCCGGACCCCCCGCGACCCAGTAGGATAAGCGGGTATAGAAAATGGATGGATGGATGGATAGTATAAAGTATAAATAAAAGTATAAATGGTATATCTATATATAAATATTAAATGTAAATGTTAAATATAAAAGTTAAATGTAAATGTTAAATTTGAATCTTAAATGTAAAACTTAAATGTAAATATAAATGTTAAATATGAATGTTAAATGTTAACTTATATCTAAATGTTAAATGTAAAACCTAAATGTAGATGTAAATGGTAAATGTAGATGCATGTTGCGAACATATGCAAATTCCCCACTCTCATCTGCATAGCAACAACAACAACAACAAATTTATTTTGTAAAGTGCATTATCACAACATTACATCATCTCAAAGCGCTTTACAGAATACCCACCCAAAGCCCCCCAGTGAGTAAGCCATAGGCGACAGTGGCAAGGAAAAACTCCCAAGAAGGAAGACACCTTGGGAGGGACCAGACTCAAAGGGGGAGCCCATCCTCCAGGGGCTGGCAGGGAGAGTCAAATACAGTAAAATTTGAGACACAAGCGGGGAGCAGGGGGGAGATGACAAGTGACTTTCTGAGATCCATCCAACATAATTAAATGCAAGTCATGTCTTGTAACAAAAATGATGTAATGACGTTGATTGTTGAACTCAAATCTAATGCTAGATTTGTTTTCCATACAAAGATGACCTGATCCAGCAGTCTTTAATCCAGGCAGCAGGCCAAGAGGGAAAAAGATGACCATTCATGAGAAACTGGCCATAGAGTTCCATGAACGTAAATTACAATATTTAAAAGAACATGAAGTCAAAATGAAAAGTCTTCATCTTGACTTGTCCATGAAAGAGAGAGACATGACGCAACAGCAGTGTCCATTTTCTTTGGAACCAAACCTCAGTTAAATAAATAATTTTCTGATTTTTTTTTTTACCTGTATATGCCATTCATTTATGTATCACTCAAGGCACATTTATGATCAAACTGCAATATATTTCAGAGACACTGGAAATGATTCTTTCATACAACAAACATGTGCTCTGTTAGCCCTCTGGTGAGCATGTGAGTTTGGTTATAAGGCTCTGGTCGACTGGATGGAGATAACGGGTGAACAAGAAGTTTGTCTGTGCATACCCACTGTCACCAAGTAGCATTACAGAGTGTTGTCTTGCTTCAAACTGAACATACAAAGAGGAGTTGTAGAAAATCTTTGAGTCATGAGTTGAAGCTTTCCAACGTGCAACAATATTGGAGAACTGCATAGTGGGAGTGCACACTCCTTGTACATTTATTGAAAACCAGTTTTTATGATTTCTGAAGTCCTCAGCATCTGCTGTAGAGGGACACTTAATGGGAATGTGGCAGCCTTCAATACAGCCAGTTCCTCCAGGGAACTTGTAGGTGGCCTGTTCAGCAGCATTTGGGAACTTGATGAAACCTTTTTCAGTTCACATATAGCACTGCAGACTTTGTGTACTATTTTTTACACTGTTGATTCACCTACACCACACAAATCTCCAGTTTCACGATAGAAGATTCCACATGCCAAAAACCTTAAGGTAATTAATATTTGTAAGGAAGGAGAAATAGGGCTGCCCCTAACTAAGTCTCCTGAAAGCTTGAGCTGCAGCAAACCAATTTTTTGCATTTTTCTTCGACATATTGAAATGGACAAGAAAATGTAAATCATCAAAATCAAAGAGTGAGTTGCTCCTGTCTTTCAGCAACCTTTTTTCTATTCTTGGTGGTGGTCTCTGATCTTTGTTGAAATAGTTGAGGTAATCCATTTTCTGCTGCTGTGGACGTGAGCCTTGAGGCAAGCAGCTTTTAATCTGAGGTTAAACCTGCTTCTGACCTGGTTTAAGACTTCATTTAGATCTGGATTAGACCTAATCCTGTTTATATAAATCCGATCCTTTAATTCAAGTCTAATGCAAGTCTGAGACTATTTTAATCCACGTCTGAGAAAGCCACTTCAATAAATCCAGGTTTTAAATTACATTTAGTCTATGACTAGGCTTAATCCCTGTACGGGAAACCGGCCCATAGAGTCTACATTTATATTTACATTTACATTTATGTTTTACATTTAACATTTAGATACAAGTTAACATTTAAGATTTATATTTAACATTTATATTTACATTTAACATTTATATTTAACATTTACATTTAATTTTTATATATAGACATACCATTTATATTTACATATGATAAACAATTTTGAAAATCATCAACAAAGCAAAAAAATATGATCCACAACACCATTGACTTATAACTAAATGTCATAAAATTGCACCAAATGCTGTACAAAAGTACAAAAATGTTTAGTACCTTTACAAATGGTGCCCCATATTCATGGTATCACATTTTCAAAGGTGTGGTTGTATCCAGAGACGTTTAAGTTAGTGCCTTTCTAAAGGCATTAATTATAGGGTTTACATTAGCACCCCTGTGGTTATATGGCAGAATCAAGGATTCGAAAAAGCTACAGTTGGTAAGATTATTCTGCATTATTAATACCTGCCTGGTTAATAATCTCACATTGTATGGTAACACCTTTACTTTTAAAGGCTCATTTCTTTTTATACTGTAGATCTTATCTATTGTGGTTACTGCTCCTGTACAAGTTAGAATGCACAAAGCCTCAGTATCTGCACTCTTAGAAATGTTGCCTGACAGCTGGTAGAATAATGCAATTGGCTTGGGTAAGCTAACCCTGATTGCATACTAGGGTTCTATAGTTATTTTCCTGAGGATAAGGGAATACAGGCTAGAATGCGAACTGCTCCCAGGTGAAGAACTATACACTGCAGCCATGGTACCTTTACTCAGGGATACTTCTAGGTTTGTTTTTCGCAATTTGTTGTATATAGAATTTCATCTTAATTTTTGTGCATGCTCCTTTTAGTGTACTTCTAGCTATTTGTCGTGGTACAGAATTTGAGAAAGACGGAATTTAACTATAATGCGAAAATCCTCACGTTTGTGTCTTGATGTGCATGTGTGTTTTAATAAGTATGACTGACAAGAATAGAAATGTTAGGTCATGGTATTTACTCTGAACCTGCAGCTGATTGAAATGTATTTTGTGTAAGGATGTTGAATTCCTTTTTGTAGATAGTTTTGGGAATTGCTGACCATTATTATTAGATTAAAATTATATAACAGCTGCAGACATGTAAAAATGGCCCAATAAGAAAAGTGTCGATACAGTTTTATATTATGCTTATTTGTTTTTTATAACTATAGCTTTCAAAGAATCACACCATCTGAAGGAAAATAATCTGCATTTACTATCTTTGATCAATTCCATTGATGTGTAAACACTTTAGATGAATATTAAGTGCTCATTTACTCTACCACTTGCTGTCATTCTCTCATCCTCTCATTCTGTCCTTCATATATTTGATGTATACTGTCTCTGTGATGAGGTTAAACATGAGAACAAGTGAGGCAGATTGAAGGAAATAAGAAAACTACATGGGTCTGATGGTGATTCTGTGGCTGGCAGAGAGTGAGACTGCAAGAGAACAGAGTGTAATAGTAAATATCTGTCTTTAATTATTATTACAACCCATAAACGTAGATAAGCAGAGTAGATAAGCAGAGGACCCTTACTGAAATTTCAGGCTTTTGTAATACAAAACTAGAAATCAAGTTAAACTGTGCAATTCTTCCATGCTAAATGTGACATTGCAACCAAGAAAATTCAAGAGAAAAACAAGTACATGATTAGAAGGACAAAATTTTTTATAAAAAAAGTATAAAATGTCAAACATAATTTATCCTGTTTCTTGCCTTTTTTCTCAAAACCTGCCATTTCAATGTGTGTAGATGTTTTACATCCACTGTAGCTGCACAGGTGCTTGTGTGGGTTTGCGTGGGCTCATGTTCTCCTGCTAGCAAGCTGAAATGGAGACCGTGGTTACTGTCTCTGTGAGCTGAATCTGACTGTGTGTGCCTTGGGCTGTTGGCCAGAATAAAACATATATCTCAATATATATATCGGAAACATGCCAACATAACACCCATTTTCAAAAAAGGAGATAGAAGTAATTTGTCAAACTATAGGCCAATCAGTCTAACTTGTATAACTGGTAAAGTTATGGAGGCTATTATCAA
>JABFEB020000002.1:15112586-15129127 GCA_019775895.2 Stomatorhinus ivindoensis | reverse complement strand
TATGTTTTTTTAGCATTTAAACACAAAATGAACCGGATAAAACAAGAAGAGCATATACTGTACTAAACACATCTAAGTACATTTATCAAAACAGTAATTTGTAAATTAAGAAAATAAATGAATCCAAACAATGTGTAAAGTTAAAAAAACTGCCCCAATCGTCCACGCCTTCTATGTGCCATGCCCCCTCGTTAACCCCATGTGGAATCCCTGTGTCATCAGCTGTTTCTGGTTGTTGTCCTCTGTATTTAGTGCATGTTTCAGTTTTCGTTCCGTCGGCACGACAATATTATGATAATTAAATGTATTATTGGTTTATTATTAATATTAAAATAATTTAGAAAAATTATGTATTTTATATAATAATTACTGTTATTGTCTAGCATTGTTTAAATGTATTTTATGTCTAAATATATGTATTCAGCTAGTGTAAACATGCACGATGCTATCACAGAGAGTGCGAAACTGAGACTGAAGCGTTTCCCTTTTTTTCCGCTGACTCATTTTACTGGCCATACAAGTTATCTTAGGTCGGCGATCACGGTTTGAATTCTGAGATTCAGATCGAGCTCTAGGTCATTATTTTGTAACTGGATTGTTCGAAATTTGAGTTCTAATGAGTTTGAGAACTGAGGTACCACTGTATATACATATAAACACACACATACACACACACAAATATCCTAATGGTGCACCAGAACAATATGCGAATGAGATGTTCTGGGTGAGGTACATGAGTGCCCAGCTCTCCACTTTAATACCACCTCGCTCACCATTTCCTCTCTTATCTTTTTTACACTCATGTTATTTAATTCCTTCCACTTTTTTCCTTTTACTAGATCCCCCAGCTTTCCCAAAGACATACTTGGACATCACTAATTTTTTAAAAAGGCTCTTTTGAATGTTCTTTTGCTTTTCTTTTTATTCAGATAACTTGTTTAAAGATGTAACTGTATTGTGTAAAAGTGAATGTTAAAAGTAGCTTAAGAAAAATGTTGTACCCCAATGCCATTCTTTAAATTGCACTGCAATAAAGCATGCAGTATACAGTACATTGTTGAAATTCCAACACTGCAGTTCAAATTAGAATGTACTATTACTAGATCATAACTTCATGTATTTGTGATATACATTTGTGTATTTCCATATCAGAATCACAATTATTGCAGAATATGTCTTAGGGCCACTTCACACAAATTCAGATCTGACTTCACCATAGCGACTATACCTTGACTTCCAATCTTCCCACAAGTAATTATCATTCCAGAACACAGCAAAATATCCTGGCATTAGTCACCACTTGTCTCCTGCCAGATAAACCAAAGAGATCACCACCTGCATCTGATAGCATTTCAAGTCTGACGCCGCGCACAACCGGGTGGTTTTGCATAAAATATCAGCTCCTCATCATAACAGTTTTCAGCCGTTTGCGGGGAAAAAATAAGGCTCATTTCAGCAGTGCAAGTGACCTGTGCTGTCGGGAATGGGCTATCAACAAGGCCTTTTTAGCAAGTGAAGACTGAACGGCGTGTAATTCGGAAGGAGAAGTGGGTGTTTGTGAGCTTCCCTCCTGCAATTCTCGTCACTCATTAAAATTCATCTTGCTTTAGGCAGTCTGCCACCTCAGCTCACACATTCTCTCATACCCCTGACCAACTGTTGACTCGGATGACAGAGTTGGGTTCACAAATGAGGACTGAAACTCAGAACTAAGATTTCATATGTTAACATCATCCATTTCAAATTAAAATTCAGAAAATGTACTCATTTGCTACTAAAGTCCACCCTTCTGTGGATGAGATGACACAAGTGACAAACTGCTATTCCATTAATGGGGGATATTCTCAGAGATAGAGGTAGCAAAAGCATACTTTCTATTTGAATACCATAGACTTTTTTGGCAAGAGACAAATACGTTTGCATCCCAGATAACAAATCTTTCTATGTACTGGCTGACCATGGAACACAGGCACCTTCAGTGCAGGGCACCCAAGGACCCAAACAAAAACACACAAAATCAAACATGTACAAGGCAAACAGAAGTCTATTTATGAATGCAGGTGTTTATGTCCTAAAAGGCAGGAACAAAGTTGATGGAGGCAGGCAGGCCAATATAAATCTCAAGGACTTGCTTGTTAATATCACTGCAAGTGAATTTATTAAGCTCTTTACTATCTAAAAATTTTGAATTGTCTTCTTACTTCTAAGCAAACAATAATTTGTTTACCGCTTCAGAAGATTAGCCACTGGCCCTGGTTAGTAATTCAACAGGTTCTTCACCCCTCCACTGCCATATTGTTCCTACAGGTGGGTAGTAATAGAGTCATCTTGGTCCTCCCAAGTGAATGAGATGTCTTGCCCACCAGGGGGTTCTGAGCAGCCCTCAGGAACAACATCGTTAGAGTTATAAAGGCGAACATTAGAGGCAGTGAAGCTGGAAGCACAGTGCAGGGAAGGGGGCAAGGCCAGGGGGGGTAATGGAGGTAAGGTACCCTGTCCATTAGTCTGGGAATCCAGACCCACCTGGTTGAGGTGCATCTCACTGTGTGTCACCTGCTCGGTGGCAATAGGCCTATGGTCCTGCAACACTGCAGCAGGCTGTGACAGTCCATCTGAAGTGCTTTGGGCAGGTCCAGGGTTAAGGCCTGGTAGGCCAGTGGTTGTGCGGGAGAAAAGCCGGCCAAGCTGCCTGAAGGAATTCCTCCTGGATCCAGACAAACGCCGCAGTTTACCTCTATTGCTCGCCAGTGAAGTGGAGGATGAAAATGAGGAGGACTTTCTTACCCCATTGCATCTAGCTTTGTCCATTGTTGTTTGCACCTCCATGCCTGTCATGGATTTAAAGAGGGCAGAGACACTGAAGACTGAATCCCACTTTGCTGTCTTGGAGTTTGACAGCCTGAAGGACACACCCTTAGGCTTGACCCAGTTTTTTCCTTCACCTGGAGTCCCAACTGTTCCCCATGCCTGACCGTCCACGGCTTCATTGGCATTTGCTTTTGTGGTCTCATTGTTGGAGGTGAAGGTCTGGCGTGGAGGCTTGCGGTTCCCCAGTAGATCCAGGACCTCGTAGCGAAAGCTTGAAATGTCCTGCTTTAGCTCCTGGCAAGAACAACAGGAATTGGAGAGAGTGAGGGAATAAGGGGTTGACTAAGTGGGAACATTATTTTAGGCAAAACAGAAAACTGCAAAGTCTTTTGTGGACTTGGTTTGTTATGCTACTTGGTTTTTTGGGGTTGGTTTGTTATGCTACTTTACCCAAAGCATATTTCATATCACATACTCTCATGCAGTGTTAAAAAGAGTGACACTATTGTACTATAAAGAAGGTTCCATTGCTTTCTGATTCCTTTTAAAATAGGTCATTTTGTTGGTTTCACCCTAGAAATACTAAGAAATAGCCAGGAATAAAATAATTCAAATATAAATAGTTTAGAATTTCTGGTCAGCCTAAAAAAACATTTCCTGCAAAGGATGACAGGAGATGTATGGACATGCATTATTTTATGCCCTTGACATGGCAGCCTTCACACATTCCACACATGCTGATATGATAGTACTGCGAAATACTTAAGGCATGACACACCTTGAAATTTTCCTCTGTCAGCCCTTCATCTGTCTTGGAGCTTCGGATCATGGCAGCCACATACCGCTTTACTAGGTTCCGAATTACTTCCTGGGAAAGATACAGAGGAACAGTGCCATGTCCCACATCTAAACAGGTACAGTTGCTATTCTTCAATTTCATAGCTATTGAGGAAGAGGCTGTACCCATTTGATACTGTGCACTGTTGATTTTCCCTTAAGGAAGGGACTTTAAATGTGTTGCTAGAGACGTAAACTGGTAACCAGAAATGAAAAGCTTGGTAGATTGTTCTAGACTGGGAAAATAAAAGAGTAAGATAAGAAGCATGCACTGATATAGTGTGTTGCCACACCCACCACATGACTAACCACCTCAGGGGTGTGAACCTGAATGCAGCCATGTGGCAGGTGATATCTCAGCACCACACCAGTCCAAACAGAGCAGTGTGTGTTTTTTCTCCAATGACTGGAGTACCAATCCTACCACCAACCTCCAAGTTTTTCCCTTTAAGTTGGAGGACGTCCTTATAGGGCTGGAGGTACATTAACAGCATACCCAGGGCAAAGCAATTCCAGGGTAAGGGCCTTGCTCAAGGACCAAATGGAGTAGAATTACTCCATCCACAGGATTTGAACCAGCAACCTTCCAGTTGCGGGCACAGATCCCTAGCCTCAGAGCCACCAGTCCACCCGCAAATAAAAAATTAAGGACTAGGGAAAAAAGGCAAGGAGAAAAAAATAAGTATTTGCAAAGCGGACAATTATATTCTCATAGTTCTGCCCAGAGTGGAAGTTGTGTAGTCTTGGGAACCTGTGGGTACAGAAAGAACCTAATAATATGATAATTGCTTTCATGAGATGCCCCCTGACCCTGTGCCATGTACCTGATAATGCTGATTCTGTATTAGGCTGTCGGCATGGCGATCCTGAAACACAAGTAATTAAGGGGAATTTCAGCATCAAAAGAGTAATTTCTCACCACCTGGATTGCTATTAATTATACGCAGCTACCAATATTTTAACATAATTTGTATAAGGGTTGTTGTACAGTCATTTACTATTATATCTACTAAAGCCCAAAAATCAGTTTTCCAAATACAAGAATATATTCCTGATTTGTAGCAGAGATCAAATTTTTTCCATTGACCACCACAGTACTAGCACATATTTCAGAGCTTAAAGTAGGCTCTCTTATATAATCCTGCCAAGGCTCTATCTGAAAACATAAGTGTGTGGGTGTAAGTGTGTGTTTGTGTGTATGTGGGTGATTTTTTCCCACTGTATTGTGTATTGTAGATGTACATGATACTGTCCTATAAAAGACGGTATTAAAATTTTGCTTATTGCAGGGTTATGGATGGAGCAGTGGATGCTGAAGTGCCAGGGTGGGGCAAAATTAGGTGATTAGCTTATTAAGTCAGCCAGTTTCCCTTCCTTGTTCATGTGTGCTTTTGTTCTTTTCCCCTTCCCAAATAAAGTGCCCATTCTGTCCTTCCACCCCCGTGTCATATAAATCTGCTCCTCACCCCGAGCAGAGAAATTCTCATACTATGAATAATTCAGCTCTAAACAGTCAGATGATTAAAGGTAACGTGAAGCAAAAACATGATCATATTGCTGCTTTACACAGAAAGGTGATTCTCCCCTCAGTCTCACTCCACTTCTGTCAGGTTCTGTCAGGTAAAAAACAGACCACAATATAGATGGCAAAGAAGTGTGGCCTCTGTCTGCATGAATATATGGCTCTTGTAAATTTCAGGTTGGTCAGTCCGGTTGGCAAGTTGGCAAGTATGAAATGTGAAAACCAAGGCGCTGCATTGACAAAAAAAAAAAGAGGAGAGAAACAGCACCTATCCTGGGGGGGTGAATTACAGACTCTGCTGTGAAAAAGACACATCACTGCACTCAAAAACAACAAAGATACTCTTACAATTTATTAGAAACAGCCAATAAGAAATAATGGTAAAAATCCCATACTTCAGTGCTGTTTTTAGGGCTTTTAGTGCAGTGCTTGTATGGCTCAGTGTGACTGCATGCTGCATTACTGCCTTACAGTGAACTCCTTCAGGTTGTCGGGATGTGGAGGTGCCTGCCGTTTGCACAGCCGCCCGTGGGCCCAGATGCACAGGTACCATACTGATTTGGGGCTGGGCACGATGTTGAAAGGTGGGGGAAGAGTGCCCCCCTCATCGAAGTAGCTCATCCACAGCTTGGTCCGTGCAAATTTCCACTCAATGTCTGCGTGGTCCTGCTCAGCACCAGGACGAGTGTGGGAAATAAGAGAAAGAATATAGTGGGATGTGAAACCGCTCTCCTGGACATTTTCTTGGCAGCATTGTGCAGATTTTTAAAGCTGGCTATACTCATGCATACATAAAAATCTGGGTCTGCATTAATGAAATGCACATTTTTATGTCACAGTATGACCATCTCATTGTTTTCAGTTAAGGTACGAATGTTCCCCAAATTATACTTGAATTACTCCTGCAGGAATTAGAGATGTGAAACAACTGATATGCAAAGTATAGTCAATTGCCTCAGTCATTCTCTCAGAAATGTATTTTTTTCCATCCATGAATATAGGAGCAGAACACATATCAGATAGCTGGAATGTATCAGACCAAGCCTAAAAATGAGTTATTGATTCTTTTGTGAATACATGACTAGAAGCTCTGCCCTCTTGCTTTCTACAAGCAGACTTACAGCAATGAGCTGGTAGGAGTTGTTCATCATGGCAATGAGCATGTTGAGCAGCACCACCAAGGAGATGACGTTGTAGGTCCCGAACATGGTGGCCCCCACAAACTCTGTAAACTCATGCCGAGCCTTTACATTGGTGACGTAGAGGTTTATCAGGCCGAAAACTGACCAGAACAGGGACTGCAGGGTCTCAAATAGCCTACATGATGGAGAAAGAATAGATGAGATTGAGACAAATGGGGATTTTCGGGTTGTTTTGAGACTTCTACTTATCCTGCAGTCGAAGAACTTCATGTCAAATTAAACATTCTTCTGCATGTTATTTCATGTTTATATACTTTTCATATCCAGATTATAAATTAACAAAAAGCAGGTACACATCCAAAGTCTCCCTCAGCATGTTAGACACACACTGGCACATTAAATGGCCCCTGACTTCATGTTGACCTGTCATAGAAATAACTGCTGCTGTAACTCAAGACATGCACCTCAGTGAGGCCTATATGGTGAAGAGATGATCACTCTCTATATTTGGCTTCTCATCCTCTGTATTTTCTGAATCCCTAATAGTAAACAATTCAATAATGCAAAGAGCAAGCCTAAGAAGAATATGTGTTGTGAAAGGCAGAGCAGTAGACTAATGGCCTTGTCAAGTAGCCTCTGCAGAATATTCTTTCCCCTGAGAAACTATGAGTTTGGGTCATCATGCATAGAGGGGGATCAATTGCTGGTGCAGACATTTAAAAAATGCACAGATGCTGTGGAGGTGGTGGGTTTGGGCGATTCCAAGGGCGCCTAAAAATCTGGAACATAATTGGATTGGTTTGAGTTAGGGCCCCAATATGATATGTTTTCATGGGGCACAAACTCTCTAGTGGCCCCCCTAAAAATATTATAATACCACAGCTAACTAAGAGGCCTAATGTTTACTGTGAGAGAACTTGTAATTTAGACCACTAATTTGCATTACAAATTTATGAAAAGGTTTGTTCTTCAAATACTGTCTCAGGATATCACTCCTGCACTTTCCATGTCCACCTAATGTATAATACGAATAATTTTCCAATAATAACATGCTACTATTACACTATTGACGATCATTATGATACAGTGATATCATCAGTATAAGGACCATTAGAGGACAAACAATTAATTGATCTTCAATTTAAAAATCCCATGGAAATCAAATTTATGGAACACTTTAATTCACCAGCAAATGTTAATTAACCACCAAACACAGCCAGAATCTTTACAATACTGTCTGAAGGATATGGAACAAGTGCTCAAGAGAGGCAGTCACAACTGGAACACACAAAGGTAAAATGAGTTTATATGTGGCAATGTTTTACTCCTGTTTTTAAAGTGCCACAGATGGATTTCACTGTATGTGTACAGTAATTAGATATGTTGTTATTAGGCACAATGTTGAAAGATCATTATCATTAGAGTTTTAAACTAACAGTACATGGAACCATGTCCTGGATGACTGGTAGGAAGGTAGATGGATGAAAGTGTACAGTATTGCAAGTGGACATTTATAAGTACTCGACCTCATCAGATGTTTTAAGTTAAATAATTGTATGTTGTATAAAATAAAGTAGACGTAGTATGTTGCAGGCATCAGCTCTAGTTTGAGTGCCATGTTGGAGGGTTGCCACACTCACGTGGAGAAGGCATTGTTCTGCTTCTCACAGCGGATGCCTTTGCAGTGGTTGGGCTCATCAGCTGCCTGTGTTTCATAGTAGAAGTATAGCTGGTTGAGGCCATTGGCAAAGGCCAAAAGCACCAGGCAGTAGATGAATAGGAACTTGAGGATATCAAGCAGCATGCGGCCCAGAGAGATCTGCAGTGGGCCCAGGTGCGAGTTAGCCGTGAAGAGAGAGATCAACCGCAGAGAGCTGAAGATATTGGCAATGGCGAACAGGGCCTCAGCGATCAGTGTTGGGTGCCACATCTCCCACTCCTCCCGTGGTCGTGAACTGTTGTACTGGAAAAGGTAAAAGGAGCGAAGAGCTAAATTCAATTTTCAATCCAATTTAGTTTCAATTTCCAAATCAAAATCATCATCTGGGTTTAAATGTGGCCGGAGCCCAATGGGGCCCAGCTCCTTATGCCCAAAACACACCTTGCCAGAGCACAGCCCTGCCTCCGTTGAGTTTCATGCTAAAAATCACTTTTTTTTTCCATCAGCTTTAATGTTAATTTTCATTAGTAGCTCTGATCAGATATTCATTTCCTGACTGGATGAGCTATTCCTACACAATGTCTTGTGTGCCGTGTTTTTGTATTTTGATGTGTTTTGCATACCATATAGCTGCCAAAACGTCACTTACTAGCTAGAGGTAAGACGCATGTAAGAAGCAATCCTTGAATAACTTAATATTTTAATGCTTTTTCATGGGGACATCATTAATTGAGCAAGGATATACTTGTAGTGTAGCAAGGTTATTATGTCTTTCCCTCTGGGATCAATAAAACTCATTGAATATTAAAATCTAATATAGC
The DNA here is from genome assembly GCA_019775895.2 of Stomatorhinus ivindoensis. Lineage (NCBI taxonomy): Eukaryota > Metazoa > Chordata > Actinopteri > Osteoglossiformes > Mormyridae > Stomatorhinus > Stomatorhinus ivindoensis. The sequence continues at coordinate 15,120,337 of JABFEB020000002.1, read as the reverse complement.
ATTTTGATTTTTAAACTTTGTGATGTACATGCTGTTTAAAAAAATTCAAGTACAATTTTATGCCCTGATAGGTACAATACTTGTATGAAATAAAAGTAACTTCAATCACATTTTTTAACTCATCTTGTATTGTTTTAAAGTACTAAAAGAACATACTGACATATTGCATACTGCATACTGTTGCATCTTAGTGATCATAAATATATAACTAATAAACTAATATACAGAGCAGCTGTTTCAGGACCCCCCTCCCACCCCTTGTCTGCACTTGACAGGATTCCTCCTCTGTGATTCTAATTTAATCCCTGATCTTCATCCATCAGCATCATCATCAACATCATCATCATCATATTTCTACTCCTGATCAAAATTGTGATGGCAGTATTCCAGAGATGCCAGAAATAGGTCAGAGCTGGGAGATATAATGTCTCCAGCATGTTCAGGGTCTGCCCTGGGGCCTCCATCCAGTAGTATATGCCTAAAGCAGCTCCAGGTCAGGTCAGGTCAGGTAGGAGAGCATGCGCTGATGCAGTACGTTGCCACACCCACCACAACTCCTCAGGATCCTGGCTGATGACCGCCTAGGTAAACACATGGTGCATTCCCACACTCTGGAAATGCCCATCCATCTGCTGCAGCCTATTATATGGGCTCCCCCTCTGCCTGGTCCAGTTGCTTGGGTCCTCAGCAATGAGGATCCTGCAAGCCGGATCACCCTCAGAGAAATGCGCCACATGGCTATAGTGCCGTAACTGATACTACCTCGCAATGCAGGTAATGTGCCTCATTCAGAACTCCCCTAGGAACTGCACATTTAACTCAAAGTCAAAGCTGCAGTACCCAAGGATTCTCCAAAGAAATACAGGACTGGAGACCTGGATAGCATCCCTGGGTCACAGCCATATAGCAAGACAAGGAGCACCAGGAATCTAAAGACATGGAGCTTCGCCCTCTTGCAAAGATATTGGGAGCAACCTCATGATCACCCATGCTCTCCCAATCAATCTGCTGACTTCAGAGGAAGAGTCACCAGAGATATGAATGTCATTTCCAAGGTAAATCTCTTGATGAGGTTGGCATTCTCCCGACAGATGGACACACTACTTATAGCTGTGCCTAAGAAGTCATTAAAGGCCTGAATCTTGGTCATTATCCAGGTACCCGTAATGTCAGACACTTGGTCAGTCTCTCAAGAGCCCGATCAGAACCTCCATTGACACCGATAAGACGACAACATCGCCGGCAAAGTCCATCCATCCATTATCTATACCCGCTTATCCTACTGGGTTGCAGGGGGTCCGGAGCCTACCCGGAAACAATGAGAACAAGGCAGGGAACAATGGGCACAAGGCAGGGAACAACCCTGGACAGGAGGCCAGCCCATCACAGGGCACACCCACAGGCAATTTAGAAACGCCAATCAGCCTCAGCATGTCTTTGGACTGTGGGTGGAAACTGGAGTACCCAGAGGAAACCTCACAACGACACAGGGAGAACATGCAAACTCCACACACATGGAACCCAGGCAGAGACTCGAACCCAGGTTCCAGAGGTGTGAGGCAACAGTGCTAACCACAGTCAAGATCAGTAAATCTTTCTTCACCTACCGATGGCCCATAACTGTTGGACTCAACGACCCTGCCCAACACCCAATCCATACAAGCATTTAACAGAGTATGAGCAAGAACACACCCATGGTGAACCCCAGAATCAACTGGGAAGAACACGTAAGTTCTCCCTCCACACAGGACTCATAGTACCAATAAACAGGCTGGCCATGAATGGGATCCTAAGAAGTATCAGGATGTCCCAAAGGGCAACTCAATCAACTGAGTCAAACGCTTTATGAAAATAAAGTGTCAATATTCACACTTGTGCTCGATGAGAACCCTCAGTGCCAGGATGCAGTCAAGGGTAGACTTCTGAGGCGTAAAACTGACTGCTACGGTCGCTGACAGGTGACAAAGTGATCATGGATCCTATTACGGATGACCCTAACAAGCACCATAACTAACACTGAGAGCAGTGTTATCCTCCTGTAGTTGTCACAATCCATGGGTTCACTCTATCTTTTCCAAGAAAAGGGACTGCAAGTCCTGTTTTCCAGTCAGTTGCGATGACTCCTGACTCCCAAATGGAAGCAAAGACTGCATGCAATACCAGGCGGACAGCCTTACCACCAGTGTGGAGATCACTGTGGCATTCCGTATCCCCAGCTGACTCACCGCCTGTGAAATCTCAGTGAGATTGGATGGTTCACAGCCGATTGGAGGATCAGCCTCAAGAACTGTGGACCCAGAGATGTCCAGCATCCTAGCTGGAGGGTTATCTTTAAACAACTGCTCAAAGTTCAGATTCAGATGTGTGTAATGCTTCAATTCCTCTGGAAGCAGGACATGGGTCACTAGACCATAGATGGTGTGTCACCTACTCACAGATTCATCTAACAAATGTCTCCTTATCTTCCCTATGAGCCCTCACAGTCATCCTCAGCTCCCAGTACAGACTGGAGTTGCCACAAAGTTGTGTTCTGCAGCTCCCCTTGATAATATCTAGGGTGCACTGCAAGATGAAACACCTCCTTTTCTGAACACCAAGACAACCCTTGACAATCTTCAGGGTCTTGTCATAGAAGGTATCCTACATCACAGCAGTCGCACCCAAGTCTGCAAGTACCTCACACAAACTATGTGCAAACTCATCAGAAACAGCTTGATCTTGGAGTCTGGCTAAGTCTAGCCTTATTCTGTAAGAAGGTGGTAGCCTTTTGGATCTAAGCTGAATTTTCAGCATTGCAGCAAGAAGTCTGTGGTCAGAATTCACAAATTGGGCACTTCTGTAGACCTTGCAGTTCTGCAGGAGCCTCCAGCATCTGCCCATGAGGATGTAATTTATCTCCTTCCCTGCACCACCAGTACTGGAGTACCAAGTCCAGCGGTTTGGCTTAGGATGTTAGAGGCTATACCCGGTAACCCACTGCCCCTGACCCTTCGCAAAGTCAAGGAACATGGAGCCATCCTCGGCTGCAGGGCCGGATGCAGTTTAATGTCACATCCAAAGTATATTTATAAATAAACCATAAGCCTCAGCTGATGACTTTGTTCCCAGTTCACCACCATTGATGTGTTTTCATAATGTCCTCTCCAAGGATGTGTTTGCCGAACACAGTTATTACAAGAGAATTACAGAAACATTAAAGACAGTGAATTCGGATTGTGGAGTAGTTCCAAACATGATTCACCCTCATTTATACACTTTCTTCTAATATATAATCAGACCAACAATTGCTTGGCCTTGTTCTCTTGTAATTTAGTGCATAGAGAAGCGAGGCTTGAGGAAACAAAAGTGATTCATATCTTATTTCCCGGTTTTTCGTAAGATCACCATTAAGAGAGACATCAAAGAGACATGTATGCAACACATCCATCCATTTTCTATACCTGCTTATCCTACGGGTTCACCAGAGCCTATCCCAGAAGCAATGGGCATGAGGCAGGGAACAACCCTGGATGGGGTGCCAGCCCATCGCAGGGCACACCCACACACCAATCACTCACACAGGCAATTTAGTAACTCCAATTAGCCTCAGCATGTCTTTGGACTGTGGGGGGAAACCAGCATGCCTGGAGGAAACCCCACAACAACACAGGGAGAACATGCAAACTCCACACACATGTAACCCAGGCAGAGACTCCAACCCAGGAGTCAGAGGTTTGAGGCAACAGTGCTAACCACTGCACCACCATGCCGCCCTGTATGCAATACAATACAACAATAATGTGAATGCCATTGTGACTACACAGAAGTGCATTTATACAAACAGGTATACACAAGTGCACACTCTGTAGTCCTGCCACTGAAGCAGTTGTTCAAACCTAAACCCAAGAAAAGCCTGACAGATGCACTCCACACAAAAATATGACTGCATTGCAGAGGGGGGCAACCTGAGCTGAGATCATCAAGAGGCACCTTCTGGAATATTTACACAAAATATCATATATAGGAATATCACACTTTGAACAAAACTAAAGAGCATTTCAGTAGACATCAAGGCTTGATGTCTTAGGCCAGCAGTGCCCAATCTTATCCACAAAGGGCCAGTGTGTATGCAGTTTTTTGGGGTAACCTTTAGCTCAGCTGTTCAAACCCAGGTGTGAGGACTCTTCAGCCAATCAGTCCTCTAGTCTAATTAGGGAGCTGCAGCGAAAACCCGCATACACACCGGCCCTTTGCGGATAAGATTTGGCACCCCTGTCTTAGGCCTTCTTAGAAGGTATCACTTTAAATAAAGTAGCTATGAAAGTTGACATTGCCTCAGTCTCAAAAAAACCTAACCATGTTAGATAGATTTAGCTTCATAAAGCTAAGTCCAGCAATTGTCATACATGACCAAGTCATATGCTACCATTTTTTTCAAATTTTCTTTTTTAGGGAGTAGGCATGCATTCTGGTCTATACTGCCTGGCATATATACCAGGCCCCTCCAAGAACCTGTTCAGGAAAACCAGTTCAAAAATGGATAGTTGGATAGATGGATGTATTGCAGGGTATCATAAAAATGAAAAATATTTTAAAAGTCTGAAACCAAAACAGTAATTGAGAAAATAACTTGTCTAACCTTGACATATGCCACAATCTTGAGGGAGATAGTGGCCAAGTAGAGAGAGTTCATGGCAAAGTCCATCAGGTTCCACCAGTCGTGAATGTACTCTGTGAAGCCCCCAGACCACATCTCCTTAATCTCTGCCCAGATGAACCCTGGTCAAGAATAATAAACATATGGACTGCTGTCAAGATAATTTCCAGTAATAACACAAAGAATTATTATAAAAATCTATGGAATTTGAGTATTACTCTGTAGTGATTTTGACTACGACACCGTATGTGCTATTACATTGACTAATATTTACTCACTAAGTTTGTTGATGATGATGACTTTTTATGAATGCACCAATTTTTAAACCCTGTCTAGTATAAGATTAATAAAACAATGAATAAATTAAATTAAGAAGTTTTTCATGTAGTGGTGAAAAGGTTAAGGGCTTTATCATCTCACAAAGCTGCCCCTCTCACCGAGCACCCAGGGCAGGATCATCCACTCCACCAGCGTAGGCGGAGGACCTTGGACATGCAGGTTGGTACGGGCGATATGCTGTGATGCCAGCAGCAGGAGGAAGAGGAAGGTCAGGTAGGAGGCTGTGTGGCAGATGAACTTGATGAAAGGCTTCCTAAGGAAGAGGCTCAGTGAGCTCCGAGGTGCCAGCAGGTAGATCATGGACAGCAAAGGGAAGAGCAGGCCTATAGTAGCACAGGTCAGAAGCTTCACTGCCCAGTGTCGCCGGCGCCATCCAGGGAAGCCGTCATACCAGAGTGTGGCCAGGAGCTGCTGACAGTTGGGCTGGGCCACAAACTGGGGAGAGTAGGTGGGGTTAAAGGAGGGATGTCAGGTTAAATAAATGACCAAGAAATTGGGGCGGGGCAGATCGATAGAGGGCTGGCCCAACCCTTTGGGGGCTCTAAGCAAGATCTGATAAACATAATTGTAATTTGTGATCTTCCTTCCCACTCTGACAGGCTGATTAGTTGGGGTGCCTCCTGGTGGGTGCCTCCAAGGTTTATGTGAGTCTCTTGGTTCACATAAGCCTTGGGCCGGTCCTGGATAGATCAGTGATTAAGGAGCAGAGGTCTCAAGCAGTGTTTCCGGTAGCACAGAATTTTGTATAACTATAGCTTCAGTGATACATAGAACGTTTAAACTATCAGAATAGCTGAATACGTCCACTGGAAACAGCAAGAAGTGATATGGTGTGAATAAACCACCTCCCATTGAGTTTTTATAAAACCACTTGCATTTTTAACAGCATGTTCCACTTGTTTACCCACAATGGTTACAAACATCACAAAGCACTATCTAGTTACCAATGTACCGGTTCTGATTATTTTTAGGTCCTGTCAAGTTGATAACTCATGATGACCATATAGACAACATTCCTCCAGTATGTTTTAAGGAGACTTAGAGGGGTTAGGAGGGAGGAGATTTATGCCGACTGAATGAAACATGTTGGTTGTTAATGGTCTTGACCCATCCCTGCAAGGACTTGGTTGACTAGTTTCATTATCACTTTGCCGGCTATACTGTTGCCACGGTAATGTCTCAGATAAAGGGCAGGTGTGCAGTCTGGCAACTCAAATAAGTTGCTGCGATGCCAAGACGTATTGCGGGCAGCATGTGGACAATTGCATTCTGACCTGGGGGGGGGGCAAGGGGGGGAACTGGAGGATGTGAGTTCTACTCTTAAAATTACAACCTTCACAGCTGCTTTCACTGCCCTGAGGACAGGGATTAATTGCAGACCTAAATGGAAAGCTTCACTATTCCTATGCACGCCACCCAGACATATTTAGCAAGACTTTGTGCTTTTGCTCCCACTGCAGCTTTATTTTATTCAGCTTTAAAAGAACATAATGCATCTGTCATCCATCATTCTCGGCTAGGTTGCTCTGAAGACATGCAGTGGTACTTACGTAAGTGTGTATTAATAGTCCAACAAGATAGATAAGTTCTCAAGTTTGCATTGTTTTATTGCTCTGTGATTACACAGTTGTGGGTGACATGGCATGTTGGTCATGCACTGTCTAGGATGATACTGTTTTTTAAAAGAACTACAGTGGATTTGTGGTTTAGTCACGAAGCTGGTGAAATGGGGTCCAGAAACAGACAGCATGTTGTAAGGTTTCTGGACAGCCTCTCTGTGGTCATCACTCTAACCTCACTCCTGCAGGGTTATTGCTTAAACTTGTGGGTTCCTCTGGCTTGAAGAAAATAGATGCCTGGACTAATGCAAGTTTTCTGGGAATGTCTTGTTTATTCTCAAGATATGGATTAGGACTCAACCACAAATGAGACGATAGACGTCAGTTTGGGTAATGCTTTGCACTAACTACGCCTTCATACTTTATTCATGGAATATTCGTAAGCAGCATGTAAGTATACTGTAGCACTCTAACATTTAAACATAAAATAATGTTTATTATTAATGTACAGTATATTGAGGTTGTTACGGTTTGCTAGGATATTAAGGTATCCAAGGATATGCTAATATCTAAATATTCAAATTGAATGGCTGTTTTAATTTCTGTGCGAGGTAGTTTTTCTTAAATACCCTTTTTTTCTCACCTGTGACACTTTGCATTTTGCAATTTTAAAAACTCTGACTGCGTCAAGGCTCGCTGGATCACTATGAACCTAAATTTGGTTTTAAATTTAAAAATGTATCAGCATTAACAGCACGATGGTGGCTTAGCAATGGCAAATGGGCTATAAATGTGATTGGTCAGTCACCTGCTTGCCCCTTTAAACCATTATTTCATAAACAAATGCACTAAGAATAGGAATTCCTTCAATAATGTTGTCAATATTACTGTTTATTTTGAATGGACATTTAGATTGACCTAAATCTTTTTGCTGTTGTCATCCTCTCCTTGAGTCTAAGGCATAAACAGGTTTTCCTATTAGGTTTGAGTTGTTATATAGCAATGCAGTTATACAAATGATATTTTTAAATGGTATTCAATTCAGTAGTTGACACTTTTTGTTTACTGAATCATTTGCATTTAGAAGTCAGAGTCACCTGGCACAGTGAGAAGTATGCGAGACAGCAGGAGAAGCACAGGTGGGAATTGTGGGATATGTGGGAGAGCCTTAAGTAAGAGAACCAGGGGGAGGGGGGGGGGGGTGGCAGAATGGCTGG
>JABFEB020000002.1:15099331-15112576 GCA_019775895.2 Stomatorhinus ivindoensis | reverse complement strand
CCCCCCCCCCCCCCCCCCCCCCCCCCCCCCAGAATGGCGGGCTAATCAGTCTGGCATCTGGGTACCATAGCAAAGGTATCAGCATGCTCTGCCCAAACGTAGGAACACAGCTGGACTGTAGAGAAGACCTGGTTCCTTTTGTACTTTGTTTTAAAAATTCTTATTATTAATCATAACAATCTGCTATACTAAGTACATATGATAAACTTTAACTACAACTCAAACAAGTGTAGCAAGTGAACCAGAGGTCACAGAAACACAGTGATGCCACTTTCACATTCTTGTCCTTTCACCTCTGCCTGTGTTCTTTCACTCACTCCTTCAGTTTCTTAGGTACACGCATGCCACACTCTCACTCCCAAAGATACTCATGTAAGCTTGACAGAGAGGCCCGAATCACTGGTTTTCACGCCGACATTTCTCTATAGTTCTGAGTTTTCATAGCCTTTTGTAAGTGTTGTAAGAGTTCTACCTCCCTCTCTTTTACTCTCATAAGCCCAGTCACTTACCTCCTTCTGGTGGTACTTGATTGCCAGTTTGAGCTTGGCCAGGTCGTGGCTGTCCGGGCTGCGGCCTGGGTCTTCGGCCTGGTCATCATTGTGGTGCAGGATGGTCTCTAACTCACGGGAGCTGCGTGCTTGGTCCAGTAGGTCCTTGGCAAAGAGTTTGCACTGCTGAGACAGCTCCTCATACTCCTGCCGGAATTCATTCTCCACCTTGCTGAGCTCCTTGAGCTCCCAGCCCAGGCGGAAAGCAGTGAGGATGGGGTCCTCACTGGAGAGGGCGATGAGTGATGGGCTGGCCAGTGCCCGGTAGACATTGAGGCGAGAGTGGGAGTGGCGCAGACTGTCAGCCTCGGAGCTGGAGATGCACTCCACACATGCACAGTGGATGCGGTGTGGTCGCGGCAGAGTCACCTCACGTTGCACCAGTAACTTGATTATCTCATAGTTGTTGGTGTGTGCAGCCAGCATGATAGGCGTTATGTCCGGGGTGAACTCAGAAAACTGGATGTCCATCAGGGGAGGGACCTGGGAGAGAGCGGGGGGACAATGGAAGAATGGAATAAAAAAAGTAGCCAGAGGAAGAGGGCAGCAACAGGATATAATAACATTCAGAGAAAAGGATGGATGCAGATCATCAAGAACGAGGTCTGCACTGATATAGGAGGAGGAGAAAAGAAGAAATAACCTTTTTGCAAAAAAAGACACCTGCAGAGTACCTTTTGTTTCTGTGCTAAATGTGGTAAAGTGGTTTAAGATGATGAAGAGTGTTAAAAAAGTTTTTTTTGCACTTCCTCTGCTGTGGCTTTTATAGGTCTTCTTTTGCTTCCTCTTGTGGCAGTGCAGAGAGGAGAGACAGCTGGGGAGTGAGAGCATCAGAGACAGACAGCAGGCAGCCGGGCCCTCAGGCTGCACAGGGTAGTGTGCCTCTTATCTCAGTACATCTCAGTAAAGAGGCTCAATGCTCTCCTTTATTTAATGTGTTGGCTCCCAGCTGCCCTTTAGCTTGCCTTAACACTCAGGGAAGTATGCTTAGTTTGCAACTGTGCTAGCTGAGCATATTTAAGCACTTCTGTTTCATAATTCACAGACAGACAAATAGGCACCACAATTCACTAGCCCAAGCATACATATATGTAAAGTGGATAGAATTTTAATAAGGTAACAAATGGTAGGAACTGTTTCTCTCTCATGCTACATAACAGGAGAGGAAAATAATATGAAGTTCAGAGATTTTATTATTTATTCAGACTAGGAAATGTATTGCATTAATGTGTGCATTATTATTTTTTTGACCATGTTAAAGCATGCAGTGTTTTGTTACCCAAATGGTAGAATAGTTTGAGCACAAATTTTAATAGAGACCTCTAATATTATAATGCTTCTTTCCTGGCTGCAAACAATAGCCGTGGCTGAATTTAGGGGCTGCACCCTTTGAAGGACATGGTCACAGCATAAACCCTTTGTAGACTGCGTCCTTCTAAAAATCTGTGGATTGGTTCTTGGTGTGATTTGGGTGGATTCTTTACAACTCGGAAAAAGAAGGATGTATAAGTCACATTTGAAGGAGCCTTCAAAATGGGGCAGCCTTGTCATGCCTCTCTGACGCATTTGGTCTTTGAATACAGCCTTAGAAGGATGCAACCCCTGAAATGGGACACAGCGATTGTAAGAGGTTAAGTCAAGATATTGCACAGAATCCCAGAATTCATAGCTCATATTAGAACATCTAGTTACCATTTCACAGGGAAGCTGATGTCACCTGGTTTATTTTGGTTTAAAACATTGCCAGAAGGAGGCATACATTGGACAAAATTGTTGTTTATTTTATTGAAGGCTAATATCTTAAAATCTTGAAGCCTTTCAAGCGCATTTTCAGTGGTTATCAAGCTTATGTTTTTAGAGCCGTTTGCTAAATCGGTTTATCATTTTACATCGATCACGCAGTTGGGATAAAATAGGGTTTCGTTTTGTTCAGCACATGCGATTATATGTGCTATGGTATATGGCATTAATCACCCAAGGTGACTGATTAAAAAATAATTGTGTTGCATCCCTCCTTACAATGCAATACCATGAAATATTCTCCCCTTTTCTCATTGCCATCTGTTCATTGAACCTTTTTGAAATCATCGAAATTCAGCATATATTTGCTTGCAAGAAGCATTTTTGTTGGAAATGAATAATCTGTACATCTTAAGTTAATTAATTAATCATTTGTTTAATCAGCAAACAAACATTACAGTATGGGTCATTCTCACAACTTTTGTGTAAAGCAACTGGCATTGCATTAACTTAATAGGTATTAAAATTATATGATGTCACTGCGATTTGATTTTTTTTTTCAGCAAAAAGGTGGTCAAATTTCAGTAAAATACAGTGTATATAAAAATGTACACACCTTGAAAAAAACTGAAAATTGAAAGTTTTTGTGATGTAAAAAAAGGAGACCATGATAAATCATTTAAAAAAATTTCCCAGCTTTAATGTGTCATTTTTCACATCACAAAAACATGACATTTTAACTGGGGTGTGTGCACTTTTTATATCCACTGTGAAACTACATAAAGCAATAGACAATTGATTTGTATGTTAAAGTTCTGCAATTTTTTCCTCATCTGAGTAACCTGTCCTCTGAATTTGATCAAATATTTGAGTTTATTTCAGAAATTCTTAAGAGGTAACAAAACTAATTAACTAACCCAGGGGCAAAACTGACAATGAAGTTCTATAATTTGAGTCTATCTTGCATTTGCATAAAATTAATGCTACAGTAATGAGTTTGTGGCAGTTATTCATACATTCCACTTTGTATTACTTCTACTTGAATTATGCATAAATACTTTAAATTTTAATTATAGGTGCAATTAATCATAATTAATCACAGAAATCTATGTGATATTGTTTGTTTATTATTATTATATATTTGATTATTTTATAAGAGATAATGCAATCGGATATTATACCATTTATCTAATCTGTCATCATGGGTAACAAGCAGCTGGTTTAATTGTCTGGCTGTTTTTGTAGCCTGTGATTTAGTCTCAATCAACCAGCTGAGTGTAAAGAGACACAGTCACAGAGTACGCAACAGGTTGATTGAAACAAAATCATAGTCTAGGGTTTACTTTCTGGACCTGAAATTTCCACCTCTGCTTATGCACAAGAATTTTCCACTGGGTTCAATAAAGCTTATCTAATCCTCTGGGGTTGTAAGCAGTGGGGGATTAAATGGCATTTTGCAGTATAGTATCCTTGTCTTATAGTTGCTGACTTAGGCCCACCTGCTTCTCGCCACTAGGCCGGCGGTGGGACATCAGCAGCTCCACAGCTCCTACCACCTCCTTCCGAATGGCATAGAGGAGTGCATCGCCCAGCCGCACACCATGCTCCAGCAGGAGCTCCATCACTTCCAAGTTCTCATTCTCAATAGCGATGAGCAGCGCTGTGCGTCCCAGTGGGTCGGCACAGTTGATGTCGATGTCGTAGTAGAGCTCAGCCCCCCGGAGGGCCTGCTGGACACCCACATAGTCCCCCTTCTCCACGGCCATCAGGTAGGCCTTCTCCTCTGGCGATAGCTCCAGCTCTGCCCGCACCACCTGCAGCGGGATGCGGTCACGGTAGGGCGAAGGCTGGGCCTTCTTGTAATACAGTTGAGCCATTGGGCTCTAGTGTGATGGATGAGCTGGCTGCAGAGAGAAGATCGGCTTAAAGTTACATGACTAATCTTAATCTAATTGCTATTCATTTGCTTAATATAGTGTTTCCCAACACCATCCTCAGGGACCCACAGATAGTCCACATTTTTAGCCGCTTCCAGCTGCCTAACGAGGACAGCCTGTGGGTTCCCAAGGGCCGGATTGAGAAACACTGGTTTAATCTATGTGCCCACAGAAAATTATGTCCTCAAGTTAGATACTTGCTATTTTTATTCACAGAAATGCACCATTATGTATAAATCAAAAACCTAATTGAAGAGTAAATTTCCAAAACTCATTTTGCCCATGAGATACATTTTTGAGAAAATGTCTGTGGACTTATTGACTTTTGGAAATTTGCTCTTCAATTAGAGTCCATTATAACTGAGTCTTGGCCCATCTTGAATGTTTTCAAAAATTTTTACCAAGATTTTTTGTATGAATTGACCCCTTAATATTGTACTATGCAAAAATCAATTGAAAATGATTTTCTAACATAAATGCACATATATTTATTGACTTATATGCAACTGTTCCAACTTTTAAAAGTGTTTCCACTGCATCTCAAAAGAAGGGTCTGTTTCTCATTCACATTTGTATACTATATTCAAGTAACAGTAGTCGAACAATGACAGTTTGGCCTCTCAGTCTTTGTTGTCTGCCATGTTTTTTCAAAAACAAACCTCCCACCAACAAATATGCTCTCCACCACATGGTTAACATACATGGCTCCATTTACCTGTTTCACAGGGAAAGAAACGAAAAGTGGCACAGTGATGAACGGCCCAAATTACATTGTTTGTTGTCTGCTTTGTTCCACAGCAATGACCGTGATGATGCGTTGGCATGAGACGGGTAAGTGCATTACTTAATGCACCGGTCTCAAGTGTTTATTTTTGTCTCTCCCTCTTGCCTTAGCCATAGATGTCTCTGGAGATGCTTACTCATGACCAGCAGCCAGGGTCTCCATGGAAACACCAGGCATTGACATCACTGTGGCAGATGCTGGCGATTTCCAAATGACCCCAGATTTTTTTTTTAACAAGCAGATATCCTCACTCTTTCTGAAACAAACACGCAGGAACATAGTCATTACAGGCATACATACAATGCAAAAACTCACATAATGACTCACATTGGAAGGCATTTTCAGACAACCAAGCAAAAATATAAACACCCATCCATCCATCCATCCTATCTATCACTTCTACAGTACAGGGCTCCGAGGGGGCCTGAAGCCCATCCCAGGGAGCTCAGGGCACAAGGTATGGAACAAATAATTACAGTTTCATATGCTATTACATACTGCTTATGTATAGATTTATACATATGGTGCAGTAAGTAGCATTGTTGGTTCTGGAGTGGGGGGTTTGAACCCCACTGTGCTTTGTGTGTGTGGAGTGTGTATGTTCTGCCTGTACTTTGTGCTGGTTTGATTCCCACAGTCCTGCAAATAGATGAACTGGTGTATCTAAATTGCCCATAGTGTGTGTGTCCCATTCAGGTTTATCCACGGAACCCGATATGATCAATTCATAATTCGCATTTCTTAATTCTCACGTTATGTCCTGTGTTTTGTTTGGTTACTTTTGGATAAGGTCATGCCTGTGTAGGACTTAATGTTGTCATAGCTAGAATTAGGATTATGACCATAAAAATGAATTGACATTCTATCAGAGGTGGAGATTTCAGGTCCAGAAAGTAAAAATCCAAACCAGGAATTTGTTCCAACCAACCAGCTGAGTATCTGTGACCGTGACTCTTTATACTCAACTGGTTGGTTGAAACAAAATCCTGATTTGGATTTTTACTTTCTGGACCTGAAATCTCCACCTCTGCATTCTATGCAAAGATATGAATACAAACGTGTGTGCATTTGTGTGTGTGTGGAGGGGGAGGGGTTGCATAGATCACATTTGGTGATCTACAACTTTCTTACTTTTGGGGACGTTTTCACATCCCCATTTGGATAACCTCAATTTTCTAAAAGTTTGTGAATGCAAGTCTGAATTTTGATTGATTACTTCTGGTTATGGTTTGGGCTGGGCACGGGTTAAGGTTGTCATACTTAGCATTAGCATTTTCTTCATAGGAATGAATGAACGGTCTCCATAAAGATATGTATACCCAATATGTTTGTGTGTGTGTGTGTGTGTGTGTTTGTATGTGTGTATGTGTGTGCAGACCAGATTCAGTCCCATAAATCTATAATAATGAGGCAAAATGCCGATTTCTGGCTGTGTCTTGGTTTCTGCCTTTGCTCTCTTCTTGCAGCCTATTTCTATTTTCTCTGCCTGTCAGTTACTTTTAGGCAGCATTCTGCTCAATGAAGGCAGCACACATACTGTATACATATCTGCCAGCAATAAGAGCCTGTGGCTGTCTGATCCACTTTACTCTAATACAAATAGACATCACGTACTTAACGGTGATTGCCTTATCCAAAAAGCCAACCTGTACATTTTCATGCAAAATTTTTTAACAAAATTGTTAATACAAATTATTGCAGATAGAGTGCCTTATTCATGGTATCACAAAATGTCTGAATACCCACTGCTGTATGCACTAGAATTCCCCTCTGGGATCAATACCTCTAATTCTATTCGGGCCCATACTTTGAATGTAAATTTTTTCCATAACATATTTGATATTTGTAAAATTTATAATTGTAGTTTTTTGGTGTCAGGACCAATCCATTTCTACCTGAGATTTTACAAATTTAATACCTTCTTCACATATATTATTTCCAAATTACTATATGCAACTGTAACTACATAAATTGCAGGTGGCTTAGTTTTAAATACTGCAGGTAAGAACAGATCCTTCCTAGTACTATATAGCAGGCATTTATGCTATATTACATCAGTAAGACCCAGTTACATAAATCCATGTGAACAGTATGTCACTTTATATCAAAAAGCAATAAAAGCTAAGTTACTAAATGTAACAAAATTAAACGATGTACAGAACCTGGTATACTTAGCTGATGATGTTACTGGCCGTTGCAACCCTCACACCCATACAGACAGACATACAGACTGTTAGGCAACTTAGACTTGCTTATAGTTGCACAGACTTGTCATTTGTTCGTACATACGTAAAGTGGCAGTGGCATAAGGCTGTCTGACTGGTACTATGTTCAGGTGTACCCCCTTAAGCACACATGTGAAACACACACATCTCTACAACAAGCTGTCATCATTCCAGAGTTGGCTTTAAAGATGGTGAATCACAAAGGTGACAAGAAGACTGACCTTAGCTTCTGTCTTGTATGAAGGAATCAATTAACAGTAGTTTCCTCAATGTCTAATTTCTGGTTTAAATGAAATTAATAATTTAATTTTTCTCATCATGAACGTGTGAAAGTGTGATGTATTTGTGTCATTTGGCAGATCCACTGTGCAGCCAGGTTACAATACTAGAGTGTCCCATTACTTGGCACTAATTGCCTGATTTCATTGGTCTATTGGCTGATAACTTGTCACCAGCACATAGCCACGGGGTGTCATACTTTAAAAGAAAAGATGACAAAAGAATAAACAGACAAATGCCTTTCTGGGGGGAGGGGGGGGGGAGGCTAGATAAGGTTGTACATAAGATACTTACAATGCCCCGGAGTACTGCTCCCTGTCCTCTCTTTCCTACCATGTCCTCCTTCTCTCCTATTATCCTTATAACCCACTCTCCTTCTCCTCTTTCCTACCATATCTTCCCTTTCTCCTTTCATCTTTATGACCTGCTTTCCTTCACCTCTCTTTCCTACCATGTCCTCTGTCTCTCCTGTTGTCCTTACAAGCCTCTGTCCTTCTTCTCTTTCCAACCATGCCCTCCCTCTCTCCTGTCATCCTTATAATCTGCTCTCCTTCTCCTCTCTTCCATACCATGTCTTCTCTCTCTCCTGTCATCCTTATAGCCTGCTCTCCTTCTCTCTTTCCTGCCATGTCCTCCCTCCCTGTTGTCTGTATAACCTGCTTTCCTTCTTCTACTTCCTGCCATGTCCTCCCTCTCTCCTGCCATCCTTATAACCTGTTCTCCTTCTCCTTCCTTCTTTTCTCTCCTCTATCTCATTTTGTCCGTATCTCGTCTGCTTCCTTTCCCATTTTCTTCCTGTCCTGCCCTCCATGCTCCATCCCTCAGAATAATATAGTTTTCTTGGACTCTGAAACCCCTCCGCAAAGGCTAGAAGGGTGGGAGGAGGTGCATCCAGTGGCTATATAAGGATATTGGAGGAGGTGGAACTCCCCTGGAGCTTCAGTGTTGCTGGGAGAAAGGAGCCATTTTACCAGTTTAAATACTTTTCTTGGCCTAATGCTACATTGCAAAATATTACCCAGTTTGAAAATGATAAAATAATCATGTTTATTCTATTGGTCCAGTTCATTAATTATTTGGTGGACAGGAAGTGACACTTAACTGCATTACCCTTGTTGTATGCACCTGGGCAAGAGGTGAAACCTATTCATGGTGCGCTAAAAGAAGAATGCCTATTCCCCAGCAATAAGAGAAGCATCGAGAGATTCTAACTCTTCACTGTCTCTCAGACTGTGGATATAATTAGTACACCAGAACTATCGCAAATAGGAATCATACTCAGAGAAGGAAGCAGTTCTGTATGGCCTCCAAGGACTGGTCAGGATGAGTGCTTGCAGTACTGCAGTATTATCATCAACTTCCAGATAAATTCAGTTAATTTTTGAGGATTGCAGAATTGAAGTGTATGGAAGTAAATCTGTGTCATCAGAATTTGAATTTTATATGCCACTGAAATTCTAACATTGAATATTTATGCATTGGAAATATGCATCCGGAATTCGATGGTCCGAATTCACATGCAAAAAATGGGTTAAAAATACAAAGACAACATTTCAGTGTTGCTCCAATTCCACGGTTCAAATTCACATGTAAAAATACAAGATTAAAAATATGAGTTATACATCCAGGAAACCAAGGCTAAGCAATCGAATCCGTGGCTGTGTTCGACTTCATGCAACCACTTACAGCACAACAGCAATGCATTCTGGTCCTGACGTTTGTATCCCAGGCAGTTCTGAGGCATTATCTGCATTTCTCCTGAATATCACATAGAGCAGTTATAACAGTTTTTCAGTTAATTTACCTGGTAAAATAAAGTTTAAATAAATTACATAAATGTAAGTTAATGGTTTATTTATTGTTAGTTACTGTAATGTTGAACTGCTTTATTTGTTTAATCGTCCAGTCTGTGAATAAGGCATTCAAGTAAGAATTGAATTTTACTCAGTACATGACAATTAAAAACTCTGATTCCTTGAAATACATGTATTTGATCTTTTTCCTGGCAGATATCTTTTTACACAGGGCCACTATACACAATAGTTTTTTTTCAACTGCTAACAGTTTGGATCAGGAGTTGGTTATTGGAAAAGAAGTAATGTGTATGCAGGTGATATTTGTATAGATTTATCTACACCCTTCTGGCAATGCGGCCATTGTTGTCAGGTGTCGCATATTACAAGGAGTAGAAGTTGTCCGACTTAGCTGCAGTCAGTTTATACTCCACCCCTGCAGCCGCAGCCAGATGCTTTTGTCATGTCACCTGCAGACAGACCTAAGCCCGTTGAACGCAGCCACAGATTCGATTGCTTAGGTATCCCAGATGTATAACTTGTGTTTTTAACCTCGTATTTTTTCACATGAATTCAAACTGTCGAATTGGAGCAACATCGAAATGGTGTCTTCATATTTTTAACCTCGTATTTTTGCGTGTGATTTCGGACCATCGAATTTCCAATGCATATTCCAATGTATAAATAATCAATGTTAGAATTTCTGTGGCATATAAAATTCTGTGGCATATAAAATTCAACACACAAAAATAAAATTTGCATTTAACCCATTTGTGACATCTTGATGTTGCAGGGGGCAATTCAGCACCCAGGGAGCAGTATCTTGCTCAGAGTATGGCAGTGGTATCTGGCTGGTTGGGGATTCAAACCAGCAATCTTTCAATTATAAATGTGCTTCCAAAACTATTAAACCACCAGTGCCGTACCCAATATATACATGCCCCCACTATTACATATCTTATCCACTAAGCAGTGCAATTATAAGGTAAATTGGGCATGTGGGACTTCCGGTTATGGCGACCGCCTGAGAAGACGTGTCTCACTCCGCTCTGCTGTAACAAATCTAATTCCTTCTATATATGCTCTCCTAGCAGACAAAAAAGTCACAACTAAGTAATTGAGTGGATAAGTTGAAGCCAAGGGCTACCAAATCGAGTAAAGTAAAGAGCAGTTTATCAAATCAATTGAAGTTACCGGTCTACCGAACTAGTGGTGAAGTACAGAAAGCTAACATAAACGAGAATATGGCGGAGGAAGCGGCTAGTGGAGACGGGGACCAGGAAAGCATGAAGCTGGATACAATACTTTCTGCTTTAAATTCCATGAAGGCAGAACTTGCATCAAAACTTGATGCCGTTATTGCAGCGATATAAAGCATGAGAAAGGACATAAACGACTGCACAGAACAAGTGTCGCAAACGGAGCTAGAAAATATCTAGCGCCGAGGATGAGATGGCTAATTTGCAGGTTAAAATGCACACGCTGGAGTCCAAAAACAAAAGCTTAGAAGTCAAGCTCTTAGACTTGGAAAAAGATCACGCTTAAATAACTTGAGGCTAGTATATCTATCAGAAGGTGCAGAAGGAAAGGACCCAGGGCTGTTTTTAGAGAAGTGGATTCCTGAAACCCTGGGCGATCCAACATTACAATTGGCGGTTGCTCTGGAGCGAACGCATCGGATCGGTCCGGTGAGGGACCCCAAAGCTCCACCGAGAACACTAATAATGAGGTTCCACAACTACAAGGACAAAATGAAAGTCATGGCTGCTGCACGGGCTAAAAGGGAAATATGGTACAAAACCAACCAGTGAGGTTTTATCCAGACCTGGCTGCAGGACTGCACCAACAGAGGAAGCAATTTGACCCAGCTCGTCAGGAACTTCGGAAACTAGGAATCAGACATGGAGTAATTCACCTGGCGACGCTACTTGTGACTCATAAAGACCGCACCTATACGACTAAAACTCCAACTGAGGCACAAGAGTTCATTAAAAAGATCCAGGAAAATGCCAGAGAGAATTAAACGCAAGGATAAGTGGTAGGATAAGCTAAAGTGCCAGTACTTGAGATTTATAAGATAGAACATAGAGAAAGACGGGGCATAGGCTCATTTTAAATTTCTAACACTTTACAGAAGAGCATTAAAAAATGATGTCATAATTAACAGCGGAAAGGATAGACGAGACTTTTTCATACAATTGGAAGGTAATAGGTGGTATGACTGATCCTCACTAAGTGTGGAACAGCCATCTTCGTTTATAACAGGAGTTAGTATGGTTTTTGGGGGTTTTATCCCAGAGCGGGATCAGGGGTTGTATTGTAGTTTAGTGTGTTGTATGTTGTTTTGTTGGAAGGAGGTTCAAAATCCAGGTTTGCCACAGATCCACCGGAGACACTGTTGCACTGGTCCTGCACACCACATTAAGCCATCTTGAAGAGGGATGTGGTAATTATGTGAGAATGCTGTTCATAGACTACAGCTCAGCATTCAAGACCATAGTCCCCCACACCCTCTCGGAAAAGCTCCAAGACTTGGGTTTCAGTACATCCTTGTGCAGGTGGATATACAGCTTCCTGACCGCAAGACCACAGTCAGTGAGAATAGGGCATGTGTACCGTATTTTTACGCATATAACACGCACACGTGTATAATGCGCCCACGCGTATAGAGCACGGGAACAAAGGAATTATGTAAAACAATTTCTGCATAGCGCGCCCATGCGTATACCGCGTATGCTGCCCATTGAACTGAAAACGCCTCCCGCCACCCCCAGACATAGATCATACATAGAAAGACAGAGTAGAGCTATAGGCTAGGCCTATAAAAGATCATTGCCGTATGTTGACCTCACATTTTATTTTCGATCTCTTGAGATTGGTATTTTGCATTTATCTAGTAGATTTTCTCGATTAAGTTTAAATTTAAAGTATTTCTAAAACCCCATCATGCCAGGAGTGAAACGAAAGTCATATACAGCGGAATTTAAGCTTAAAGTCGTTGCGAAAGCTGAGGAAATAGGCAACAGGGCAGCAGCGAGAGAGCTTGATGTTGGAGAAGCATCGGTGCATGAATGGAGAAAAGAAAAGAAGGAACCGGAAAAATGCAATCCGTGAAAACGGGCAGTTTTGTTTTATTTCGATCGGACATTTTCATCTCCATTAAAATATTAACAGACGACATCAACGATTTAAAACAAATTTTGCATAACGCGCACACGGAGATACTGCACGGGAGAGTTGCGCGGTTTGTAAAAACACGTATAGCGCGTGCGTTATATGCGTAAAAATACGGTACTCCCATACACTCACACTGAACATAGGGCCCCCCCAGGGATGTGTGCTGAGCCCCCTTCTCTACTCCCTCTACACCACGGACTGCAAGGCAAGGTACCCCACTAACTCCATTGTGAAGTTTGCCGACGACACAGTGGTGGTAGGACTCATCTCCAGAAATGACGAGAGGGCCTACCGGTGTGAGGTGGACGGTCTAGCAAAGTGGTGTGAGGCAAATCACCTCTCGATAAACATCAGTAAAACAAAGGAGATGGTGATTGACTTCAGGAGACAGAGAAAGAGCAAACTCACACCCCCATCCAGATCAACGGAACCCCTGTGGAGAGAGTCTCCCACTTCAAATACCTCGGCGTCCGCATTACTGAGGACCTCACCTGGAATACAGACACGGACTTCCTCATCGTCAAAGGCAGACAGCGCCTCTATCACCTGAGGCGTCTATCTAAAGAGGTTTAAGATCTCTGAAAACATCCAGAGGAGATTCTATACTGGAGTCATTGAGAGCATCCTGTGCAACAACATCACGGTGTGGTACGGGAACTGCACTGTACAACAATGGAAGGCCCTACAGAGGGTAGTGCGCACAGCAGAACGCACCATGAGTACCCCTCTACCAGCACTGCAGGACATCTACACTGAAAGGTG
>JABFEB020000002.1:15017244-15036465 GCA_019775895.2 Stomatorhinus ivindoensis | reverse complement strand
GTCATGTATGTTGGCACTCTGTGCTCACATTTAAAGGGGAAATCCACCCAGAAATCATGTATGTTGGCACTCTGTGCTCACATTTAAAGGGGAAATCCACCCAGAAATCATGTATGTTGGCACTCTGTGCTCACATTTAAAGGGGAAATCCACCCAGAAATCAACTATGTTGTTTTTTCCACAATAGGAATCCGTATCTAAAAGAAAATGTGGTGCCGGGAATTTTAACATAAATGTTACACCCACGTCATTGACCCATTCCTGTTCCCTCTGGAGTCGGGACAGACTAATTAGTTTAAAGTAATTAGAGGTGCCGATTCTTGTTTTTTTAATCTCCATGGAAAACAGTGGATCAGCAGGCCAGATTTAATTATGATTCGAAAACATGTCACAGGTGGTCTAGTACTGTCTAAAGCCGTTGTTCACAAACTTTACACTACATCCCATCAAGGTATGCTCTCCACGAACCACCATTATATTATGCTTAATCATCAAGAACAGAATACTGGGTTTGTTTTGACTCCACAGGGGTTGATAATAATGACACAAAAATTCTCTTTTTGCCGACCCCATCTTGCTCTCCATGACACATGTAGGTGAGCGCAAGCTTAGCCGCAAAGTGCAGCCACCTACAGCAGTGCCCATGGAGATGGGACTAAAGGCCTCGCTCAACTTTGCATAGACATGACTATTGCTGAGACCGGGCTCAAACCCGCGACCTTCTGATCACAGGCACAGAGGCTTAGCCCACTGAGCCACATGCTGCCAATGGTCGTACTCTTCAGTTTGTAGGTGTTTCATTGGATTACTAGAATTGTCTGAACCTGGTTTCACACATGCTTGTGAGAGTTTAGTAGAACAGTTTGCAGTCCACTATTGTTTGCTTGTCATTGTTACTTTTGAAGTACTTCCACACTGCATTTATTTTCTTCAAGTACTTGGTATCGGTCTTAGTCATCAGTGCATTGTTAGGAGTACATGAGCACATAAATGCATCCCTACAATTAAAACACCTACAATTTTTTCCTACTTGTAAAAAATGTTATGATGGAATCTTGCTGCAGAGAATATATTCAATTAAATTTTTATGTAGTGCCTTTCACAACAGCGGCATCCTGAACATAGGCTGGTAAAACGTTCCACAATATAGGGGCCCTGTAGCAGAATGCATTACCACCCACTCTCACTTTATATGTGGAACAACAAGGAAGCTACATTCTGTGACCTCAGTGGACGATGCAGGTTATAAACTTGAAGTAATTCTGTCAGGTAGGCAGGGTCTAGACCTTTAAGTGCCTTATATGTAAGTAGGAGAACTTTGCAGTCAGCTCTAAACCTTACAGGAAGCCAGTGCAGGGAACTAAGACCAGGGGTTATGTGTTCAAACTTCCTGCTCTTGATGACAAATTGAGCTGCTGCATTTTGAATACGTTGCAAGGTATTTAGTGTGCAGTGTGTGCTCCGGGATTACAGAGCATTGCGGAAGTCTAACCTACTGTATACAAAGGTGCGTATCAATTTCTCTGTGTCTTGAATAGTAAAAAATCTTCACAGTTTGGCAATTTAGCATAGCTGTAGGAAGCACGCCTTCGATACTGCACTTACATATGATTTAAACGAGAGGCTTGTATCTAAGATGCCACCCACGTTACGGGCTGAGCTGCTGAGGGAAAACTTCAGCCCGTTGGAGAGGAGTGCGGGGATTATAAAATCCCTATCTGCAGACCTGCCTCCAAACAGCAGAACCTCGGTTTTCTGAGCATTTAGTGATAAAAAGATTACAGCCATCCCGGTTTTCACTTTAAAGCAATTAGCGAAGGTGACAATAGGTGTGGTGTCGTTAGGTGTAACTGAAATGTATATTTGGGTGTCGTCAGCATAGGAGTGATAGCTAACATTGGGCCTCATTCACCAACCGTTCTTACGAAGAACTTTTTTATGAAGATTCTGACATTCACCGATGTTTTCTTATCTGAATTTGTTCTTAGCTAAGAACAGAATCTACGCTCACTGAAGACTATTCGTACGCACATTTGTTTAATGATAGTTTGTTCAAAATAATCAGTTATAACAGTTTTGTTCAT
The DNA here is from genome assembly GCA_019775895.2 of Stomatorhinus ivindoensis. Lineage (NCBI taxonomy): Eukaryota > Metazoa > Chordata > Actinopteri > Osteoglossiformes > Mormyridae > Stomatorhinus > Stomatorhinus ivindoensis. The sequence continues at coordinate 15,034,381 of JABFEB020000002.1, read as the reverse complement.
TCTCCAGTTCATTTAATGATAGTATTTGAATAATTTATAAAAGTAAAATATAAAAAATAATTTTAAATTGTAAAAATTATTTTCATTGTAGTAACGGCGATCATGCGGATTATAAATAGGTCTGTTCCTGTGCATTGGCCTTGCTATCAAAATGGCATTTCTGTTACTTCTTGAAGAGCTTGCCAATCGTGCTCTGAGAAGGGAACACATGTTTGATGATTTATCTTGCACACAGCATTCACAGAGAAGGTGATATCTTTCCATGTATCAGCTTTCTGGAGGGCTTTACATCCACTGGTTATGCTACTAAATAACGTGTCTGTTTGCATTTACCGTAAATACCAGTTATAAGGGACTTCAAGGTACCTGGCAAAACAGTCTGTTATATCCAGAGTTGCTGTGTGCCCAGAACACAACTACAGGACACCATTTAATTACTCATGCCACACCTCAGTAGACACACATGTGGTATAGATTATTATATTGTACATGTAGTAATCCAACTTCACCTGACCTGATGCATGACTAATAATAATCCCGACTACGTATCTGCGCTGGATATCACCGGCGCGCCAGGCACCTTGTCGGTAGAGCTGCGTGTCCGTTATAGCCGAACAAAACTACCGCTAAAAGCGGCCCTGGGGACCGAATTGTCTGTCCTTTATAAGCGAAATTGCATTATATGCGAGTCCGCTGTGTCCAATGCATTTTCTGCATATTGTTAAAGGCGCACGGCCGAGACCAGCGGACCTCGTCCGTTATAGACGATATTCCGTTATAAGCGAGTCCACTGTAACGGGCTCACAGCCTGTGGGTCTCTTCTCCATTCCTTGCACACGGCCCTACAGTCTCATGCCCTTTTATGGGAAATTGCAGGGCGTTTCCCTATGCTAATTATGACAAACTGGAACGCGCTTTCAGTTACGAAGACGTGGGATTCACCATTCTTAAGAACAAAGGTGCAAACAATTCTGCTACTTAAGAACACGTCATGAGTGAAGTTGAGCAGCAACTATCTTCTCCAGAACTTTTGAGAAAAATAGTATATTTGAGAGAGGTCTGTAATTGCTGAACTCTTGTGGATCCAAACTTTGCTTCTTCAGTATGTGTGATCAAATTATCTTTAATCTTTTAAGATGTCTGCCTGAATGGTAGAGGTGCAGATCAGGGGATCAGGTGGTAGCTTTAATATCCTGCTGATCCTCCTCCCCTCCCCCTATATACAGAGGCCATGTCAGGATGGTCCCAGCCCATGATGAACAGCCATGTGCTGCATCAGCAGCTGCCCGAGCCCTCAGCCTTCTCCCAGCACCAGCCCATGGAACAGGATGATACAGGCATTGTGGCTCCCTCCAACACCTTCCACCCAGCCATGCCCAGCAGCTTCATGGACTTCCCCAAGGTGACTGAGATGGCTGGCTGCTTCAGCGGGCTCTCTTCATCTGGGAGATCAGCTCACTGACTATAATGCTTGCTATTCAAACACACTGTGTCTGATATGTGTATCAAGTGCTAAATTGTAATTAAGGGTTTTATTCAGTAGAAATAGCCAGTGAAAATGAACTCCTCTGACAGCCCATCTGTTTTACAAAACTGTCAGATTTATGTTGCAGAGCATAAGAACTGTCCCAATTATGGTCAAAGCCTTTAAATGTAGATTTCTGTAGGCCTACTCGTCCGGAGGTGTCAGGCCTGAAGCTGCCTGGCAAACTTCGAGTACTAATGTGCCATGAAGTTTCCTGTTTCTTTGGCTACATTGTAGCAAAAGTATGATTGAAGATAACAACCTACCGGCGTGGTGAAGCCTCAACACTGGGAGAGGGTTTGAGGGGGTGTGTTGTCTTTGCAGGGAGTGTCGATGTACGGGGGGACGATGATGTCTCCACACCCCCCCATGGCCGAGGGCCTAGGGACCCCCATTTTCAATGGACTCCATACTGCCGACCCTGCCTGGAATCCCATTCTTAAGGTCGTCCCCAACACTGCAGAGAACTCAGACTCCCAACAGGTAATGACTCACTCAGCTGACTGATCACAGGTACCTGGTGTAAGTAATCTGTGAGTCCCATCTTATCCTCAAACAGTAAAAAAATATTTAGCAGAGAAAACAATAGTGGTGCCATGCAAAGGTGTCCCATCTTCTACACACGATCATTTTATCATTTTAAATGTCGGGGCAATGAGACATTGTGAATTAGTCATCAAGCAGTGATGGTTCTGTAGCTGAAATATACCTCCATTCCAGGTCTGGCCTGGTAGTTGGGCCCCGCACGTTGGAAATGTACATCTGAATCACGTCAACTAGCGAACACGGCAGTCCAGGCACTCAACCAGTAAGAAGATCCATGGATTTTTAAAGGATGAGAAAATCACAATGCTAAAGATGTTAACCAAGCAGTGTCCCAAAAGAATGGAGGATGGGGACACCATTTTGATGTGCCTAATTCAGTGTGGGCTGTTATTTGTTTACCACAGTCTGTGAACAAACCGATTGCCTGTTCAACAGGACACATCCTCTGCGTAGTATAGCCATTTTGACTTTAAAACCCTCAAACTGTTCTTGGTCTGCAGGGCTCAACAAAACTGTAAGCTATTTATACTCGGACAAGAACTAGATGATTACATAAAAGATAAATGAATCAGACCTTTTAGATTGGTAAATACATGTATAATTGTTTACATACTAAAAAGGGTTAAAATGAGAGTAAATTTCATGTCGTATAGTGGCTCTACTTTATGTAGCCTGTATTAATGTGAAATATTTACCTTAATATTCAATAAAAAGATGGAACTGTACCCATGTACGCATTTGTGTTTTGTTCAGTGTCTGATGGGATTAACCCATGTAAAAGGCACTGTCAAAACTGCCTACTTCTGTCACCCCCTACTGTTTGGACTGTCTACGGCAGTATGTCACGAATAAAGAGCTTTAGCCAGCAGGTGGCGTGTTTCTTCCAGCAGGGCCACATGAGCTTTTTTCAAAACCGTATACTGTTTACGCCGTACTGCGTATCATAACCAGTATATACTGTATACTGCGTGCTGTTAGTCAGTGTTACCAGTATGTCAGCTTTTTCACTCGAGTTCCGTCGCATGCTGCGTTTTAAGTCTTTAATGACCACTTCCTACAGACAATTAAGGCATCGTTTACAATAGTGTTTTTCAGCCAGTGTCCTGCAATAACTTGTTAAATGTACCATAGAAAATTAGCCTTTCAGTAGAATTTGATAATTACAAATAAAAATTAAAAATAATAAACGGTTGTCTTACCTAAAGCCCTGCGTATATTGAAAGGACTGGTATATTGAAATGTGTAGTCATTTACATGACGGAATAGAATTACAAAGGGAATTTGGGCAAACGACCATACATACACAAATTGCAGAACAGTGTAATACGTTAATGAATCACAAATCGTGAGTAGGCTATACATTAACAGATAAAAATCACAATGACAGTCAACATGTAGTTCATCGTTTTGCAGGTTGTGATTAGTGGGTAGTATTTGGGGTTAAATTCCAACACCCATGTCCTGTGTGTATTTTTAAACAACATTTTTCTATATTTACAGTAAAAAGTTAATTACTGTAAATGGGCACGACGCCGTACGAATTGGGATAGCTGTTTGGTTTAACGGAGCTCAAATTATCTGTTTATTCTTACTTGTCATGTTTGTCAGGTCCTAAAAACGCAGAACGATGTCATACTTATGTTTACACCTCCTAAACAAACGGAGTGTCATGGGACTCGCGCGTCTGCGCCCTCCCCTTGTCGATACGTAGATACACATGGCGTGGATTGAAGAATGCCGCGTAGCGCAGGGAAGCTGATGCACGCATGCGCACACGTCACGGCCCCCGACAGGCTTGCTTTGCAACACAGCAGAACATCACATGATTGGAGTCACGTACTTTTTTTTGTTGTTTTCCGCCCAGACCCTAGTTTGCAAATAAACGTGCACATGGTTTGCAGCTTGCAGTTGTGTTTCTACTTCGGCTGTGCGCCTGCTGCATAGCCTCGGAATTAATCACAACCTGCAAACCTTTCTTTAAATTTATTCCATAAACACCCTACTTCTGCTGGGGCTTTAATACGGTTTTTTCGCTCTTTGTAAAAGTTCTTTTTTGCCGACCTACTGCTGAATTACGAGTTAACTACAAGCAAGTTTGTACTGAAGAGTAAAACACGATGTCTACCAGCTGCAACCAAACGAAAAGCTGCCCGATCCCCACCCGCATCATGCAGTTGAAAGACTGGACGCAGCTGCCCGACTGCTACAGTCAGACTCCCGGAGGCACTCTCTTTTCTACCACCCCCGGAGGTAAGGCCGGGCGCCTGTTGGTGCGTTTCGCCCTTCGAACGAGGTTTTCGTAAGAGTGTGGATCACGTCGATGCATATTTCTATTGTAACTTGCAGACCTGCAATGCAACTAGGCAGTTACTAGAGTTACAGCGAGCGCACGGTTGAGGCGGATAAAAATCCATACGTTTCCTGAGAAAAGAGCCGGGAAAATACCGTGAGTACTGAGTATTTTTTCTTGCAGTAGAAAAAATTGTAAGGCTACTAGAGGGAGAAGTGGTGAGTTTGTAAGCTAAATCAAGCAAGTACCCGTGAACAGGACTGGACTGTGATTAAAGGTCGGCTTTGGACTTTTTTGTTGACTGGTAAAATTTTCCGGCCCACAACCCCATGGCCAGTCCACTTCTGCCCGTTGTTGGGATATTGGAACATTATTTTAACATGTATAAAACATGAAGGAAAAGTGTAACAATTCGAGCAGACTCAAGCACACCCTCTGTAAGGTGTGTTTGACGCTGTTCCTGGCCATGATAAACAGCGTTTTTTGAAAATATATACTGAACGCCTCCTGAGTGTTCTTCTCATCTGGACCCGACGGAGTGCGAGCAATTATGCTGCTCCAACACCGTTAATAATGTCTTTCACGTTATTCAATCGGTGAAAATCTGTGTCGACTGCTTCGGTAGGGGAGCTAGCTGGTGTACTTTTACACCAGATGTAGGTAAACCAGCGTTGTTTGGTGCATGCTGGCATACCGCAGTATTTCCTTTAGCAGCCCATGTCCTCGTTTTGGGTACGGCTGCTGTTCTACTGGAGATCTTGTGGTGGTGGTCTGCACGATGCACGCTTAAATATCCAGGATCCTGCTTCCTGCTGAGATCGCAAGTCTCTTCTCTCACAGCTGTGCGTTCGCTCACTTTTAGTTTTTCTTTGTTTAAACGTAATACCTGTAGTTGGTACGCACTGCGTTTAATCTAAATGTTTCACGTGGTTTAGTTACTATAATATTTAATGGATGATATTCACCGTAGTCGGATAATGCTTTTTTCCCCCTCGGGGTAAGAGCTTTAACTAGTCCACTTGTGCAATTGTTTCTTGTATGTTATGAAGCGTGTCCCCTCTGACGGTGAACCGCGCTGTTGGACTTTTCCACCCTTGATTACGCTGCCCATTGCTGGACGCCTGGTCTGCTGATTGACCGAAGTTGTGGTCCTTTAAGGAAAGTAATATAAAGACAGTGGGCAACATTATGAGCCACTTTGTAGCATTTGAGTGGTTCCAGGAAGTGTTTGGTCAAGTCTGCTGGAATGTATTGGACTTTCCTGATGGAACGTGTGAAGATAAGACAATTTACTCTACAGCAACCACACAGAAATTGCAATAGCCGTTGCCCTGAACAGATTATAAGTGCGTGGTGAAAGTGGTACAGTATGTAAGGTATTAATTTAGGTTTGGAGGAGCTTTTCTGTGATTGGTTGAAAGTTGGGTTGGTGTTCTGTGATCTGTTCCAGGTTAAGGTCATGGAACCTTGTATCACTGACCGATCCAGTAGCAGTTATTACAAAGCAGTGTCTCTATGGCAGATAAGGCTGTGGTTGAAGGAGCTGTTCAATCACGCAGGCTCACTGTTGAGAAGAGGGACATTATTGGTCAAAGGGGAGTAAATTTTGGAGACCATTCTGGCATGCAGCACTGTTTTCATGGAGTTTAGACTGAATGAGCTAGCTTTCCTCAAAGGTTTCAAGCTACCTTCACCTCGATATTACCCCCACTCCCCAACAAAGGGAATGACTGCTATTATCCCTACCCCCCAGCAAAGGGAATGACTGCCTGTGACACGCTGGTCACACACAGAGCAGCGTGAAGCGTGGAGGGAGGGAAGGCTGGGTGCTGTAGCGATGACCATGTGCTCTCTGGCTGTGTGCTGGGTGGCCTGGAATGTGTCCAGGGGGCCAGACTTAGGAGGGTGGGGCCGTGGGGTGGCTGTTTGGCTGGCTGGAGGAATAGCCGAGAACATTCTGTTCTGGCAGAGTGGGAGTAAGAGAACCATTTCTAGGAATAAAATAAGTCCAAGGCCGGGGCAGTTGGGGAATGGACAGACCGCACCTTTTCTAGCTGTGCGGGTGCAGGTCTGCTAGAGTTTCTGTGTACAGGGAGATGCTCATGCCAGAATACATTTCGGTGATATCTGATACTCTGGTGTGGTGGCGCCAGAGTTGGCTGGGTGTGGATTATACACACATCCTTATGGTCGGTGACATTCATAATGTGTAATATTGCGGAGGCTTCAGTGACAGACGATGTGCTCTCTTTAGGATGCGGTTTTGTAAATTTCCCCGCCCTATTTTAGTCTGACTTGCAGGCAAAACAAGGGTTGTAGCTGAATTTGTAAATGTATTTCTGAATCGCAGAGCTGATCCCTGGCTCCTGTCATGTCCTGTGGCTGACCCTCCTCTTAACCATCCTGCTGTCCCTGACTCTGGGCTTCTTTCATGCCGAGGGAGATCTAGCAGCACGGGGTGCTGTGCCTGCTTGTTGCCACTGCCCATTCAGCCCTGCCCATTGCTCCCCTTTTGTTCCAGATGCACTGTACAGCTATATCACATAATCCCACTCTTGCTGGAAGCCTAGCTTGACTGTTCAAAGTGCAAGTTAGACCATTGGATGGATCCGGTTCAAAGCTTATCAGGCTGCAGCTTACTGCCCTGTTTGCTTGTATTTGTTTCTGTCAGCTTCACTGAACTGATTCAATACCCCCCCAACCCCCCCGCCCCGACTCACATTGGGATGAGGAGTCACTAGCCCGGTTTGCGTTGTGTGCCTCTGACCACAAAGCAGTGTTGCACCAAGAATCATTCTGGGGTGCGGGCAGGGCACAAACAGAAGTGAGCTCTGCTTTGCTGTTGTCACACACAAACAGTCACAAATACATCCCATCTCCCCCCCCCCCACCCAGTGGGAGGCCACTGCCCAAAAAGGAAACGTGACAGCCGCAGTTCTGACCGGTGGCTCGGACCCGTTCGCGCCGCTGCATGCAGCAAAGAGCTGAGTGTGAGATGTCCTGCTCAGCTGAGGCCACCTGTGTTTCAGGAACACGGATCATCTACGACAGGAAGTTCCTGCTGGACTGCCGCAACTCGCCCATCGCTCGCACCCCACCCTGCTGCCTCCCCCAGATCCCTGGGGTCACGGTGTCCACGTTGAACCCCATGGGCAAGCTGCAGGAGCTCAAAGAGGAGCTGGAGGAGGAGGCCAAGGACCTGGCAGGGGAGGCACGGAGATCATGTAAGGGAGCACGCCTCGGGGCCGGTGTGCTGATGTTTACGAACTCCATTTCCCTGTTTCCCAGTTGGTAAAAGTTGCTAAATATCTTTTGGGTCAGTAATAGATCCCCCCCCCCATGGGTCTCAAAGCCTAGACCTTTCGAGCACAGAGGCTAAGAATGACCCCTCCCACCATTTATTTTCAGCTGATGACGACCAGTTCGAGATGGACATCTGAGCCCCTCCCATGGAGAAAGCCTCTTCTGTTCTCGCGGTCCATCACTGGATCAGCTGCTATTTCTTATTTTTTTGTTAAATCTTACATTTTTCTATTTCCCCCTCTCCAAAATGCAGGGAGTTCACCCTCATGGTTAAAGGCAGCAGCCTGTTATATTAGGTTAAGAAGAGTGCTATCTGATTTCAGACGGGGTTCAGGAACAGCTCAGGGCTGCTGGGGGGGGCTGCTGGCTCCTTGGGCTTCCTTGGCGCAGTTACGATGCGCTCTTTTGTACTTTTTTTAATTTTCTTTTTAAGGAAAAGCCAGGCTAAATGTATGACAATTTACATTTAAACATGAGTGATCCCATATTAGCCTAATTTTTGTTGGGTTTGTTTTTTATTTTCGAAATATAGCTAGACGTCCTCTTTCATGTTGACTGATGGAGGTCAGCTGTGAGTTATCTCTCTGAGCAGTTAACTCTCCTGTACTGAGTGGAGCAGGTCAAGAGTAAACAGACTTCAAAATAAAACCAAATGTACACACACATGTGTTGTCCTTCTCAAAAGAGTGGAAGTACCTCTGTTTGCTGTCTTGGAAGGTGTGCTATTGATATGAGTTGGACCTTATCCGTCACCTTTATCTAACCATGCAAATGCACGGAACACTGTATTCAGACGGAGGCTTTAAGACCCCTGATTACATCGTGGGTGATATATTTCATATTCTATCTCTTTCACTCACACACTTAGCCTGGTGTATGAATCTGCTGACTCCCCCCAGGTAGTCAGACTCCCTCTGCCCGGTTCTGTACCTGTACTTGGGTGAGTACCAGCAGGCTGTGTAAACCATTAGTTCTTGCCCCCAAGTAAGGAAGCAGTCTTGCTGAGTGCCTGGTCCCTGTTCTTTCTAAGATTACTTCCTAAATAATGACACTTGAGGTGAGTACGTTCTGCTGTGTTGAAATCATGCCCCACTTTGCAATTTTGGTTCTCCTATGTGCCATTAGTGAGAGTCTTTGAGGGAGGATATTTGGTTTTCCATGCTCCTCACTTCCTTTCTAATCCGATCTCTCATTTTGGGGAAAGAGCATGTCCACCAGACAGCTGAAAAAAACGTTAGACATGTAATAAGAAACAAACCTGGTCGTTTGTGTGACCATGTGGAATGAAAAACCACAATATAGGGTTAGGGTGCTGATGTCATGCTCTGGCTTCCTGTCTGAGGCGCAGCTACTTTCGGATTGTAGAATCTCTTCTTTAACAACTTGTGAGAAGTTGTGTAAATACATTTAAAATGATTTCTTGTTTTACTTCTGATGTGATAATGTCGAAGGCCCACCCTGTTGACACACACTGCTGCCAGTTGAGCCTGCTGCATATATGAGGAGGCTGCAGGTCAAGGTCGGGCACTTGGTTTGTGGTTGGGGGGCAGTGACGCTGTTTGGCAGATGTCGTCTGATCTGGATCAAAGAGGAGCGGCTGTTTTCTCCCCCATGAGGCACGTGGAGGATGACTGTACACACTCTGCTATGGGGAAATGGGGAAGAAAATGCTATTTTGTTTCTTATGTCAAGAACTCCTACAACCAGACTACAGAAACTTGTGCTATAGCAGGCACTGCCAGAACAAATTCACAGGCGAGTTAAAAGCTGGCAATCTGCTATGTGACTGAGCACACGTGAGCTTCGTGGTTTTGTAGCGTTTTACTTAGAACTGATGCCCAAGGCAAAAGGTCTCACGTGATCCTGTCCTGGAATTTTGCAAGGGTTTTTATATTTGGTTACCACAAAATATTATTAATCTATTGTCATTCTGTTTTGAAGGGACATGCACAAGGAGGCTGAGTTTGGGCTGGAATTGTTGCAGCTGGTTAGTGCAGGATGGTGTGCTTGAGTCAGTTATGCACTTCGCAGGAGGTGGTGATGATAATGACTCCCATCCTTTCAAGCTGCTGGTGTGGCCTCCTGTCATGATCAAGGAATTCCCGACAACATGCCTTCTCAACTGTGACCTCAGACTGGCAGGCGGACTGAAGGCAGTTTCTGTGGTGTGTTGGCGAGGACTTGGCAGAATACGGGAAACACCCCCCATGTATCTTACTTTCTGAGATTACCTTTTATGCTGGAAGCTGAGAAACTGTCCTATAGAAACTGATGGGGAACTTTTATCAGGGTCCATACAGACCCCAAGGGTCACATGGTGTGTGGGGGAACCACAGCTGTCTTGGGTCTTGTACACACAAGCCTCTCTGATTACTCAGCTGTCATGTGCGATGTACCTGATATGAAATTTAGTTAGCAGTTAACCAATGCTAAGACATCCTGAAATATAAAATGCAATCTAGTGTCCGAAACAAACAGCTCACTTAATCTTTTGGCTTTCATAAATAATCCTTCCTGCTCAGCCTTTGCCCGCTGCTGCCTCGTCCCTGTTCTCCACCTCTGCCGCCCAGTGATGCTGATTGCCCTGAGTAGAGCAGCGGCGTCAGGACGACCACATAAACAGCACCGCTGATACGGGGCAAGTCCGGTCAAAAACATCATGTGAATGACAGCTGGGGAGTGGGGGTTACCACGCCACGTGCTGGCATGAGGCTTGTGGGGGGGGGGGGTGAGCACGCCCAGCCGACCCCAGGCTTATGATTGGTGGAAAGCTCCCCCAGATGCTCCTCCCCTTGTCTCTTCTCCTTGAGCCAAAGGGTAAACATTCCTGAATCATAAAAAGATGGGCGGCCCATACGGGAGTGCTGTCTGAACTGCACACAGACTGCACCAACTCCAGGAAAGGGATTTTATATATATCCCTATCTTATTCTCTCCATGGAAGGTCACAGCTGTCATATTTATCAAAGAAAATAAGCCTGGCAGCACATTTCAATATTGGCAGGAATGGACATAACTGGTATGTGAGTGCACATTCACCTTTAAAAGCAATATGTGCAGCAATAGATTGTAACAGTACAAATTTGCACTGATTTCACAATTATTGTGCATTTGAACCTTTATATGCTAGTTTACATTTCATTTGCAAGGCTAAAACACACAGTAATTTCTTGTCATAGCAGCACAAATGCATATATATTTTAGGTGCGTTTGCGCTGTGACAACAATCAATCGCTGCATGTTTCGCTTTTAAATGCGAATGCGTGCTTGCATATCAATAATGTGCAGCCCTGGTTACAGACAGATCACATAGATACTGTTGCAGGCTGCTCTTCACTCTGCTCAGCCAGAAGCACCCTGGGATGATGTTGTGTGCTGAGCATATTGTCTGCTCACTGCCATACCCATCTACCTTCTGCCATGCACCGATTTTATTGACAAGACGTTGGTGGATGTTTTTGATAAGGTACCACCCCATAAAGTTTTGGAATGTTCATAAAACTTTAATATAAAGAATCTTATGTAAATTCTGTTTTTGTTTATCTGTTTCCTGTTTTAAATTTCTTGTTGTAAATTATTTGTTTTACCTTTTTGCCATGATAAAGCCATTGTTGCTGATTTGGCGTTAAACTTAAGCCCGCACACGCGTCGCGCATGCACATGTTGGGTATACCTATCCTTATGGGGCCCACTCATTCACTTCTATAGGAAAAATGCTAACGCTAACTATCACAACCTTACTCCCCACCCTGCCCTAACCATAAGTAACCAAGCAAAATACAAGAGTTTTTGCATTTTTAGTTTTTTTACAGCAGTCACCCATTTTTATAAAATAGAGTTTTCTCTTACGGGGACCAGGAAACTGGACATTTATCATGTTATAGGGACATTGTGTCCCCATAAGGATAGGTATACCCCGTGCACACACACACACACACACCTGCCGTGCACATGTCCTCCCAGGGCTGCCGCTTTCCGGGATACCCAGCAAGGTGCCTCTTCAGTCTAACTGCAGCTGGCCATGGGAGGGCCATGGTGTGGGATTATGGGTGTTCATAAATGGAATATGAGCTGAGACTCCCCCCTGATTGTGTGTTCTCAGGGAGGGTGAGGGGGAGGACACAGGAGACTGAAGCCAGATGACAGGGATTCCTGTAGAGAACTGAACTATCTAAGAACTCCTGACAGCTTAAAGGGCCCTTGGAGATAATGGCCATCTCTGTGGATTTGCTGGACCTTTCTACAATGAATTATAGTGCCTGAAAGCTGTCTCATACTGGGCATCATAAGTGCTCATGGTAGGCATACGTTGTCACTTACAGAGACATGCACGTTGGTATGTTTTACATGCTTCTAAATCGGTCCACTAACAGCTGAAGTTTCTGCAGCTGAACATGTCTCTGGAATGCATCTTAGGATGGTTGTCGGGCTTTCCCTCATGCCCAACATCTACCAGGAGCCAAAAAATACCAGCAGTTCATCTATTCTCATTCCTGCCCAAGGGAGATGATTCAAAACTCATGGCACATGGGATTAACCAGTACTGCCATTCACTCGCTGCTTTAACGCAGTTCCTGTCGTTCATTTCATACCATCTCATTTGGGTAACCATGAAGTGATTGGTGGAATCCCACTCACTATGACTTCTACTGCTTTATTTCTCCCATAAGTAGGAGATGAATTTCATCTGAGCGTTTCCAGTCTACATTTCATAAAAAATCTTCTTGTCACAAATCAAACTTCCAGTGGTGAGACATCTCATAGATCCTGGAGACTTCCAAGGCCATCTTGAAAGAGAAAAAGGTAAGAACTCTGGTCTATACAGTAAACTGCAACCAATCCCAAAGCCCACTGTGTGAATGGTACTCAGGCATGAGTCAACCAAACAACTAGGAGACTGAGTACAGTGCACAAGAGTGACTGGATCTACTTTTTCATCCAAATATCCCACATGGTCCACAACTTTTACCTACACCTGGTCTGCATTATACAAGTAGTTTCAGTTATAGAACTTAACCATAAAGAAACTAAGGGGGGTGTTAGATCTGTTTTTCTTTTGTGTTTCATTCCTTGCCTTTATTATACGCTGCCCAGCCAAAAAAAAAGTCGCCCTTTGAATTTCTATCAGCAAATACTTAAAAGTCAATGACTAAATCATTATTACAGCTCAGCAACGTTTTGCAGCAATAAAGTAAAGTCAGTTGAGTACCAGAATCTACTGGCCAGGTTACACCTCTATCCATCATCAGTGGATTTGTTTCTTCCCTATTGGCATGGGCATATTCCAGAATGCCAAGATTCACTGGGTACGAATTGTCAAAGAATGGTTCAGGGAGCATGAGGAATCAATTTTCATGCACGACTGGGTTACCACAAAGTTGTGACCTTAACCTCATTGAAGGTCTTTGGGATGTGCTGAAGAAGGCTTTATGGAGTGGTTCAAATCACTTGTCAATACAGGATCACTGTAAGAAATGAATGCGAATCTGAATGAAAATAAAAGGTGAGATGTTGTATAAGCTTGTGGAAACAATGCCATGACAAATGTGTCCCATAATCAAAGCTAAAGGCAGAATAGTTATAATGGGATTATGTCATTTGTTTGTTCCGCTTGTTCGGGTTGCTGTATGGATGTTTTGGTCAAAACCTCCATACTGGGTTACATCCAGACAGGTTACATAGATTACCATATGAGTTGTAAAAGTTTCATGCTACAAACCATAGCGTGCTGACCTCCTTCATATGAGGAGTGTTGTTCAGGAGGGTTGTTATTAAGAGCTGAGAAAGCATACAATGGAAGTATTTAGTGAAAGTGTAGCTGGCTGCACGGACAGTGTTTGTGTTTCACAGACCTCTCTGTCAGTAAACAATGAAAACACTTTCCCGGAATAACCAGGGCTCTGTGGGTTCAGCCTGTCTAGCTACTGGGAATGATCTGGCCCCCCATCATCCTGATATACAAGCTGGATCAGGCATTATGTAGCACTGGCTGTGATATTTACGTTCTCTCCCAGACAATGTACAATGCTTGCAAGAAGTAAAAAAAATTTAGCTGGAAAAAACAGATTCAATGGTCAGTTTATAGATTAAATACACTTAGAGAATGCAGGGCCGGGCTCTTCAAATCCGGGCATTGATTCCAAATCCAGGCCTTGTTTTCTGTTCCACCCTGGTACTTAGTTTAATAGTTACTGATTATGATTGACCGAAGAAAGGGATTATGGAAAGAAAGAAAGCTGGAATATCATCAGAACCCATAAGGGCTATGATTTGAATAGCCCTGCTATAGGGCTGAAAGTTTGAACAGACAGTATACTGATGGCAGTATCATTTTGTTATTGATACAAACTTTTATCAGATAGATACAACCTTGCCTTGTTGAGTACCCTCACCACATTAAGTAACAAATCACAATATTTAGACACTCCTCTTACTATCTATTTAACGACTGCACAGACTTATGATCAGCTCACTGACCAGTCAGTGTTCTACAATATCTAAAGATGGTTGACACAAACCCATTAAGAGTACAGTATGATTGATATATTGGTAAGAGGCAGCTCTTCACTAAACAACCTAATCATAGGAAATGGACCTCGGCTGTTATTTGAGTAGTGTCTGTATTATTCTGTTTTACAGCTGAGCTACTTACCTTCCTTCCAGCTCTATTTCTTCACAGCTTTAGCAGAATGATATCCAGGTTAACTGGCAGAGCCCCAGTTGCCTTGATAAGGATCATTACACAAGGGAACTGATCACCAAATCACTGCTATCACAGCTTTAGCAGAATGATATCCAGGTTAACTTGCAGAGCCCCAGTTGCCTTGATAAGGATCATTACACAAGGAAACTGATCACCAAATCACTGCTATCACAGCTCTCCTTAAGTTTTCCATCTTGATTGGAAAACTGATGTGTATCACAAAACATGAAAGTTATATAAATGAATGTTTTTCTTCTTTTACACTTAATTGCACAGATAGAGATTTTGCAACTACAGTTTGTGTATGAAAGATAACAGTAACAGTAGATTTGCAACATTAATGAAGAAATGGCACCCTCTAGAGGTGGTGGCAGGATATAAATGGGAGTCTTACACAGCTGCACTTAATGTTTGTCTAATATAGCAGTTTATATGAACTTATGTCAGCTGAGGGGATACTGCATACCTTGCTAAAGGGAGAGATGAAAGGATGTGTAGGTGACGAAGGACAGGACCGAGAGGCTGGAATGGAGGGCATCTTGCTGTTGAATCTCTGTTCAATGTTTTCTGTCAAATACATATTTAAATCTCTTCTGCAGGTCATGGTTTCATCTGAGAGCCATGTCTCTATATAATAATGACTGTTTTCATCATTGTATTTATGAAATCAGACTCGGATCTCTGGTGTGTGTAATAATGTGCAATTTGAATGCCACGCAAACACATCTTGGCCCACCCCAAAGCTGAGGAAATGTCAACACAGTTATGTTTTATTATCATCATTATTATTATTTTAAATTATTGTAAACAAGAAGGAACCAAATTTTAAATGGAATTTAACTCCTCCACCATAGCGTCCCCAGGAAACCCCAAACTCAGTGAATGTCAAACAACTGGAGTGTAAACTACACACTCTCTGTGACAAACAGGCAGTGTAGGATTTGGTAGTACCTGCAAAGGTGGGAGTAATGAAGCTGATGTGTGCTAATTCCCAAAGTCTTGGTGAGTAGCACTGCCACTTCACACCTACATGTCCCCTTCTCTGAGTGTCTGCAGTTTGACGTTCAAGACTGGGGGTACTTAGCTACTGCTCCGAGCGTCTGCAGTTTGACCATCAGAGCTGGGGCTACACATCTCCTGCTCCGAGTGTCTGCAGTTTGACGTTCAGAACTGGGGCTACACGGTCCCTGCTCCGAGTATCTGCAGTTTGATCATCAGGGCAGGTTGCTACACGTCCCCTGCTCCGAGTGTCTACAGTTTGACCATCAAAGCTGGGGCTACACGTTCCCTAATCCGAGTGTGTGCAGTCTGATGATCAGGGCTGGTGTTATGAATCCCCTGCTCCCAGCGTCTGCAGTTTGCAGATTGTCGTTGACACTAGCAAAGTCCAACAGGAACTGGACATATACGTTTTTTTGTATTTTGCTTGCTTTTAATTAGTTTTCAGTTTTAGTTGCTTTTGTATTTGGCTTTCAATGATGGTGCATGTGCAACTCAAATCCATGGTTGACTTTGATCCTGTAGTGCATGCACAAAGCAACATAAACATAAATGTTATTCATATTTTGTTGATATTTGTTTTCATTACATTAACTGGTTTTACTTGATAAGACTACATTAAATTGTGTTTTAAAAGTATACGTTTAATGTTAATAACAAGATTTATGTTTTGGTTTTACCTTGACATAAAATTCTTTTGGCAAAGAAGAAAAAATGACAGAAATAGCTGGAAACTTCTGCTACGGTAGCAAATTCTGGGAAAAAATTGCAGAATAACAGTATTCTGAACAGAAAATTAAAGAGGTGTTCATACTGCCTACTGGTGAGTACCAGCACATTTCAAGCACTAAGGTCAGCCTTGGAATGAGGCACTTTATTTTTTACTGTAAGGAAGAGCATGTTAATAACACTATAAACCCAGGACGTTTTAGGCTATATTACATACTGCAGCACCAATCACATGTACAGTACTACCTACTTTGCTCTCACCTACTACGACTTATGTTGTGACCCAAGGTAGTGTTACAAAGTACACTACAACTTTTATCACCAGTTCTAAGTGAATTTGAATTTTTCATGCATTTCGCTGCATCCATCTTCAGCATATTTATTTCACTTTATTCTTGCCTTCTCAGCACCACACTTGCCCATTCTGTTCATTTTGGTAGTTTAGTAGGCATATGCAGATCGATACCAACTATCTGCTCCTTTTGCCGGAATGACTGAAAGTGCCATACTTTTGAAGTTCTAAGTGCTCCTCGAGTCAGATTTACTATCCCACCCCCCACCACTGCTATTCCACGGCTTCTGTCACCACCCCCCAGAGAACGTTTTCACTAGCATAATACTTTGTGATGTAGTTTGCGGTGTAAAATGATTGACAACCAGATTTAAACGGCCCTTAGCACGTTTTCAATCATATTTATATTGGCCCGCCAATCAATAATTTTTCATAGCCACAAAATAACAGAAAATCAACACCACTAACCGTTGACAAGTTTTAATGGCGTTGTTTAGCAGATTATCCGTATAGTCAATTCAATTCATTTATTTTTTATATTGCACCCTTCACAACAAAGTTTAGAGGGTTGTGTTGTGATACATAGAACATAATTGGAGAGAGATAGAGAATGGGAAAAAGGAAGGAAGGAAATTTAATAAAGGAAGCCAGAAGACAACGGAGGAGAGGAATCCAAAACTCCCAAATAGGGAGAGAAAAAAAACCACTTGGGGTCCAAGATCAACTGGCTGTGGGGGGGGGGGGGGGGGG
>JABFEB020000002.1:14852444-14863060 GCA_019775895.2 Stomatorhinus ivindoensis | reverse complement strand
CCAGCTACCGTGACATGGTCTCATTCAGGGACAGGGGTGACAGTGAGATACCCTCATCTGTGTTGACCTATCACTTTGGCACAGCATTCATCAGTGATTCATTGACTGTAGACATGGTCAATAGACAGGACTGTTTGCTCAACACCAGATGTCAGAAAGCGATTAATGAATTAAAGAAACTGATTGTAGACTTGGAGGGCTGATATGACACTAAACTAGGTAAGATTAAGATTAAGATGCCTCTATTGTCCCTGTATACATAATACAATCAAATTTCAAAATTCCATCACAGTGGTATTAAAACATACCTTGACAAACATAAATTGTAACATAAGAAATGAAAGCAGGAAAGGCAGCTGGGGGTTAATGAAGGATAACCGATAACTTGGAACAGGAAAAGACAGTGTATTTGATGGGTTCTTGCTGGAATGATTCAGTGCAGTGTGTAGTCAGCGTCTGGGGACACGATGGATTGTGCTTGATGACTTCATGTTGATCAGAGAGAAGTGAGAGGCAGGAAAGAGAGGTTGGCCTCCCACAGACCGGGGGTGCCTGGGGAGCAGTGTGTGTGGCAGCAAGTATCAGCAGAACACAAGGAGAAAAGCCTGGCGCCATATCGCTTGGGGCGACATGGTGAGCGAAGGCAGCAGAGCATGCAGAGTGAGCTCCAGGGGGCGCTGTCCAGCCGCTGTCCAGCTCGTCGGTGGTACCGACTGACCTGCGTGCTGATGCCGAAGGGCACTTTTCCCAAGTGGGAAGCACATGCCCGATGTGGCGTTTGGCTGATGGAGCACAGAATAAGAGTGGAAAACAGCAGATGGGTGCAGGAGGTGCTGAAAGATTGCTGAGGCTTCTTAACCTTTCATGCTTTTGTGACCCCTCTGCCCCGGTTAACGCACCGCGTTTATCTGCCTGCGTATCTTTACTGCGCTCAGCAGATCTACGGCCGCCCGCATGTGTGGGCTGGACTCACCGGTAAAAATAACACTGCACCTCCAAGTACCTGGAGGGACACACTCCCCATTTTATGGGTGCTGCTCCACAGAATTAACAGGAAGGGTGGCAGACGTAGGCTTATTGACGCAAATATAGATTTGACGCTGTTTTTCCAACTCAAAGTTATTTGACATTTTCCCAGGAACGCGCCAATTCCCCAGAGCATCGACAAGGAAGGCGGCGGGGTCGAATAGGAGAATCGACGTCTGAGTTTAACCTTTTCCACCAAAGTGTCTTTCTGATGATTCTGTGCCGCGTCTGCTTATCCATACATTGATGGCTGTCTGCCACGCTGTCTAAAGCTGTAAATGAAGTGTTCGCAAGCTGCGTTCCGCTCTTCAGCACCTCAGGGAGCAAAGCGCGAACCATTCTTCCAAATTGTAATTAAGTGCAAAATAAAGACAAGGTCGGACACACATGTGTGTTACCGTATTCCCATACAAGACCGGAAAACCCATGGCAGGAAGAAGCTGGCTTGGTTTGGAAATTTGCAACATCTGAATGGAGAACCTTAAATGCCACTTGGAGGCTAACAGCTTCACCCGACTCCAAATGGATTCATGGCCTTTGAAGAACATGGCAGGGCTGATCACCCCCAACGACAGGACAGCACTGATCACCTGTCGCTGCCCCACAGGGAAAACCGACGGACTTCTGGGGGTCAAGGGGTGAGGTCAAGAAACACAGGAAAAAGGGGGGGATCCGACAGAGCACTCAGGGGGAGTGCGGCGCAGTTACTATGACAACCATTGGGGGGAGAGTGTGGGCAGCACCGGCATGAGGGCAGAGGGCTTAGGGGAAGCGTGCGCCCCCTGGGAGGATAGCACGCAGACGGCACTCATGGCCTCACTGCAGGGCCGACGATCGATGGGATGGCAAACTGCGTGGATCAATCCGGATTAGGGCCGTGGTGGGGGAGTGCGCCGTGAGCTGCCCCGTGCACCAAGCGCCTCTGTCCAACAGGGGGTGAAAACACGTGGCGCGAGAAAGGAGAGCGAGCGGTCGGAGTGGATTTATAGCCCGAGCCACCCGCCGAGAGGGGTATCCGCCAGCCGCCCGGTCGTGGCGGTGAGGCCAAGCGATCATCTCGCACCACTTGCCACTCTCTCCGCTGAGCCCTACAAACGCTGAAATCCTTCACGGTGCCGGAGCCGACAGTGCCTTCTGGGGGGAGGGATTATTATCTGGCCTGGGGACAGGAGCAGAGCTGTGATCTGTCCCTGTAACTCCTGTCCCTCTTCCTCTCCATCCCAATCCAGCCCTTGGTCTCGGTAGCTCTGCTCGCCCCAGCCCACACCGCCCCATGTGTGTACAGGATAGGCTTTGGCTCCACCTTCTGCTCACTGGATCGTCTGGGTTCTTCTGGCCACTGGAGGAGCGCTACTGTTGTGCCCGCCAAGCAGAAATTCTCCATCACGAGAACGCTGCTCCAGCGTCACCGTAATGAGCGCCGTTTAATTGCGGGACCTAGGATCATTATCTGTAAGCCAACACGCCATACTGCATTCAATTCATGAGCAAACGGGCCTTCCAAATTAATTAGAATTCCAAGGGCACACAGACGATGCAAATCAAAGCGGAACGTAGGTTGAAGCAGTGGAGCGGACAAAGGGAACAGGGACAGAGAGTCCAAAAGGAGCAGGGAGATAAAGATTCACCACTAGCATTTGTGCTGGTGTGCAGCGAGAGAGGCCCCCTTGCTCTCTCTCTCTCTCTCAAGTTGACTTCTCTGTGTCCCCTATACCCATCATCATAAGTCTGTGTTTTGTAGATGCACTGATTAATTAGCAGATTGTCATCAGCTAAAGGTTGACTAATCCATTATGTCTTGCGAGGGGACAGGGGAGGCCCAGATAAACGAGACGGGTCGACCTCTCTTCCAGGAGAGTTCCCTCACTGCCCCTGTTCTTGTAGCAGCCACCTCCCATGTTCTACACCACCCCCACATCCCCGTACCTGCTGACCGGGCTGGCTGGCCTGTCCTGTCCCCTAAACGCGGAAGGACAAGAGGAGCTGCTTTTCCATGGCTGGGCAGATCACACAGCGAGAACAGACGCCACGCGGCAGGGCGGGGTAGCGCATGCGCACAGTGTGCCATCCAGCTGGGAGGGCTGATAACAGATCGCACCTCACTGACGTACGTAGGGGACACTTAGACCAAGGCCTCTGGAATGTGTAACGTGCTTTATCGCCATTGATTTCCAATCGGAGTCAAACCACAAACTGCAGCACTACTGTCACGCCAGAACCGGTCATAATTGAGAAAAATAGTGGATTATTTGCCTTATTGTCCCAGATGGGAAGAAGAAACAATAGTCACTGCTGCGGAGTTAATTGATCTAATAATTGTATAATGCCTGTGATAAATGGAGTGAAAATACTGGCTTTGCCAAAACGCTGAGACTAATTGGCTTTTGAGTTGTTTAAAGAATTGTGATTAATGGACTCGGTAATGTGTGAGTTGCCACAAAGGAGGGGCTCTTTTCCCTCACGACAAAGCCGGTCTCCAGGGAAAGGGGGTGAGAGCCAGTCAGTCACTCCCCATCGACGGGAGACCCGATTGGAACTCGTCTCCAGGGGCAGAGAGGAAGTGAAATAAAACCGTGAGTCATGAAAAGACTGACGCTAAAGCTACGTTATGTTGGTACATTCTTCAGATTTAACCTCAGCTCATATTCCAGAAAAGATTTTATTGTTGGATTCAACGAGTAATGCCGCAGTTGGAGACTGAATGAAACGGATTTTCAGACAAAGTATCTCACATTATCTCAAAATTTAAATGCCACGTGCTTAATCATCTATCCATGCATCTATCCATGCCCCCATCCATCCATCCATCATCGTCCTTAAATGCTTATCCAGTTCACTGTGAGCTTGGAGAGTATCCAAGAAATATCATTGCACACCAGTCCAGTGCAGGAACCACACACAAAATATTGGAAGTTTAGAGACACTAATTCATCTAGACGACATGGTTTGGGAGAGAGGGGAGAAACCAGAGTTACCCAAAGGAAACACACAATCAAAGCTCCAACCCGGACATATGAAGCAACAGCCACACCCATACCAGCCCGGTGGCTAATCAGAGTAAATAAGCAGTAAATAACACCAGCGTTTGCTGTCCCTTTAAGCATGACCTGTCCAAAGCAACTGAAAGTAGAACTCATGTAATTCATATGGTCTGTGCGCCCTCACTGAGTGCACTTGGAACACTTCTGCTTTGTCCCACATTGGGCAGTGTGGGCAGGGTGGGGGGCATTCCTGGCATTCTGATCTAGGAATAGGTTCTGCATATGTGACTATGTGTTCAGATAAAATAACAGAGCACTATTAATCCACACCAGTGACCGGAATTGGGAACAAACGGAAACCTAAAACAGCAATGAGAAAGCAAACACTTACCTACAAGACGGTGCTTGTAGACAACATATAGAGCACATAGATTTAGACAGGGAGCTGGAAAACCGCAGGGAAATCTCTCAAACACTGGCAATAAATTAAACACGGCAACTGGCGGCAATGAAACGGGGAGCCCAATAACAGAGATCTAACATGCAAATGAAACAGCGTCTGTTTATCACCGTCAAAGGCAATCGGGCCTAATTGCATTCTAATTGTAGGAGCTAACGAGTTCTGGCTCTGTCAGCCGCGCTTCCTTTCGGGGTGTGGGACAAAGGAGGGAATCTTCCTGGCAAGCGATAGCATCTCCGGCAGAGGCCAGCGCGAGATCTGCCGACGCAGAATCAATAAGGCTGACAATAGCCAGCATATTTCCATTGTGATTGTGAAGAGTATTCCCTTAACGTGTCTCCATCTGAAGAGGCAATGAGCAATGAAGATCCTCGACACTGACACAGTCACACAAGACAGGCAAGAGAGAAACAATGAGCACAACAATAGCGATAATAATACACTGTGGCCCTGTACTGGGAATATGGAGATATATGTATGTGTGGATAGATGGGTGGGTGGATGGATGGATGGGAGGATGGAGGGATGGATGGATAGATGGGAGGATGGAGGGATGGATGGATAGATGGGAGGGTGGAGGGATGCATGGGTGGGTGGATCCTACATACATCCATCATCTAGCACTGGGTTATAGGAACCCTGGAGCTGAAGAGGTAGATAGTTCAACATGTGTACAGTTATCAGACCAGCGGCTGAGGCGAGGGGAGGCGACAAAGGCAACCTGGAGAGGACACCGGGGGCGGGGGCGCAGGGGGGAGCTGGAACAAGGAGACATCTTGAGGAGGGACGGCAAGAGCAGAAGCGAGCAGAGAAGATGAACGACAGACGTATTGGGGGGATGTAAATAGTGAAGTTATTAACATGAGCTGATTCACCATTATGTCAAGTGTGCATGCAGATCAGAGCAGCAGACAAGGAGGGGGGGCGGGCTCAACATACACGTATAGGGCGTTGTGCTGCTTAACAGCTCAGAAATTTGGCTGCCCACAACTTCACAGAAAAAGTGTCTGTTTGTCTTATTTATTTACCTTAAAAAGCTGTGACTAGTGCAGGAAGCAGGACCCCAAATAAGCAGAGAGTGGTGATTGAGCAGAGAGCACTTTGAAAACCCAACACTGTGCAGACCAGATAATCAAGAACATGCCAGCCGCTTAAAGAAGCCAGTGCACATCCATCTGCATCCAGCAAAAAGCAACAGCACACTGGGTTCCGGAGAACTGAACCTGACCTGAGATCTTCCGCCTGCCAGGACTCATTTTCTTGTTCTTCTGAAGAACCTTGTGATGAGTGATGGCCACCCAGTCTGAGCTGTTATGGGGGGAGGGGGGAATCGCACAGCCAGCGGCCATGCAGCTCTGCAACATAAAAGGTGGATTACCGCTGGATGACCTTGCGTGGGATAGGGGGCGCATGTGTGGCAGGGAAAGGGGCTGCACCCGTCACGCCAGCTCACGGGCTGACGCCGCATCACAGTCATGGTGCACAGTGCAGACTGCAAGGTGCTGCTCCCGCAGGGCAAGTGCCAGGGCGTGCACTGAGGACAACAGCTGGCTAATCTGGGAGCTCAGATGCTCTCTGGTGGAGAGGCAGCTCGGAGGGGAGGTGAGGGGGGGACACACATCTAAGATGACACCATGCTCCTAGTTCAAATCCCGCAAGAATGACTTCAGCATAACTGCAATTTCAGGCCAGTGATAATGAATTCAGGGCAGAGATCGACACTAGTGACCTCGTAAATCGATGACCTAACTTCTCACTCAGCTCTAATTACCGTCCTGTGCGCAGTTTGAGTCTGGCTTGATGACACACCATCCAAAACCAAACCCAAAAAATGATCCAACAAGGAACAGGCTAAAGGTTCCAGCACAATCAGTGGAAGAGGGGAGACCAACAACTTATTTCATGCTATCTGTATAAACAAAAACCAGCCATTTGTATGATTAAACCACTATAGAAAAACAGACACTGCCAAATAGACCCAATCTAACCTCAACTAAATCTAACTTCTGACCTTCATGCACATTTGTATAAAGGAGCGGAGGGAAGAATTTTTTTCAGAAACACCACCAGTAAGCATGATTTACACTAACATGGCGCTTGCACCTCAAGGAAAAGGCTTTCTATAAAGTCAGGGGCCACGGGTCATCTCACCTTAAAAAGCCAGACAGCAAACCACGCTTTTTCCTAAAGTGTCAGATGTTAGAAGAACATCCTAGTCACTGGAGGCATGAGCAAATCTGGCTGGGGTATCTGTTCAACACCCAGCAAGACTCACTTCTCAGGCCTTTCCAAGCACACTCACCCGAAAAGCACGGATGAATGAACATGCAGCGAGGATGGCGGGATCGATGGAATGAAAGTGAGAGCGATCTGGGGCAGAGACGTTGAGCGATTAGAACGAAGACAGCAATCCCAGAAGCCATCTGGCCCTCCCTGTTCCGGCGCTCTTGTTATTAGGTGACTCGGAGGGGTTCCAACAGTGGCAATCAATATTCTGAGCTGAATTATGGACGGTCCTGAGGCCCATTAAAAAAAGGTTTGTGTTTAAAATCTCATGCTTGCCACAGCAATATCTGACTGGCTCCAACAATGGCTGTGATGCTCCCTTTGGGAGTTCAAGCCACGAGCAACGATGTAGAGCCATTTAGCATTGTTATGTTAAAATGTTCGTCCCTGCTGTTGATGTTAAAGTGCTTGTCTTCCACATTGGTGACAAAGTGCACATCCCTACTACTGATGTTAAAGTGCTAATTTTCGCTGATGTTAAAGAGCCTGTCCCCGCCGTTGATGCCAAAGCGCTCGTGCCCGCCGTTGACGCCAAAGCGCTCGTGCCCGCTGTTGACGCCAAAGCGCTCGTGCCCGCCGTTGACTCCAAAGCGCTCGTGCCCGTTGTTGACGCCAAAGTGCTCGTGCCCGTTGTTGACGCCAAAGTGCTCGTTGTTGATGCCAAAGCGCTCGTGCGCACCGTTGACTCCAAAGCGCTCATGCCCATTGTTGACGCCAAAGTGCTCGTGCCCGTTGTTGATGCCAAAGCGCTCATCCCTGCCATTTATGCCAAAGTCCTTGTGCCTGCTGTTGATGTTAAAGCGCGTGTCTTCCACATTGATGACAAGGTGCACATCCCTACCACTGATGTTAAAGTGCTCAATTTTGCTGTTGATATTGAAGCGCACGTCCCCGCCGTCAACGCCAAAGTGCTCGTGCCCGCCATTGACGCCAAAATGCTTGTATCCGCTGTTGATGCCAAAGCGCTCATCCCTGTCATTGATGCCAAAGTTCTCGTGCCCGCTGTTGATGTAAAAGCACTTTTCCCCATCGTAGATGCCAAAGTTCTCGTGTCCGCTGTTGATATTAAAGCACTTCTCCCCGCCATTGATGCCGAAGCGCTTGTCCCCGCCATTGATGCCAAAGCACTCATGCCTGTTGTTGATGTTGAAGCACTCGTGCCCTCCATTGATGTCAAAGTGCTTCTCCCCGCCGTTGATGCCAAAACTCTTCTTCCCGCAGTTGATGCCAAAGGGCTCCTCCTCCCCATTGATGCTGAAGCGCTTGTGCCCGCCGTTGAAGCCGAAGCGCTCGGCCCCGTTGTTGATACCGCAGCGCTCGGCCCCGTTGTAGATGCCGAAGCGCTCGTCCCCGTTGTTGATGCCAAAGCACTCGGGCCCGTTGTTGATGCCAAAGCGCTCGGCCCCGTTGTTGATACCGCAGCGCTCGGCCCCGTTGTTGATGCCGAAGCGCTCGGCCCCGTTGTTGATGCCGCAGCGCTCGGCCCCGTTGTAGATGCCGAAGCGCTCGGCCCCGTTGTAGATGACGAAGCGCTCGGCCCCGTTGTTGATGCCGAAGCGCTCGGCCCCGTTGTTGATACCGAAGCACTCGGCCCCATTGTTGATGCCGAAGCGCTGGGACCCGCCATTGATGCCGAAGCGCTGGGCCCCGTTGTAGATGCTGCAGCGCTCGGCCCCGTTGTTGATGCTGCAGCGCTCGGCCCCGTTGTTGATGCCGAAGCGCTGGGCCCCGTTGTAGATGCTGCAGCGCTCGGCCCCGTTGTAGATGCTGCAGCGCTCGGCCCCGTTGTTGATGCCAAAGCACTCGGCCCCGTTGTTGATGCCGAAGCGCTCGGCCCCGTTGTTGATGCCGAAACGCTCGGCCCCGTTGTTGATACCGCAGCGCTCGGCCCCGTTGTTGATGCCGAAGCGCTGGGCCCCGTTGTTGATGCCGAAGCGCTCGGCCCCGTTGTTGATGCCGAAGCGCTGGGCCCCGTTGTTGATGCCGAAGCACTTGGCCCCATTGTTGATGCCGAAGCCCTGGGCCCCGCCATTGATGCCGAAGCGCTCATCCATCATTGGGGAAGATTTTGGCGCAGGAGGTAGCATTATCGTTCGGCAAATGCAGGGTTGCAGGTTCGAGCCCTGGTTCCTGCTGACCCCATCAAAGTGTCCTTGAGCAAGACACTGAACCCCCAATTGCTCCCGGTATGCAGGTTGGCGCCTTGCATGGCAGCCTCTGCTACCGGTGTGTGAATGGGTGAATGAGAGGCATAATTGTAAAGCGCTTTGGAAAACAGCAGTCCATTTACCATTTCATCCCCACTGTTGATGTTAAACAGTTCATGCCCCTGTTCCTCCACCTCAGGTCAGGAGGAGGTACAGCTATTGCATAGATATAAACCCAGTTAGCCCCCGGGGTTTACCAAGGTATACTAGCTCTGCTTGCTATTCACCAACCAGCCCAACCGCTGCCCACTAAAGGCATCTTCTGTCACTCGGAGAGAAAACAAATCTTAAAGAAAACTAAAAAGTCCTTGCCTTTCAAATGATTATAAAGTGCAAACATAAGTGCTAAAGGCTAGATCGCTGTCAGAGCCACTCTCCTGGACAATTCATCATGCTACGCTAATTCTGTAATAACGTTGCCAGGCGCCAACTGACTCAATCAAGTAATAATGTCCCCAAACATCAGCATGTATTCCTGATGTCTGCACAGGGACGTCCAATGTCCATGTGCTTACACTCCATCAGTCCAGCAATTTGCCTGTCTGTGGGTGACGAGCTAATAAAAGGGGAATAAAACGCAAATACAAATTTTCTGAATGGAAACATTTATTTAAAATAGTAAAAGACCAATTATTATCCAGAATCACAAGCTACTATTTATATTTTGTACAATGAGGCTTCTAAGAATTGACTTGAGGATTAAAGGGCTAGTGTATGTGATGGACTCAACAAAAAGCAGCCTGGGAATGAGCTTCTGGGGGGGGAGTGGGTTTGTCCCCTTTAGTATATAAACATACGCTATATGCATTGATTTTGGCATCCATTAATATCAAGGCCATAACTATATATATATAGGCAATTTTCCAGCAAAACTACACCCCTAAAAATTAATGAAACATCAGTATTATTCACATTAGATGGAAAGCAAAGTGTATATTCACTACTGCAATGATCCATGTACTACCCTTCTGGGGAAAAAACATTTATTTTATAATTAATTTATTAAAAAACTATAGTGGGTGGCATGAAAATTAGCACTGTCACCCATACCTCAGGAATCTGGCTTTGAGTCTCTGCCAGGGTTCCATGTGTGAGGAGATCGCATGTTCTTCCTGTGTCGTCGAGGGGTTTCCTCCAGGTACCCCGGTTTCCCCCCACAGTCCAAAAACATGTTGAGGCTGACTGACATCACTAAATTACCAAATTGCCTCTAGCTGTGCATGTGTTGCAGTGTTAATTCTGACAGCAATTTTTTATTTAGTTTTAGTCATTTAGTCTTTTAGCTAAAATGTAATTTAATTTCAGTCATAACTTCATCATCTAAATTATTTTAGTTTTATTCGACGAAAAATTATAAGATTATAGTAGACTAAAACTACAGTTGATTTAGTCACCTAAAATTAAAAGTGCAAAGTATAATGTTTAAAGTTTCCCTCCGACTGAAAGTCATTATGTTCACCAAGATGAAATGAAATCAATGTTAAGGGATGGTATTAAGGTCTTATTTAGCCAGAAACTGAGCAATGTAAAATCAGTAGTGCCATTAGCACAAAAATTAAATCACTTCAAAGAAAAAGTGCACAGGCTACAACGCCACTAGGCCTGCTCTCTCTCAATATTAAAATGGAAATAAATAGTTGTAATATTTAATATATA
>JABFEB020000002.1:14790738-14806579 GCA_019775895.2 Stomatorhinus ivindoensis | reverse complement strand
GGCTGCAAAGCACATAACCTGCAATCAGCAGAGGCTGCAAAGCACATAACCTGACACCAACAGAGGCTGCATGGCGCTTAGCCTGCGACCAGCAGAGGCTGCAAAGCACATAACCTGCAATCAGCAGAGGCTGTATAGTGCATGGCCTGTGATCAGCATAGGTTGCAAAGTGCATAGCCTGTGACCAGCAGAGGCTGAATAGCGCACGGCCTGTGATCAGCAGAGGCTGTATAGTACATGGCCTGTGATCAGCATAGGTTGCAAAGTCCATAGCCTGTGACCAGCAGAGGATGGAGAAAGGTATTAATAAAACACTGCTTCTTCATTTGTGTCCATCTACCTGACATTTATAGCTGGCTGGAAACAACACATCTGCCTATAGGGCTGTCATGAAATCAGATTTTCACTACAAAATTATCACGGTCAAAAAGAATTCAAAATTCATTGTGATATCTGGGCCTTTAGATAATGGTGTACCAGGGGATTTACGGCCAGCAAAATTCTTCCGAGCTTTTCAGTACCATACTTATGGCCACAATTTGATAAGCAGATTATTAGTATGCCTAAAATATTAATTGGGGGTGTATTGTGACAACCCTATCTGCCTCCTCACTCATCAACTGAGTCTGTGCCAGGGTCAGCCTTCATGTGATCCTGTTATCACCAGATAGCAACTCAGAGGCTGTGGAGAACGATTACACAACTCCGAGAGCCAGGACCATACTGTCCTGCTTTCCACGATAAAACCACCTCTCTAAGTCAGGCAGTTATTGGGTTACAGCAGACAGGACACGCTAACCTAGCCCACTGCACTTTTAGGAACCTGGAACGTGGATCATCAAGGCCCAACAGGCAGACTATTTCTGCTTTGAGAAAATCAGCTAACAAACATGCCTTGATCTTAATTGCGCAACTCGAAACTGTGGAAATGTACTCTGAGCTTTGGGATTTTCATTCAAATGCAAAGTGAATTGGTAAAAAACAGCTGTTCTTCCAGGTGACGAATGCTGGAGAACAGCGGCGCATTCCTGAGGTATCTGAGGCGGCGGCATCACGGTGACGAATGCTAGAGAACAGCGGCGCATTTCTGCGGTATCTGAGGCGGCGGCATCACGGTGACGAATGCTGGAGAACAGCGGCGCATTCCGGCAGTGTGTATCTGAGGCGGTGGCATCACGGTGACGAATGCCGGAGAACAGCGGCGCATTCCTGTGGTATCTGAGGCGGCGGCATCACGGTAACGAATGCCAGAGAAGAGTGGCACATTCCTGTGGTATCTGAGGCGGCGGCATCACGGTAACGAATGCCAGAGAAGAGTGGCGCAATGGCACCATAGGCCCCCCAGTGGCACTGATAAAGTCGACAAATGAAAGAGACCATCTGGCTCGCATCTCCGCTGCTGGACCCTGGGGCGGTTCTGGCTCGAGCCTGGCCCGCTTGTCGCCGACGTCTCAGGGTGGTAATAAAACCAGACACGAGCAGGCAGCAGTGTGGAGGAGCAGTGTGATAAGCGGACACCGGTGATGTCATACTGCAATCGCTAATATTGGGAAGCGGCAGGGGTGCACGGAATGCCCGGAGCTGGTCCAGGGAACAATGGTCCTAGCTCAAATGGGTACACGGGAACATGTGGTCAGGACTTGACACTCTGACGGACTGATGCAGCTAAGGAAACATCATCAGACAGATGAGAGTCTGAGATACGCTGAGCTTATCTGGCTGTGGTGTGGTCTTAGGCCTTGGGATGGGGCCTGCAGGGGGTGGGGGGTAGGAATACAACCCCTGTCTGAGAGAGACATTAAAGCAGACAGTGCATGAGAAAACCCACCTCCTATCGGCTCATATCAGCTCACATCCCAAAACAAGTTTTAGCCTGCGCCCATTGAGAAGACTCAATGTTCCACTGGCACAATCCTGGTTAAATTCCTTTCAGCGCAGACTTGAACCTGCAGGTCACCGACTCACACCCTCTGACTGCCCACCCAGAGCTGCCCTAGCGAGTGTGGCGATGC
Organism: Stomatorhinus ivindoensis; assembly: GCA_019775895.2. Classification (NCBI taxonomy): domain Eukaryota; kingdom Metazoa; phylum Chordata; class Actinopteri; order Osteoglossiformes; family Mormyridae; genus Stomatorhinus; species Stomatorhinus ivindoensis. Next base: position 14,804,567 of record JABFEB020000002.1, on the reverse strand, counting down.
ATTTCCTCCGCGCCGGCGCAGTCAGCATTTCACCTGCCAGCTCCAACATGCCCTTGGAGCAACATTGACGCGTCTGGCGGTGAACCTCACAAACTGAAACCCCTTAAATTCAAAAACAGAAAACCCATTAAGAGCAGCCCACCTTCACTGCCAGCAGTCAGCAAGAAGTAATATGGCTGATGATTCAGTCCTCAGCAACTAAGGCACTCTGGAACACAAGCAGCCACAATTTCTAACTTTTACAAGTGAAAACAAATTGGACTCTGTGCCATCTCCGGGTGAGTTATATTTTTAAATTGTTAACAGCAGGTCGTGCTCTTCCATGTACACTGGTGCCTCTTTTCTCCAAATCCATTATGGAAAAACTTCAGCAGAAAGACAGCTGTAACTGTGACATTTCCTAAAAAGCCTCCTATATCATGTTACATATTGCAGATGTCCTGAGTCACCCTTTAAAGATATTTCACGTCAAAAGCATCCATTTGGACGACCCTTTAGTTTCTTTTGAATATATACAGCACTATGCAAATATCTTAGGCAGTCAAAGAAATTGTTTAAGGCAATTCATCTGGTCAGTAATTATATTTGCTGAGACAAAAAAAAAATCAATTTAATTTAATTTAAAACATCCACAAATTAATAGTAATACACTTAAGAATAGTATCTTTTTCTGTCAAAATATACTTTGGTGTATTGGTTGGTTGCTGTAAACATTTGGGGATTTAGAGATGGTTAAGCTGACACACTGGGACAGACATAATATCATAATTTGAATATCATTTAAACATCATTTTCTTTGACTGCCTAAGAGTGTTACACAGTACTTATAGCATCTACGAGCTAGTGGAAGCACCAAGGAAACTAAAAAAGAGCTTAACTGAGACAAAAACAGAAACAGCAGATGCCCGAGACAGCGGACTGGACTGAAGACTTTTTTTAGACTCGGATGCCGGGGATGGCGCCATATGGGGAGGAGGACCGTGATGTCCAAGGCCACTGACTTCCAGGCTGAAGGTTGCCAGTTCAACCGGCCACCTGCGATGCCCGGAACAGGACACTCGGATGTAGAATATCCCACTGAACTAAATGGGAGATCCGTCGCTTCACAGGAAGGTATCATCCCTCCTCGATCTTCTCCATCACTTATCTTGCAGACAGGCAGGATCACAGATGCAGTAACAATAATGACACACTTAGTGCCCTTATGGTGCCGAATACCCTGGGTTCCTTGAAACAGGACCCTAGCTGGAAAAATGACCTTTGAGGCACAGCACGTCTGGAAAATAGTCCGGAACATTCCTGCACAGAGCAGCACCCAGGTCCTCTGCAAAAATGACAGACTCACAGAGAAAATTCAACAGTGCATTAAAAAAGGGAACCGTTGAACTATAAATTTTAAACACCTGCTTTTAGAATGGAATACAGAACGGACAGCAGCAGGGTTTCCGTTAGGGTAAAAAGGCAGCAGCCATTTTTGATAGCAACCGATTAAAATTTGCAGTGAGATTTTGAGAAATTCAACTTTGGCTAGGGCAGCACACTCCGTGGGCATTCTGAGCAATGTTGATGCCGTCGATGAGGAGACTGACCTTGTCAGGTCGTGTTCCGACAACCCGCTGATATTCTGGGAATGTGTATTCGACAGGCAGCTCGCCGGATCGAGCAGGTGGTGCGTGGCCTCACCGGCAAGCCGCTTTCGAAGAAATAAATAAATCATCAGATTAAATTGCTTCCCTTTCCTGTCAATCCCGCAGGATTTGTTTTTAATAACCTGAATTAAGGAAGAAGCCACAATTATAGGCTTTCTCAGAAGCATCTCAGCCGACAGGATAGACATCGGCCGGACAAAGAAAAGGAGTCACATTGGAAAAAAATTAATCACTCAGTCAAAAAGTGGCTTCCTTTCTGCACTGTAATCACCACTCCAGCAGAGGTTCCAAAGCTTAGAACATGTAACAAGGCACTAGCAACTCATGACCAAAATACTTGTAACATTACTTGTATTATACAATGGAAACATGATCACAATAGTGGTCATGTCTATCTGGGGGAAATTTATCAGTATAAACGGATGATCATTACAACTGATTTTTTTCTTTTCTTTATATCTCATTACTATCTAATTGACATCTGTATATTTATTACACGTATATAAGGTAATAAAACAGGCAGTGTCGCTATTTACTGAATTTTATTGACTCTAAAAATACAGTACAGTTGTGTTAAATAATTTTCAAATTACAGTGCTGCACAAATTACTGAACTGTGTATAAATCAAGTACACTATAATACAGTGCAGTACTGTACAAGAAAAATATAGCTTATTGTAGTATACTGGTGCATCTCGGTGACTCATTTTTAGCAGTTTATCGTAAGCTTTGATGAGTCTCTATTTTCAATGAGAATAAATAACTTTCATTTTCCTGTGAACGCAGCATTAGCCTCAGGTAGGCAGCCAGAAGCAGATGGGGTACCGCAAGGCAAAAGAGGACTTATTAAAGTAAAATGTAAAATTAACAAAAAAAAAACTTTTACTTTTCTCCATATGTTGTCATACATAAAACCCCCAAAACTAACTACTATAAGCAAATTATTTGAACAGTATTCATACAGGAATGATTCTGTTTTAAGCTTTTTGATCCATATAAGCGGTTGATCACTATAACCATGATCACTATAAGCAGTTTGCACTGTTCCTGCATTACTGCCAAACAGCCCACAGCCTTCCTATATAAACACACTGGCTTCATGGGGGGTTTTTTTTGGACACATTAAAGAAAAACATTATTTACAGACATTAGAAAATTCTGACTCGAGTTACTCTTGACAGTGAGCATAGACATGCAAAAATTTGTTGGTACCCCTACAGACCCCTACAGAACTATCTACAGACAAATCTACAGACCTATCTACAGAGCCCTACAGCTCATTGAAATGCTGCTTCATTTCTCCTGGAAAGTGATTCAGCTGAAACCAATTGTCTAATGTATACCTGCATGCGTTTAGTACGTGATAGAGTAAACAAATAAAACTGTGAAAAGAAACCATTTGTTATTTATATTACAAAGATATTCTACAATTGGATGGGCAGATTTGTTGGTAACCCTAAAGAGACTATTTATCCTTGCATTATAGGCATGTTTCAAACTAAGTGTTTCACCTTAATTAGTATCACAGGTGACTTCATGCTTTTCATCAGCCATATTTAAAGGAAAAGAACATGTTGCTGTGTTGACTGGTATCATTATGTGCACCACACTGAACATGGACCAGAGAAAGCAAAGGTGAAAACTGTCTGAGGAGCTCAGAAAGGAGATTATAGATAACCATGCTAAAGGTAAAGGCTATAAGAACCTCTCCAAGAAGCTTCATGTTCCTGTGACCACAACTGTCAATATTATGAAAAAGTATAAGGTTCATGGGACTGTAGTCAACCTCCCAGGATGTGGGCGCAAGAGGAAATGCAATCCCAGGATGGTCAGAACGATAGTGTGGATGGTAGGAACAGAGCCAAGGAAAACATCCAAAACCATTCAATCTGAGCTCCAAGGTCAAGGTGCGTCACTTTCTGATCGCACCATCCGTCACATTTTGCACAATAATGGGCTCCACTACTGACGATCCAGGAGGGCTCCACTACTGACGATCCAGGAGGGCTCCACTACTGACGATCCAGGAGGGCTCCACTACTGACAGAAAAACATAAAAAACCAGAGTGGAACTGGCCAAAATGCATGTTGACAAGGCTTAAAGTTTCTGACAGAATGTCCTTTGGACTGATGAGACAAAACTGTTAGGTACGGAATAAACAATATGGGATGCCATTAAACTTTTGTCAGTTTCAAGTTATTTCAGAGCCGTGTATGTGTGTAAATATGTGAGTGTGTATGTGTGTGTGTGCGTGTGTGTGTGTGAGTGTGTGTGTATGTGTGTGAGTGTGTGCTAATGTGTCTGTTTGCATAGATCACATTTGAGGGCCAAATTGTCCCCAAAGTGCAGTAAATCCTGAATTTTTCCTACTTTTGGGGACATCTTTTGAGGTCTCCATTTGGATAACTTCAGGTTTATAAAAATCTGTGAATGCAATCAAAAAGTAAAAATGCCAAAAGTCTTGTATTTGGGTTGGTTACTTATGATTAAGGTTAGGGATGGGTAGAGGGTAAGGGTATTGTGATTGGGATTATGGTTTTTCCCATAGAAATGAATGGATGGTCTCCATTTAGATAGGAAGACCAACTTGTGTGTGTGTGCACGCCTTTTTGTGGACAGGTACCAAAAAAATTGTCCATGTCTGTGTATGCTTGCAGCTGAAAACAATTTTATCAGGGACCATTTGGATTTCATCTTTAGGATTAATCTGAAATCGCATAGAAATATTTGACAACCCAAATATATTTCCAGGTTTTAAAATTATGTTTCTTTCACTTACATTGACACTAAGGAAATATAAAGCATCTAACAGATGGGTGATTTGGATGCTAGAGGCTAAGAATGTATAATTCTTCAAATATTTTTACTTTCTATTGTGCTTGCAGCCTGGTATCCTGAGTTTTGAGTTCCAAACTACAAACTCAACATGACTCTGGATGAAACATTAGCAGATGGTGTATCTACCTTGCAAAGGCATTCTTCGAAAGTCTACACTAGCCTTTTATCCTGCATGTGTGGAATCAATTAAATGCTTTTTAACTTTGCAAACAAAGATCACAGCTTGGCTTCCAGGCAAACTGATTTTGTCGTGGTAGCTTAGCACTGGATTAAGCATCGTGGTGGACTTGCGGCACACCATGCATGCAACGTGCTTATTATGGGATGTGGGGGAGCGGCGGAGCGTCTCAGGCCCGAGACACCGTCACAGAAATGGCAGAACCGACGAGCTGGTGGGCTCCTGCAGCCTGGCGCCACGCGGCCGGTTCTGTTAAATGCCACATCATCCTCGCCTGCTCTGCTCTGCTCTAGATGCACGCTGGTTGTGCAGGGGCACACCTGTTAGGGCACGGTGGCGAGAGAACGTGGGAGCAAGCTATTACTCCAAAGGTGCAGCAATAACACCTTCAAATCTATCTCTATTATAAAACATTTCTTTCTGTCCCTTGGCAGTTTTTTTAAAGCATGTTCTGAATATTTTGGATGTACAGCAGCTGTGCATTTAAAAAAAATAAAATCCACACAATATGTCACGGAATACAGAGCTCGTAATTCAGGTAAGATTCATTTTGTACCAATATAAACAAAAGAATGAGACTGCTTATCACAACAACATTTGCAATATTGCACATTTGCAGGTAAAGTTATACCTAATATTAAGACCTTTAACTCAGAATGGTCTTGTTTTAATTTACTAATAAATTTATTAAATAATGCAATAGAGATGAGTGAAGCCTCAGACGATAATTCAATTATAGTTCATGAAATTCTACCATTTTCATAACCGTAAAATTGAAAAACTTTTAACAGCTTTCTCCTAAAAAGCTGATCATTCCAATTCCAACAGAATTACAATTTGCTTAAGCCAATAAACTCAATACAATAACAGATAGCAACAGTACATGCAGACGATAGGCTGCAGGTGAATAAAAATACTGCATTTCATTACTTATCTATTTGTCTGCACAGAGTTTAATTTCGAAAGCTGCAGGTACATCTGGCGTGCAGGGCAGATTACATGACTGCCGTGTCTGCAGGAAAGTGTGCAGCGACCCTTATCTCGCACATTCAGACATTAATTAGTTACCTGCAAAGTGGGATATAAGGGCCCTTCTGACTTAAAAATTAATTTGGCAGGTGATCGTCTCCCGAGCAAATTACAACTGGTACAAAAACACGAATGTGCCAGCAAGGTACGAGAAAGGCATTAAATATGGTTGATAAGAGTCAGAACGAAACATAACTCTGCATAGACAACCAGCCATCTACTCAAAAGGGTAGTGAGGGCGAGCCTCGATGAACCATTACTGATCAGGAACAGCCACAACTGATCAGGAACAGGTAGGAACACCTAGGACTGCTCTGAACAGGCTAGGGCTGCACAATATACCATTTCAGCACAATAATCGCATTACCAGACGTGCAATGTCAAGTAAATTAAATCAAATCAAACACATCATGCTACAACTTTTTTGCTGCTTGATACAAAAGAAACTTTCCGCAGTTCTCATTTCCCATCACTACCTTTCAAGATAAGTCTGTCTGATATCATTCACTCTGATTTAAGTGTTTTGGATACACAGTGGTTGTTGCTAATGAGTGACATGCAGGCGCTGCATGCACAGCGAACCACCAATCACAATTAGGGCAGGGCGATGTGAGATATTAATATCAATATTGCATGTTATGCACAGTCAATTCTCACATCACAAGGACACCAACAGCTGAGCTGAGATCAAGATTTTTCAAACCATCAACTGAACATTATACTGCAATATATGCTATTTTCAAAAAGAATGTTATTTTGCAATGCAGCTCCAGTATTTTGAAATCTTGGTGATAAGATTCACTGAACATGGGGGGGTCAGTTAAAACATTTTAACTGCAAAAACACAGGCGTCATTGTCACATTTCCTAAAAAGCCACATGTTACACATTACAGACGTCCTGAGTTACCCTTTAAAGATATTCCACGTCAAAAACACCCATTTGCACAACCCTTTAAATTCTTTTGAATATATTTCTACTTTACTTACATCAGAACTTTTTTATTTTATTTTATTTCTTTTTCATCCCCCCTCCCCAATTTGTCCCCCCTCTTCAGCCAGCTCAGCCACTGCAATATTTTACATGTACTAAAAATGAAATAAATAAAAGAAAAATAAATCGACCAACACATATACAGAGTTTATAGAGCCCCCCCATGGTAAAGCAAACATGTTTGACACAGCAGTGCATTCAGACCATGATTCTGCTTGCTAAAGCTACCGGACAGGACAAAAGTAAAAAAAAACAATTTAATTTAGTTTAGTACATACACAAAATAATAGTAATACACTTAAGAGCAATACCTTTTTCTGTCAAAATATACTTCGGTGTATTGGTTGGTTGCTGTAAACATTTGGGGTCATTTTAGACATGGCTAAGCTGACACACTGGGACAGACATAATATCATAATTTGAAGATCATTTAAACATCATTTTCTTTGACTGCCTAAGAGTGTTACACAGTACTTATAGCATCTACGAGCAAAGCGTCCAGAGCTAGTGGAAGCACCACGGGAGCAAAAAAAGAGCTTAACTGAGACAAAAACATAATCAGCAGATGCCCGAGACAGCGGACTGAGCTAGTGGAAGCACCAAGCTGCTTCAAACTGCCTGGACATTAAACTGCTCTATATGGTGTTTTCACAAACAATGTTATTTTGCAATGCAGCTCCAGTATTTTTAAATCTTGGTGTTAAGATTCATTGAACAAGGTGGGAGTCGGGGGGGGGGGGGGTTACATTTTAACTCCATCGTAGGAAATAATTGCAATTATAATGAATGTTCTGTTTTCAAGATGATCTAGCATATGTTTAAAGAATCACTTGATTGAAAGTTTTCCGCTGCTGCTTCTGCATGGGCTCTGCATGCACTGACTGAACCAGTCAAAGTCACTCTAATCCTTTAGATTAGACTCAGCTTTTTGAGAAATTTTTGAGAACTCTTTATTTACTTTGTAAATATCACAATATTCAGCAAAAATAATATATACTAAAAATCACATAGCAATATCCATTGTTTTCTAATAGCATGCCACCCCAGAGCAGGTACAGTCAGGACCCTCCTGATCTGATCAGGAGGAACAGTCAACAACTGTCAGATAATGAAAATCAGTCAGGAAGGTTCTGAAACAGGACTGACTGTGGACACTGAAGAGGAATTAAGAACATTCAGCCGTGGACAGAAATAGGCAGGACAATGAAAGTTACCTTAGTTATGATTAACGTGATTCTGATCAGACTAACAAGAGCCAGCACTGACCCATGTTGGACTAGAACCAGAAACATTTCCCAGTCCACACTTAGGTGCCTATAGTAAGACCATTCAATAACTTGGCAACAGGTTTAATGGGAGCCACTGGATCCAGCTTGAGGAGTAAGCTTTCTAATTAAGAAATAACGGGACATCCATCTGGATTACCGTAGGCAGTAACGATCACAATTCCTCACTGCCAATCACTGTTACTATCAGCTCAGACAAAACATCTCACATTTCACAGCTTGAAATCGGGCGAATTCTCTGTGGGGAGGAGCTGCGGTGACTGGCCCACGTCTCTCCATACTAGCGCAGTGTAATGTAAAGTCCAATTCGCACGGCGTCACATTTCAGCCAGATCGGATAATCGCTTGTGCAATTAGCAACATTATGTTGCAGGGACTAAAATCATTGCTGGCATTTTCCAACATTTTGTTTCCAATTTAGAGGTTTTTGCTCAATATCGTCATCTGATATTTACGGGTGAAGTGATATTTGAATAATGCACGGCACGGAAACGGGAGGGTGTGTGGTGATGAGGCCCCATCGCTATGGTGAGAGTACCACTTTGCCCACCTTTACCACCATTTCTGATGGGACTGGGGGCCTGCGAGTGCTACTGCAGTTTTTGGTAAACGGCAGTTCGCAAAGCAGAAATGACATTCATTACCGCAAGATAAATTATAGCACTGGAGAAAAATCAAACTCCGAGCTGACAGGAAGAGGAAGACTAATCACTAGTATGCAAATTCTGAACACGCTGCATGGGGAGCATCATCGAAATGATTTGATTAACACACATTTTAAACACGCTTTAAAGCCTTTCTTAAGACACCTAAAATTATCCTGAGAACGATAAAAAGCTCATTGAAGTAGTGACATCATTTGACTTCAGTAGCTTGTAGTGGTAAAACGCATCCACAGTTATTAATATTGCTTCATAAATCTCCCCCAGTTCCACAGTTAACATCAGATTGGTCAAACTCAACCTGAATGGGGGCTTTCAATGGGTTCATCATGATGAATAGAGATCATGCACGTCACAAGCATTAGAATTCCTGTTCCAGATCTTCACACCATCCAGCTTTCAGTAAATCATGCTACTATGGAACTCCTTGAGATGCTCTCGTCTCACCTCATCAAGGTTCCCCTCTGCAAGTTACGGGTCCGAATCCATATCAGATGTGAAATCTGGTCGCAGGCTTATGGGCTTGCAGAGGGGGCAATCCCCGCTTATCTAACAGGGTTTCATCAAACATTCTATGCCAATACTATGGGATTTGACTGTACTCTGTCTGAAAAAGGACACGAAAGCACTGCCTGATCTCCTGCCTCGGTGACAGGGTGACCTTACCCGGCACTCGGAACTGCAGCATCCGTCCTGCTCTTCAAGAAAAGACTCCAAACTGACTCCTTCAAATAGTACTCTAGCTCATAAAAGCTAATTGCATCCAGCTTGTGCTCTTTTGCATGAACAGATGTACTTTGTTTATGGTGTCTGTATGACTTTAGGAACCCTATATAGATGCAAATACTCTAAATATTACCACACTTCACAAGCCCATGCTTACGTTGATGACTTTCACTCCTCGTGCGTTCTTTCTGTGCATCTTCAGTATGACTTGTATGGAATCCAGGGTGAGAAGAGTCTGTCACATAAACAAATGAAATGAAAATGCAAAGAGAAAGATGTATACAAATGTAAACGTGCTAATAACCGCAGGAGAAACCAGGAACCTGGAATCCCTGATGTGCTTGGGTCAGCAGCTAAGCTCTCTCCCTAGGCCAAGTCTATTAAAGCCCAAAAACCCAAAATAACATACGCAAGCAAGGCGATACTATCTCTGGGAGCAGAAAACACCATATTTGCTGTATTTCACAAAACTGAGAAGGAGAGCCTTCTTCTCCTCCAGAACACACCAGTTTGTCAAGTGCAGCTGAAATAATAGATGCTGTGAGCCTTTTAGGTGAGCACTCCCCCGCGCCAAATCCTTCCAAGGAGAGACAACGGAGAGAGGGGGCAGAAGGAGAAAGGGGACACAACAAAACAGAAAGTGAAGAGTAAGAGGAGGCTGGAATCAGGCAGCTGAACTTCAGGAATAAGGATACTGAGAGGATCGCACTGGAAATGGTTCCCACACTCACCAGGGACCTAAAGCCTTCCAAAGTAGCGTGATTGAAACACCCCCCAGGCCAGTATTGGTGCCCTGGCTCCCTGAGACAGGAGCCTTTGGACATGAACTAAGTGCAGGCTGTGAGTGAGAATCATAATTCAGTCTCACTGTCATCTTGTACCCGAAGCACTTTATGGCTGTGGAGTCTCATAAATCTGGCAGGGACAGGTCCCGCTCACAAAAATAAGACGCATCAGGGAAAGCCTGTTGCTCAGAAAAAGGCATCATGAACACCGTCAGAGCAAAGGCTCCTAAACTGGTGTTGCACAGCTGAATGTCACTTATCAAATCGAGTTGGCCATTTGATGTTTCATTTCTTACCCTTTGTGTCTGCAGAGAACTTCTGCTTTACATTTAAGGTACCTCTCTCCTTCCCTCATTCTCTCCTCCCTCTCCCAGGTGTCTCTTTCAGGAGACTCCCTGCAATCTAAGCAACATCTGGATTGGAGAGGAGCTGTGTAATTTGAAGGTGTAATTAAGTCTTGTTCTGCTTCTGAGCTCTTGAAAGCCATGCGGAACAGATGACACCGACGCTGAGCTTGGAGCAATTAGATTGTCAGATTTAAACAGCCCCTCCCACCCCCACCCTCTCATAAAAGGCTTGTGGAGATAAAGCATCAGCGTGGCAGCCGGGAACACAGCGAGCACAGCATAGCGGCCAGGAACACAGCTAGGACAGTATAGTGGCCAGGAACACTGCGAGGACAGCATACCGGCCAGGAACACAGCAAGGACAGCATACCGGCCAGAAACACAGCAAGGACAGCATACCGGCTAGGAACACAGCGAGGACAGCATAGCAGCCAGGAACACAGCGAACACAGCATAGCAGCCAGGAGCACAGCATAGCGGCCAGGAATACAGCGAGGACAGCATACCGGACAGGAACACAGAGAGGACAGTGTAGCGGCCAAGAACACAGCGTGGACAGCATAGCAGCCAGGACCACAGCGAGCACAGCATAGCTGTCAAGAACACAGCGAGGACAGCATAGCAGCCAGGAGCACAGCATAGCGGCCAAGAACACAGCAAGGACAGCATAGCAGCCAGGAGCACAGCTAGGACAGCATAGCGGCCAGGAACACAGCTAGGACAGCATAGTGGCCAGGAACACAGCGAACACAGCATAGCAGCCAGGAGCACAGCATAGCGGCCAGGAACACAGCGAGCACAGCATAGCGGCCAGGAACACAGCTAGGACAGCATAGTGGCCAGGAACACAGCGAGGACAGCATACCGGCCAGGAACACAGCAAGGACAGCATACCGGCCAGAAACACAGCGAGGACAGCATACCGGCCAGGAACACAGCGAGCACAGCATACCGGCCAGTAACACAGCGAGGACAGCATACCGGCCAGGAACACAGCGAGCACAGCATACCGGCCAGGAACACAGTGAGGGCAGCATACCGGCCAGGAACACAGCAAGATAGCATACCGGCCAGGAACACAGCGAGGACAGCATAGCAGCCAGTACCACAGCGAGCACAGCATAGTAGCCAGGAACACAGCAAGGACAGCATACCGGCCAGGAACACAGTGAGGACAGCATAGCGGCCAGGAGCACAGACTCTTAGCCAGGAGCACAGTGAGAACCCCAGCGCCGACGGGAGCACACAGAGTGATGCCTGTATCCCAAGCCTCAGTGATGCGTCACGCATGATTGGATTCAGGTCCTCGAAATTCCGTGAAGCTGTGTGCCACTTAAACATGAATAAAAGGCAATATCTGTGCTGATCAGTTTGAGGCCTTGCCTTCTGCAAATGGAATCGCACAGCCCAGAGACCATGATGCAATCACTTTGTTTGCCATCAATGCTGCATCTTGTCCACTTTTTGCTTTTGGGGGTTACGGCAAGACAGGAGAGCCCATGGGAAACCATGACCTCACATAAGAACATAAGAAATTTACAAATGAGAGGCCATTCGGCCCATCAAACTTATTTAGGGAAAACTTAAGTAACAGTGGCAGACTGGCATGTATTTGTCACTCTAACATTACCCTCAAATGTACCCCTCCCCCCAATCTTACCCTTAACCCAACCATAACCATACCCTTAGCCTAACCCCTAACCCCAACCCTAATCCCAATCAGCTTTGAATCTCAGCCCCCTTTCTTGTGTTCTTGCAGAATAAGCCCACTCTATCTGGCCAGAAGTCATCTGTTGCCTGCAGTCATTGATCTTTGCTTTTCCATCCACCTCTCACGTAACGAACCTCTTTCAAAGCAAATAGTTCCAGTTTGCTAACGAGGGAGCACCTGAATGGTTCAGGTCACGTACGCTCCCCTCTTGTTGCATATTGACGGTATCACTATCACGCTGCCTGCCAGTAATCCCAGTCACCAAGGCCAGAGTATGCATAGGTACACAGGTGCTCCTCGCTTTGCGATGGGTGGACTTGCAATGTTTCAGCCTTACGATGGTGCGATAGCGATATTTCAACCTTACGATGGTGCGATAGCGATATTTCAGCTTTACGATGGTGCGATAGCGATATTTCAGCTTTACGATAGGTCGACTTACGATATTTCAGCTTTACGATGGTGCGATAGCGATATTTCAGCTTTACGATGGTGCGATAGTGATATTTCACCATTAAGATGGTGCGATAGCGATATTTCAGCGTTACGATGGTGCGATAGCGATATTTCAGCGTTACGATGGTGTGATAGCAATGCACTTTCAGAATTCGACTTTGAAATGTGATCTGTTCCCGGGCTAGCGAGATGCGATATTTTCTACTGATGTTGGACAATGGCGGCATCCTTATAAAGCTCTAATAAAATGAGCTTACTTAGGTATTTTTTCAAGGAAAAGAAAAACAGATGAGGTAGATAAACAGAGCAGGCATATTAGTGGGGGCAAGGACACCTCTCTATCCTCATTCTCTTACACCCCATTCTCACACACACTGAAAAGTATGGAAATGGGATCAAAACGGTGAAGTCAGTGAAAATGGTGAAACAAACACTGAAGTGTTTTCCAGCTATCACACAGGCTAGGCTGAAGGTCAGCGATTCCGACTGTGCTTCCATCCCTCACATTACTTCCAGGGGCAAAAAAATGTCAGCCCTCTTAAAGCAATGGCATGGGTGTTCTGCGCAGTCATAGCACATTCTGCGCAGTCATAACACATTCTGCGCAGTCATAACACATTCTCGCTATAACAAATCACCGAAATGTGGGGCGGGTGCCTCCTACGTGCGATGAGGAGACTGTGCAGAGTTTAAATGAGCGCACTTGTCAGGAACAGGAGTAACGGAGCCCAATTTCATTGTCTCCTAAAGTCCTGCTCTGAGTCCAACTTCTTGCTATGAAGGCGCCCCCCACTGCACCCAGCCCTCCTTACCTGCGATCTGCCCCCACACAGTGGCCCGCAATAAAAGCTTCCCACCAAAGAACAAACTGTCCTTTCTTAAGCAGCTATAGCTCCTTCCCGTGTGTGGCTGCCCACAGCACCCCCCTGAGGGCGGGGTAGGTTTTACTGTCTGGAGGAGTGTCGGGGGGCAAACCTGCACCCCCATGGTTGATTGTGGACTTGCACCTAAATACCAGCTCATCTTTCAGCCGATTCCCGCAAGAAAGGCGACATGAGGCCTCAGGCATGCTCTGAATGCAAACCAGCCTGGGCCACAGCACTGAACACAGCACACCGCGGGTCCTCTGGGATGCTCTGAATGCGGACCAGTCTGGGCCACAGCACTGA
>JABFEB020000002.1:14687097-14698013 GCA_019775895.2 Stomatorhinus ivindoensis | reverse complement strand
AGGAGTGGCAAAAAGTGCTCTTCACTGATGAGTCACGGTTTTGTCTCACCAGGGGTGATGGACGGATTCGTGTTTATTGTCGAAGGAATGAGCGTTACATTCCAGAAAGTCAGAGGACGTTTCTTTTTTTGCTGAGTTTATAATCTCTCTCCTCTGCTTTCTCTGGTTCATATTCAGTGTGGTGCACACAATGATACCTAACAACACAGTAGCATGTTCTGTCCCTTTAAATAGGCTGATGAAAAGTATGCAGTCACCTGTCATACTAATTAAGGTTAAACACTTAGTTTGAAACATGACTATAATGCAAGAATAAATAGGTACCAGCAAATCTGCCCATACTGTTTTAGCATATCTTTGTAAAATAAACAACAAATGGTTTCTTTTCACAGTTTTATTTGTTTACTCTATCACGTACTAAATGCATGCAGGTATACATTAGACAATTGGTTTTAATTGAATCACTTTTCAAGAGAAATGAAGCAGCGTTTCAATGATCTGTACGGGTGCCAACAATTAATTTTTTTTGATCAAGACAAAAAACGAGATCATGGAACACCTACACTGACCTCATTGCATTGGTTCCCAGTCCAGTATAGGATCCAGTTCAAAATTTTCCTGATTGTCTTTAAGGCTTTCAATGGGTCATGTCCCCCGTATGTTACAGATTTACTTGCCTACCATTGTGGGCCCAGACAGCAGTGGTCATGTGACACATTTTTACTTTCTGTGCCACACACCTGGGATGATCGAAAAGGTGACTGTGCTGCTTCAATCTCTATTTTTAAATCATGATTAAAAATCCATTTTTATCGATTGGCTTTTAGTGCTGATCGTTGACAATCTTATTTTATTATTTGGACCCTTGGTTGTATTGTATTTTAACCATTTATGGTGCTGTGTTAATTATGTTTTGTTTGGCTAATTTTGTATTGCACTTTGGTTGTTTCAGAGACTCAAACCCTGGTTCCAGAGGTGTGACACACCAGTATTACCCACTGCACCACCACACCGCCCATATTTATTATGTTGTTATCAGGTAGATGACATGTATGATACAAATACATAGCGATTCAGAAAACAAATTTTAATATACATACTTTCATGTTGCAGCAAACTAGCTATGACAAAAGGACCTAACCACTGAATCACTTTCAGGAGAAGTGAAGCATTGTTTCAATGAGCTGTAAGGGCGCCGACACTGTGCGCATTGTGAGACTGTGGCTCTGCAGTGAGAGCCTTATCGGCGTGCTTGCTGATTGCTCCATCATATTTTCATTTCAGGTGGATCATCAGTTATGTTATGTTCAAAAACTAGACACGCCCTGGGTGACAGTGGTCTGTGTTACGATACTTCCACTTTACAATGGGTATTCCATTCTGTTTTTCATTTTCAGCACATTATACAGTAAATTATTTGAGATATTCAACATTTAATTATAAAATAGGCTCTGTGATAATGCTTTTGCCCAATTGTAGGCCATTGTAAGTGTTCTAAGCATGTTTAAGGTAGGCTAGACTATAGCGTTAGTTACCTGTACTATACCACAATGCATGTTCGCCTTACAATAGGTTTATCGGAACGTAACCCCATCGTAACCCAGGGAGTTATGGTTGCCAGTTAAAGCTATGGAGGACTGAAAAGATTTGAAATTGATTTTCTAATTACAAATTATTAACCGTGATGTTCCCTTCTTAAGTTAATAAGAAAATGTAGTATTACAAATATTTTGTTATGTCTATGCTTTATTCAGAAAAATGTTTCTGTTACACACTTGAGTACTCTGAGTACTTGAGTACAATTAAAAGTAACATCTGCCTGCATTTGGGGCTGTGTGGCAAGAGGAGGAGCAGCTCCGTCCCACTTTATTTTAGGAAGAATCTACAGCCACCACAGACTGCAGCTGTTCTTCATGATCGAAATCTCAGTGGCTGCACTCAGCTAAATCCCAGCCCCAGGAGTGGTGTGTTAATGGCAAACTCAGCCCTGCTACTTATCCACCTGCTCGTGATGAGGGTGGCTACACACACCTGTGCAGTCAGCCTCGGTAACAAATATACGTTCCCTGCCCTGGGGCCGACATCGCACTGGGGTCTTACACATGGGTAGGGCTCCTACCTGCTGCCTCATACCCATTTTAGCAAAGTCAGGAGGCGTTTCTTCGCTGGTCACATTGGTCATGGCAGGATTACAGTTAACCGGCGCCGTCCATAAGGCGATCCCTAACTGCTCTGGCCGGGCATTGCCCCGCTTAGCAAAATGCTTATTTGTGAGATTGCGACCCAAAGCTGTTCCTGAGCTCCTTGTGCTCGTGGAAGAGACGCACTTCCATTTCCTCAACTGTTGCTGACAGGGAGACCCCCCCCCCCCCGCCCCGCCCCCTGGCTTAGTACCTTCCTGACATCCTTGCGTCAGATTGCATCACCGCTCCCATGCCCTCCACACACGGCACGCGCTAACTGCTCATGTTGCCGCTCCTTCTCAGCTGAATGCGATCAGCGTGCCGCCCCCCCCCCGTGTCACGTCACGCGACTTGCACTGCATTTTCACTGCGGGTCGCTTGCTTGACTGTGCTGTGAGGAGTACTTGCTTCCTTGTGTATGTGTTACTACCACGTTATTAATGGAATCTAACCAATATGTTTTTTTTAGCACGGTGCCTTTTTGCAGATTTTTTTATGTTTTCTGACAGCTAGTTATATAAATACTGCTATGAACGTTAAATTATAACTGCCAGGACACATTCACCTGTCACTGTCGAGCTGGCCTGCTGGCATCACACCTCTGGCTCGAATCCCGCTTATGTTTGTGTGTGGAGTTGGTATGTTCTCCCTGTGTTGCATATGTTTCTTCCTACAGTTAGGTCATCTGGTGCATCTAAGTTGCCAGTGGTATGTACTTCTGCCTTACGCTCCAGGCTACACAGCGACCCTGACTAGGATAGGCGACTATAAGATGGATGGATGGATTATCATGGATGGATGGACTGTAAAGTAACAGCACTGTTACTGGGCTCTGTCATGTCTCAGTACACAGTCTCTGTCATGTCTCAGTACACAGTCTCTGTCGTGTAACAGTACACAGTAACACAGACCAGTGATGGTGTTGTTACATATATAAAGGTAAGGAAAGGAAGAAGGGAGAGGTTAACAAAGCAAGGCACCCTGGGAAGATGTGGGGGGGGGAGGGGGTGATTTATATACACCCACACCCCAGGCAGGAATTCCACATCCTCATAAATGTGCAGACTATTAAATGAGGAGCAGGGGCTGGTGCTGGATTGGGTAATTAATCATGGGGATGTACAGGTGGAAAGAATGTGGGTGGGGAGGGGGGGTGTACCATGACCTCTATTCTGCTCAGGGACAAATCCCATTTCTCCCTCTGGCCCTCCGCCCCCACCCCCCCAAACCACACTTATGAAACTTCATCTCTAAATGCTGCAGGGCGACTGCTTTGCTGTTCTATGTCGCTGACCCCCCCCCTCTCCACAGCCCCCCACTCACTCCGTCTGATGTAAGTCTGCGCCAAGCGAGCATGTCTGAGAACATCACCCAAAATTGTCACACTTTCTTCTGCCCAGCAATGCTGCATGTCTCCCCATGGGCTGCCGTATCTCCGTGGAGACGCCACGCACGTCAGCTGCCCCGCACTCTCACACGTGGGGTGCCTCGCCAGAAATGGGGGCATTAAGAAAAAAATCAGACTACAGCTCCCCACATATCCTCCATATTCCAGTCCTGTGATCAGTCCAGACTGATGCCGCAAGCAGGAGACAATGGGAGCTGCAATGGGCCTGCAGTCATGAACCAGCTCCTCTTCTTCCACTCGAGAGTACTGCAGGAACACCTCCTGTCTCTAAGCAGGGGGGGGGCTGAAAAGGACCCCCCATTGCGGCAGCTTGGCTGGAGGTCATTCTCCACGCTGACTGCAGGATGGGCCTAATGCTCAAAGGCAAGGTGAGGTGTGGTATTTACAGCCCCAGTGACCTTAGTAAACAGACAGTGATTCTCATAAATGCTGTTTAAGAGAGGAGCTTCCTCTCGGCCTTCTGTAAAAAGCCAAACTGTCACAATCCCTCTCCAATTCTACTCTCTCCATCCTCCATCAGTCAAGATAAGAAATGTGACTTTGCCCTGGGATTACAGCACCTTCAAAGCACAATCATAAAAGGACATGGGTGTGAAGCCAACCTGGACACAGCTGACGCCGGAGGGACCCCTGATACAACCAGAGAAATGCATCATAGAAGGTAGACTGCGCACCAGGAAGGGCCCCGTTTGGCAACTTATTTCCTGCAGGGTCGTCCCCTACTATAAACACACCGGGAGATAAAATTAAGGTCTCGCTCCACAAATCTGGCAGATCTCGATCCATCATCTTGCATTAAGACAGGGGATGGGCCAGAAGTGAAAACATGGCCCCCCAAGGTGGTGCTTTGTGCTTACGGCCGTGCTTAATGGCAAAGGGCGTAAATCCTTTGGTAGACGGTGTCCTTTACAGAAGACAAAGCAGTAGGGCGTTTTACAGCTCGTTAAAGGAGCTGTCAGATCATGAGCCCAGAACAGACACCCAACAGACACTGGGGCAAAAAAAACGTAACTTTTATTTCATCCATTGTAAAAATTCAATTGGGCTGAGATCCAATGCATCCCTGCTTTGACCAAGGCATTAATCACATTTTTAATTTGGTTCAGGGAGACATTTTGGAGCCGCAGAGTGTCCACACTGACGGCCATAATTCATGATTAAGGCCAAGTCAAAGATGACAATAAAGCAAAGCCGACGTCTCTGACTGCAGCGGCCAGACGTGAGAGGCTCTGTGACATCACACGGTGAGACAGAGGCCCCTGAGATCTCATCCATCTGACTGCGACACCTGACTATCTTCTTTAATGATAATATTCTAATATCACAGGCATCTGTGCAATCTGCATGCCATTCTGCATCTAAGAGGATGGTATATTCCACACAGACGGACTGTGCTGAGACCCAGATTTCACTCAAATCGCAACCTTTGATTCTACATGAGGAAATATTACACCACTCTATCTGTCAATTCCGGTATGATGTCATGGCAGCAAAGCGTGTCATGCATTTGATTTGGCATTTAGAAAATCTCCTTCTTCTTGATGTGTTGCTCTATTTAGAATTTAGTGATCAGAGGTCATTGTTGACGCACCACAGCATACAACAACGAAACGTGTCCTCTGCATTTAACTCATATGTGACGTTGCGACATAGCAGGGGGCAGTTAATTTAGCACCTGGGGAGTTACAGTACTTATTTGTTTATATATAAATAAAACACACACACAGACACTATCCTCCCTTCTTTTTCTTTTACAGAGACTCCACTGCAAAATGTTAATTTTTCATTTTCATTTCTTAAGATACCAAGGACAAGATTTAATTTCAGGGTGACCGAAGGCTCCCTAGCTGCGTCTCGGAGCGGTGTAGACACAGCAAAGTGCTACCGCCGGCTCCTGCCAGTAAATCTCACCCCCAGTTTATACTGCGTGTATTTTTGCTTAGCAGATCACTTTGGGCAAATTATTAGCTGTATGATATATGCATCCAATCTCAAACACATTAAAAGCGTGAAGAGATTTGGGTAATTCATGCAGCTGTCGCTGGCGTTTCAGCACACCGATACATCCCGCACCACGCGGCTCTGATGGCTGATGCAGGATCCATTTAACGTCGGCGTCTCCTGTTGTTTTCATTCATTTTAACAGGACGCTGAGATGGGCATGTCTTTAATTGTCCCACTGATGGCAGGTGACTCATCGTTAGGAGTGGGAACTACATTTTTGCCAATGAGGACCAAATGAGGCACATAGATGGGGGGGGTAACAATGGGGGCGGGGCAGGGCAAGGACGCACGAGAGGGATGGAGCGCTCACAGCCCCTGTTGCTATCCCATGGGGGCCCGTCATGGAGCAGGAAGAGCCGGACAGATGGAACAGACACACTGGTGAACAGAAGGGCAAAGAGGCGAGGGTGTCAGGGGAATGTGCAAGGCTGCAGGAGACTCTGTCCTGCTCCATGCTATCATTGTGAGGCATTACCATGGGCCACTTAGCATTCACACTGAACAGCCATAAAATTAAAACCAGTGACAGGTGAAGTGCAACACACTGATTATCTCATTACAATGGTGTTTGTCAGGGGTCCTATTATATACTAGGCAAAGGAACATTGAGTTCTTGGTGTTGATGTGTTGGAAGAGGGAAAAATGGGGAAGAGTAAGGACCTGAGAGACTTTGACAAGGGCCAAATTGTGATGGCTAGACTGGAAACAGGAGAGATGGGGAAGAGTAAGGATCTGAGAGACTTTGACAAGGGCCAAATTGTGATGGCTCGACTGGAAGAGGGGGAAATGGGGAAGAGTAAGGATCTGAGAGACTTTGACAAGGGCCAAATTGTGATGGCTTGACTGGAAGAGGGGGAAATGGGGAAGAGTAAGGATCTGAGAGACTTTGACAAGGGCCAAATTGTGATGGGTAGACTGGAATCAGGAGAAATGGGGAAGAGTAAGGATCTGAGAGACTTTGACAAGGGCCAAATTGTGATGGCTAGACTGGAGGAGGGAAAAATGGGGAAGAGTAAGGATCTGAGAGACTTTGACAAGGGCCAGACTGAGTTAAATCATCTCCAGAATGGCAGGTGGGGTGTTCCTGGGATGCAGTGATAAGTACCTACCAAAAGTGGTACAAGAAGGCCAACCAGTGAACTACTACCTGTGCTACTGTAGCACAAATTTAATGCTGGCTATAACAGAAAGGTGTCAGAACACAGTGCATTGCAGCTTGACCAGTCAGAGTGCTCGTGTTGACCTCTGTCCACCGCCGAAAGCAGCGAGTTTGCCCATGTTTTCTGTTGCATCGTGTGTGGACAGCCAGGTGTGTGCATCATTCACCTAGGAAAGTGATGGCACCAAGATGCACAATGGAGGAAGGCGAGCCTGTGGAGGCAATGTGATACTCTAGGCAATGTTCAGCTGGGGAACTTGTTACTTTGACACGAACCGCCTACCTAAACATTGTTTCAGACCAAGTACATCCCTTCATAGTAACAGTATTCCCTGATGCCATTGCCCTTTTTCAGCAGGGTAATGTGCCCTGCGACACTGCAAAGATGGCCTCCAAATTCTCCAATCTGATCAGGCATCAGTGGGATGTGCTGGACAAACAAGTCCGATACATGGAGGTCCCACCTAGCAGCTTACAGGACTTACATGATCTGCTGCTAATGTCTTGATGCTAGATACCACAGGACACCTTCAGAGGTCTTGTGGAGTCCAGGTCTCGACAGGTGAGAGCGGTTTTGGCAGCACAAGGGGGAACTACAGAATATTAGGCAGGTGGTTTTAATGTTATGGCTGATCGGTAGATACCACAGGACACCTTCAGAGGTCTTGTGGAGTCCAGGTCTCGACAGGTGAGAGCGGTTTTGGCAGCACAAGGGGGAACTACAGAATATCAGGCAGGTGGTTGTAATGTTATGGCTGATCGGTGCATCCGCTCCAAGACTCTCCCCATGATGCTCGTTCGGCTGCCCTGGTGCTGTGGGACAGACCCTTACTTATTTAACCAGATTAACCTGAGTGCTCAGTTGATGAAGGTAAACATATGCTGCAGGTATTCAAAGTATCATTACTTGGAGAGACCAAGAAAATCAGCAAGAATTTGTTACCCAGGAAGACAGATGGATTATTCCAAGTTTAGAATGGGCATCCATCAAAGGAAGCTTTACTTAAGAAAATGATGAACAGACCACAGAGAAATAAACAGTATTTTATATATAATATATAAAGGAAATCAAATCTGAGTCTTGTTGCATGGGTCTATTACAAGGGTAAATCCATTTTCAGTACCTAAGAAATAAATTAGATCAAAGGGAAAAAGATATCATGATCCTGCAGAGCTATCTGAGCCCAGTCTAAAATTACTTCAGCTTTTTGAGTTTTGCCCAAGGAAATTTCACAAATTAAAAGGTGCTGGTTTGAAGTTTGGGAACCACTGCCTGGGCTAGACAGGGCGCTTGCAGTGGTTGCCGTGCCGACAAGCCCATCACAAGAGACTAACCGGCATCACCACTTTGCGACTGTGATAGTCGCTAAAACCCGTTAGCACAAACAGGACGCACACACCAGAAGCATTCCACATGCAACAGTTGTTTAAGGTAGCGCAGAAGCAGTCAGACTAAGCAAAGAAAACAAGCACATAAATTAAAGTTTTCCCTCACTCTGCTTGTCATACCTCTCAGCTATGCCATCGGTCCAGGACCCGTAGTACGAGGCAATAACTGCTCATTCCACAAGCTGTTTTCAGGTGAGTTTTAGTGGTCGCCCTGTTAGAACAGAGAGAGGTATAGCTAACGAAACATTAAACACTGCACAGCCTGGCTAGTGGCCACTACAGCTGTCCTTGTCCACCGAGTTTCATCACAGGCAGCGTTTGCTGCAGACAGGCACACAGTCACTAATGAGTCCACAAATTACTCCAAATGAGTACAGATTTGGAAATGGCAGCAGCTCACCCAAACACAAACTTCCGGCCGTATGGACATCTGTCTCATTAACTATTCCCAAATCCCTCCTAAACTAAACGGGTGGCTGTTGATGGTGAAATGAACATTTCAGTACTTTTTATACCTGTTTTTTAAAGAAAAGTTGTTCGTCCATCTTACTGGGAGGGGCCATTATCATGGTGATGATGAGACAGCGGAAGAAGGAAATGGGGAGAATCGAGAAATCAACATCTGCCCCCAGAAAAGACACAGAACACACACACACACTGTCACGATCCATCCGTCTGAGCCTCGTGTCTGCCATGCCCCCTCGCTACCCCGTGTGCTACCCTGCTGGAACCACCTGTTGTGCATCCGTCTAATTGTGGTCATCTGTTTCCTGTTAGTTTCCTGTCAGTCTTGAGTATTTAGTCCGCGTCTCAGTACCTGTTGTCAGGTCGGTCATTGTGATGTCCTGTAGCGTATACTCCATGTTCCAGAATAAACCCCGTTTACTTGGATTACCTGCCTTTCTGTCGTCTTGCCTGCCTCACGCTGCCGACATCCAGGCACGCTTCACCCGCACAGCGTGACACACACACACACAGTATAGGATGTGCCATTAGCACTAGGACTGCATTCAATCAAATGCTGTTATTGCCAAACTCCACCCTCCATCCCCAAAGCTCTTTATACTAATTGCTTGATTCCTAATCAAATATTTGCATCCGGTTTGCTTAATGGATATTTTGCAGTTTATCTCCTGCCACTTACATATTTATTTTACCTGCTGGGTATTTTTGCAGGAGATTTTTTTAAATGTTAAAAAGGCTTGTTCTGGGAGGATGGAGGTGAATCCCTGGGATTTGCTGGAACGGAATGGCCAGAAGTAGGGAGAAGGCCCACTGCTAATTAAACGTGGAGTGGGGGCTTGTGAGAGGAGGTGTTTAAATCCCGCCTCTCAGAGGTGAACCATAGTGCACTTTATTTGCAGGTGGCTGCTCAGTGGCAAACCGCTGCTCCACACACAACCTTGATTGTGAACTGAAAAGCTGCTTTGAATTCGATTCTTTGTATCACTTATGATTGATCCCCAATAACAGCAGTGCACTGCAGTATGTCTGAAGTGATGATTCTCCTCTGTGACCATGTGATCTCTTCACCTTAACCATGATCCTAGAAGTAGAGTTACTTAAGCCTGAGAGCCTCCCCAACAACCTGGTGACTAATACAGTTAGCCTTGTTCCTGCAGAGCAGAGCTATGTGTACCTTCCTCCTGTCTTCCCCCCAGTTCCTTTATGTAAATCATTACAAAGACTCAGCAAATGACAGGTGTAGATCCAGCGATGTTGCTGCTCCACCAGCTGATTCATAGATCAGCTGGATATTTCCTTCCGCACAGTTTTGAAAGCAGGAGGTTAACATTACTAAAAGCTTTCTCTTCCGGCTATCGAAAAAGGGAGGTTTCAGTTCCCTCATTTGTTCGATTCTTTCATTTGGTCTATTCCACCAGGTTTCTTTAATGAGGCACTAGCAAGCTGGTTCAAAAGCTGGTCAGGTCTATTGTATCACAGCGAAAGCTTTCATTTCTCTATTTCAGTCACTATTTTATGCATATGTAGCAAAAATAAAATAAAATAACAGTAAGCACCTCATTTTCAGAATCCACACTAGTTTAACATCCAATCTCATTACAATTGCTTATAAGGTTAGGAGACCTCTCAATTTCTAACCCCCCCTCAGCCAAGATGTGCAGGAGCACTTGTAGGAAATAACAACTACAACACTAGTTCTATTTGATTAAGCTTCTCTTGTCAAATAAAAATGTACAGACAGATGTCCATGGCTTATTGTAAAGACCAGGCATACATACACTCAAAAGATGCAAGGTACTATTGAGCATCCTTTGTGAGACCACAGCAGAAGACAGTGAGATACTGAGAGTGAAGGCAACATTGCCCAGCTGTCGCTACTGTCACAGGAATATTCCGGACAGCATGCTGCCATGGGAGCCCTGCCAGGCGAAGGGACATCCCCGTCACAAACCCAGCTAATGGCCACTGGTCCCACATGTGGACGAGTGACAGGGAGGCTGACCGGGTCTCCAGAAAGCAGCTGCTCGCATCAGCATGGGCATCGCTGTCACCCTGCGTCACCCTGTGTTCGCCAGGCCCAGCTAATCTGATGCTCCCTCTGCTTGTCAGGCTGCCACAGCACGACCCTTTACAGATGTCACCGGCTGAGAGCACGCCGTTGCTGTGACACACATCCCCTCTCTCATCTGCCTTCTTACTTCATATGAAACGTCCTTCTGTCCTCAGCGATTACCCTGTACACAGCAGCGAAACCCTGTACACAGCAGCGATTACCCTGTACACAGCAGCGAAACCCTGTACACAGCAG
>JABFEB020000002.1:14568680-14581608 GCA_019775895.2 Stomatorhinus ivindoensis | reverse complement strand
ATGAAAGGGGCCCGATTACAGGAAGTCTGAGGTTCCACATGAGGCCGGCCACCTAATGAAAGGGGCCCGATTACAGGAAGTCTGAGGTTCCACATGAGGCCGGCCACCTAATGAAAGGGGCCCGATTACAGGAAGTCTGAGGTTCCAGAGGAGGCCGGCCACCTAATGAAAGGGGCCCGATTACAGGGAAGTCTGAGGTTCCACATGAGGCCGGCCACCTAATGAAAGGGGTCCGATTACAGGGAAGTCTGAGGTTCCAGAGGAGGCCGGCCACCTAATGAAAGGGGTCCGATTGAAGGGAAGTCTGAGGTTCCAGAGGGGGCCGGCCACCTAATGAAAGGGGCCTGATTACAGGGAAGTCTGAGGTTCCACATGAGGCCGGCCACCTAATGAAAGGGGTCCGATTGAAGGGAAGTCTGAGGTTCCATAGGAGGCCGGCCACCTAATGAATGGGGCCGATTGTTTATCACAGCGGCTCCAGCAGAAGGAGCTTGACAATGATGAGGCGGCTTGTCAGAGTAAATTAGTCACCACTGACCCAGTGGCACTCCATTACAACAACGTTAGGCTAATGTTAAGCACTTCCATTTAAGAGCCGCATCTGACTCTCCATAAATCATTCATAAATCAATCCTCAAATGCTGCGCTTTTTAAAAACAAACCCACAACCAGTCCGTGCTGAAGTGCTTCACGAGAATGATGTGGTTAGGCTCAGTTAATGATGCAATATTCATAATTTATTTCATGCAAATTCATAAAGCTTATATTGATGTAATTTGAAATCCCTAATCTACTTACTTGTTAATGTATCTCACGCGATGCATTATTCATTTATTCAAAGCACAATAATGGAAGTGAGGCCATGATACTGTACCTCAAAGTGGTACAACACTACGTTCAGGCATTGGTGCAACTGGGCAACCGCTGATGAGAGGTGCCTAATTAATGAGCCAAGCGGCACATCTGCTCCTTAGCGGGTACTGTGAGGAGTGCATACGTGTCCACCAAAGAGCATGTGATGGTCTGTGCTGTAGATCCGTCCAGTAATGTGGCTGATGACTTTAGGTCAAGCTAAGCGACACCAGCTCCTGTATTCATTTCTGTTGTTGTTACAGTCTCGGTGGTGTGTATCTGCACGTCTGCCTCAAACTACGTATTTTGTGCCTTTGTCACAAGAAAACCAACTGGGTATAACTGTTATGAACGCAATTAGGCAGCACGTGGTCCAGGCTATTAGTACACTGTGCCTGTGATTGGAAGATTGCTTGCTCAGATCTCAGAGTGAGTGGGCCTAAGAAAGGCCCTTAACCCCAGTTGTTCCAGGGACCATCTGATCCTGCTTTCTTAAAAAGGTTTGTCACTTAGGATGAAATAATTTGCCAAAGAAACTTAATATAACATAACAGAGGATACATGCATGGGAGGTCAACATGGCTGTATCAATTATAATGATTCTGATGTCTTGAAGGGCTATTTGTCTGTGTCCTCGGAAAATAGCAGTGAAGACCCATAGACTTCCTGAATGTCATCGTGCCAGTCCAGCCTGTTCTCAAAACAGACGCCAAGGTGTCTGTGTCACAGTACCATTCCGTAGCCAGTGACAGTGTTCAGAGGCCTACAGGTTTCGCCTGAAGTCCACCACCTGCTCCGGTGTCTTTCGGACATTCAGTTGAAGGTAGTTCACCTTAGTCCAGCCAACCAAATGGTCCAGCTCTGTGTACTCTCCTCCTTGACTGAGACTGCCTCCTCACGTGCCTCTGGCAGCTCAACAAGACTGGACCTGATCTAATACTAGTGAGTTTATTCACTATCAGTGACTATGGAAGACAACGTTCGCATGTTTCACATGCGGGCTAATTACAATGCATGCTGGTGTTTATTTAAAATAAATAGATTCACTGTGATGGTGACGTTTGGTGGAACAAGTTTAATAAAACACTCCTCAACTGCTCCACCATAACAGTAAAACCCTGTTGATGTTTACCCATCAAACCCTGTCTACCAATAAATGTCTGGGAAATCAAAAAACAGTTACACTACTAGCTGTTTAAATCACAGTTCAAGCTGGTCAGAAATTCTCACACATGCTGCTTCTTAAAGACCCCTTCACTTGTGCATCCAAGACACCGAAGGATAGCAAACATCTGCAGGAAGCATGAGGGGTCTATGTGTACAAAACTCAGGGTGCACTGAGGTTCAACAGAGGAACTGGAGAGCAAATCGATAAGCCGTTTGTCTGCTGATTCAGAATCGCGACTCCTGAACTGATTAAACTTTGACAACGGAGCTTGATGCATTATGCATGCACTCATTAATGCATCCAGGAGATAGTGTTAGTGTTTCTGGGACATCAAGAACTTGGCAAGAAAGGTTACATGGTTTGATTTTCGGGAGTGGCTGAGTGCTGCTAGATCAGGGAGGTGCCTTGCATGAATATTTCCATGCAGTGCTTCATCTGACTTTGTTACAGCAAAACTGGCGGACTGCAAAGCATCCTCTGCTGGACAGGAAAGAGAGGTACTCTGCTAGCAGCTGGCAAAAACTGATGATCTGTACCCAGAACACCCCACAAGCTGAGGATCTGTACCCGGAACACCCCGAAAGCTGAGGATCTGTACCCGGAACACCCCGAAAGCTGAGGATCTGTACCCGGAACACCCCGAAAGCTGAGAATCTGTACCCGGAACACCCCACAAGCTGAGGATCTGTACCCGGAACACCCCGAAAGCTGATGATCTGTACCCGGAACACCCCGCAAGCTAAGGATCTGTACCCGGAACACCCCGCAAGCTGAGGATCTGTACCCGGAACACCTCGAAAGCTGAGGATCTGTACCCGGAACACCCCGCAAGCTGAGAATCTGTACCCGGAACACCCCGCAAGCTGAGAATCTGTACCCGGAACACCCCACAAGCTGAGGCACGGATGGGAAAATGACTTTTTTTATCACATATTTATGCTCCACATGGCTAGAAGCCTCTGAAATAATGCCGCTATTTTTCACTTTTTGCCTTTGAAGAACTGCTCTATCCAGTTTGTTTTTATTAGCACATTATATTTTTCCCTCATGTTCCACATTATAATTAATAACCAGAGATCTAATTAGTTTGGATGAAATGATTTGTCGTTTTAATTAATGATGAATGTAGTGCGGAATGTGAGATAGGAGATTGCCGGCTGACGTTGTTCACAGTGACCTTGGGGGCTATAATTACGTTAGTGCTGAAGGTAAAGCTTCCCCTCATGTCCACTGCATGACATCTGCTCATCAGGGGGGTGGGGGGCTGAGGAAAGGGTTTCTGGGAAACTCTTCTGGTGAGATCCTAAATTCCCTGACCTCTGTTTGATAGAGGGTGTGACCACTGCATATAGATCAAGTAACGTCTAACCCGGAACTCCCAGAATTCAACATTGATATGAAACTGCTCTGGCCATTGGGGGCGCAGGGGGGGCAGGCAGAACGCTGAGGAAGGACATAAGACGATCCTCAAATATTAATCTGACGAGTTTTTACACAGTGGGAGTGGGTGGGGCATGTAAATTATTCAAAGCTTAATCGGCCAATTCTGTGGAGGGACTCAAAAAACCAAGGGAGGTGGTCAGGTGGTGAGAGCTAAGGAGAAGCCTGAGATGCAAATGGCGGACAGAAGCACATGATGAGGTGGGAAACAACTGCACCAGTGTTGGGGAGGGACATTCTTGGCAAAGGGGGTGTGATTGATAGTAATAGATACAGAGACTAAGAGCAAAGAAGGGGGAGATAAAGTGCACACGGACACAAAAAGCAGCCTGGCAGGGCCCGGGGGGAGCCCAGTGCTGAAGTCGGGCTAATTAGCGAGCAGCAGCGAGAGAGGAACTGGAGGCACGGTGAATCCGTGTACGATCAGGCTTTGACGTCCCTAATCTGAGCCTCCCGGCCCCGGGTATGAACCAGAGCGGCCCGCCACTTGTTTAAGAATGGAGTCCCGGGAAAAGGCACTCCCCGCACATGAAAATGTGGGCTTAATTACATGCACGCGATTCCGGAGCATCGACAACAAGCTCCTAAACATTCTTCCTCATTAGGATGCAAATCAAGCCGTTTAATAGCCCCATCTGAGATGGGGAGGCGGCCTCTGCTTTTAAAGGCACAATAGTCTGATGAATTACTGTAATGAACACCGGAGCACCGAGGCCCCCGCTTGGCACAGGCGGGGGCTGCCCTCCCACAAAGATCCCCGCTCAGCCAAACCACAGATTTTAATTGAAATTCAACAATAATTAATAACCAGGGATGGGTTTGCTGCAATTCACATGAATCTGCCCTTTTTTCTAAGGCATTATATGAGTCCCCCGCAAGCCCAGATAATGCAGAAGGAGCCACACATTCCCTAATGTGTCTCTGAACGTCCCACTTTCATGCACGGAATTACAAGGCTAGGATGTGACTTTGTCATCAAACTTAATACTTTCGTCACGCTGGAACATCTTCTGGGAACTGGCATAGAGTAAACGTACATCTTTTCTTGTTTCTTGAAGTCCTCCCACACACACACTAGCCCCAAAAAGACATTCTGCCAAATTCAAGCGAAGGACGCCTTTGCAAATGTCATGGAAAGAGAGGCATACTGCATAAGGCACCCAGAGAGATATCCTTACCTAAAGTATGACTTCTTCCACACAATTCACTTAACTTACTGGTTAATTCTGTTAACACCCCACTAATCTTTCCAAAGCTGCCAGCTGCTGTGGACATCTGTCAACACTTTGCTACTGAATGAGGCTGTTCCATCTGTAATGTAAGTATCTCAATTTGCTACAAAGTTGCACGCTCTAATTTACCACGTCCCCTTTGTCTGCTGCCGGATCTGAGCTCATCCCTAATATTATTGCAAGTTGTTCTATTTCTGCTTAATACTGTTACACTTCCTATTGTTATTTTACTTTTTTGCTACTCAAACGCCTTCATTTTAAGCAACTTATGCCACAAAGCATGACAGCACATTTGGCAAATTATGAGCTCATGGGTCTTTAATAAACAGCATATATAACGTCTCGTGGTGTAACAAATACAGAAACCCCTCAACACGTTGCATCTTTAACACAAACCTCTGTAGTTGATCCTAAAGGTAACAAAAAGAGGTAAGACTCCACATTTTCGAAGCAGAAAGGACAGAGCGATGGACCTCTGTCCTCTCTCCTAGGACCCCAGTATTCCTTGATGGCATGTCTATGAGTTGTACTGGCCAGGGTGAGGCCTCCTGGCCCACTGGGAGTCCTGGGGAGGAGAGAGACATGGCCTCAGGCTGCACGCTGACAGGCCAGAGAAGGAACAATACCCTCGACAAATCCGCGACTTCATTATTAGATCCACCAATCAGCTCGGAGGGGTGTTTAATAGGAGCAGGGTAGGCTGAGGCTGCAATAACAGGCTGTCCTAAGGACTGTCATCAAGACAGACAACTCATTTCGCACCTCTGGCCGTGAAGTGTAAAAAAACACCTTGGTGTCTTTGCCCTCGAGGCGGATTTTACTTTCCGACTGTACTCGCCTACAGGACCAAAATTGCATTTTTTTTTCTTCTTCCACCTGTTAATAGGGCACTTTATAGAACAAATGAAGGAGGTCAGGGACCTGTAAAGGTTCCATCCCTGGAAGGATGCTGCTCAGACCACAGAACAACTAGCAATGATAACAATGAAATGGCAGCATAACAAATAATCAGGCGCCTGTAATGAAACCGCGAATGGATGGGCCACGCCGGCTGGAACATCTGCCAAAGGCATGGGCTGGCGGCCTGCTCACAAAAGCAGAGGGCTGGCGGCCTGCTCACAAAGGCAGAAGGCTGGCGGCCTGCTCACAAAGGCAGGGGCTGGCGGCCTGCTCAGAGCCTTATCTAAACTGCAAACTGCCAAGTGACGTCCAGGAAGGGAAGGGGACAGCCAGCAAAAATCAAAGAAGAGGAGACAGTGAGTTTCTTCTATGTGATCCTTCACTGAGATTCGGCACCTTCCCTGAGGGTCTGTCTGCTCCCAGGCTGTCTGACATGAAGATGCTCGGCATTTCAGGAGTGCTGGGACAGCCTCCCACCAGACGGATGCGGGAGAGAGGCAGAGCGGGACGGCACAGCCGGAATCTGCAGGCTGTGGGGTATTAGCAGGCAGTCACCTATCGCTGTGCCAGTCACCGTGTCTGCTTTTGTGTCCAAGGAGGAAAAGAACGCAAAGCTGCCTGAGAGAAGGATCTGAAAAGCATATCCAAAGAGTTAAAAAAGCTGTTTCTGGGTCAGGGTCTGTGCTGCTTCTTCTTCATGCTGAATGCTGAACAAAACATGGAGCAGCAGACAAAATAATGCAAAGACTGGGGTCCTCGGCAGGGTGAACTGGGTCCTCGGCAGGGTGAGCAGGGTCCTCGGCACGGTGAACCGGGTCCTCGGCAGGATGAGCCGAGTCCTCTCTGGGGTGAACTGGGTCCTCGGCAGGGTGAGCAGAGTCCTCTCTGGGGTGAACTGGGTCCTCGGCAGGGTGAGCAGAGTCCTATCTGGGGTGAACTGGGTCCTCGGCAGGGTGAGCAGAGTCCTCTCTGGGGTGAACTGGGTCCTCGGCAGGGTGAGCCGAGTCCTCTTTGGGGTAAACTGGGTCCTCGGCAGGGTGAGCAGAGTCCTCTCTCAGGGTTAACTGGCTCCTCGGCGGGGTGAGCTGAGTCCTCTCTGGGGTGAACTTGGTCCTCGGCGGGGTGAACTGGGTCCTCGGCAGGGTGAACAGAGTGCTCTCTGGGGTGAACTGGGTCCTCGGCAAGGTGAGCAGAGTCCTCTTTGGGGTGAACTTGGTCCTCAGCGGGGTGAACGGGGTCCTCTCTAGGGTGAACTTGGTCCTGAGAGGGGTGAGCAGAGTTCTCTCTGGGGTGAACTTGGTCCTCAGCAGGGTGAGCTGAGTCCTCTCTGGGGTGAACTTGGTCCTCAGCGGGGTGACCGGGGTCCTCTCTAGGGTGAACATGGTCCTGAGAGGGGTGAGCAGAATTCTCTCTGGGGTGAACTTGGTCCTCAGCAGGGTGAGCTGAGTCCTCTCTGGGGTGAACTGGGTCCTTAGCAGGGTGAACTGGGTCCTTAGCAGGGTGAACTTGGTCCTTGGCAGGGTGAGCAGAGTGCTCTCTGGGGTGAACTGGATCCTCGGCAGGGTGAGCAGAGTCCTCTCTGGGGTGAACTTAGTCCTCAGCAGGGTGAGCAGAGTCCTCTCTGGAGTGAACGGGGTCCTCTCACTACCTGAAAGCTTGTGCCCCCACCGCCAATCCTCATCGTCTACTACATATTACGCTGTGTGAGGCTCTTGTCAAAGTCATCATGTCGCGTTTCCAGTTACTGCCATAATCCCAGGACCCCCCTGAGAAAAGCCAGTAGGGGATTGTGGTGACTGTGCAGCTCCATTAGGCACATCCTGGAGGTCAGAGGTCAGTTTGAGGATCCTTGGGGTGACAACTGACCATTCAGAATGAATAGTAATTCTATCTGAAGTCTACCCTGTTTTATTATTTATTTAAGTTGGTCATAAAGTTGGAGATTTAAAACTAAGACAAATAAATGTGATATTATATCAAAGGGGCTTTAAAAAACGTGGTATAATGTATTTCTTAAGTGATATGTTCTAAAAAAGTAAGACGAAGAGCCTTCAGAGGTAAGATTACCAGCTGAATGATGCTTTCTAAAATTATCCTGGTCTTTTATTTCACGCTGGTGAAGAATTCATGCCCATATTTTATTCTAACGTCGCAGATAACAAATGTCTCCCCCCAGCACCTGCTGATTAATTGAGTCTCGCTAAGGTGGTCAGTGGTTTTCAAGGAAGATCCTTTTTATGCTGAAAAGCCGTTCCATCTCTGATAGGGTCCATTTAATTGCCTTGGAGACAATTCTGATAAATAAACAGAAGCTGTGACCACACAGCTAGCGCAACCACAACCATGAAGGTGACTCCAGGAAACCTATCTTGGGCTACGGAGAGGGGGCCTCAGTGAAAGCAGACCGCACTCCTGCAGGGAAGCCCTTCGCACCTTCATGTCTGTTGACCCAAGGCATGAAGCAAACTCGCTATGGAAGATCTTCCTGCATCCACCGATTTTTGGCTTGTTTGTGCCAGAATTCCTGGATATTGACATACTTTTGAATTCTTGGGCGGGGTTGCAATTGCAACTGGGGGGGGGGGGGGGTTTCTATCCGTAGTGAGCGGCCAGCTGGACACATCAGTGATGTTCTCGCTGAGCACCCGTATAGAACCAGGTCCGGGCCTGTCGCAGAGCTGTCCTGTAACCCGTATAGAACCAGGCCCGGGCCTGTCGCAGAGCTGTCCTGTAACCAGTATAGAACCAGGTCCGGGCCTGTCGCAGAGCTGTCCTGTAACCAGTATAGAACCAGGCCCGGGCCTGTCGCAGAGCTGTCCTGTAGGACCCCAGGCCTATCACAGACCATCTGATCTCCTGTCACCGCTGCTGTGGGAATGCCCATGCTGTGCCCTGCCCCGTCGCCCGCAGGGGGTACCAGGTCTATACCATAGCTGCTCCAGTCCACAGGGGGCAACTTCAGTTAACTTTGTGGCGCCCTTCAAGCTGTCAGTCGCTAACTTGCTGGTTTTCATCTTGTCCGGTGAGAATGAATCACTGTGCATGTAATTACGCAGAGAATAGCTCACTAACACACTCAGCGATGCTCTTACTTGCCAGGTTTTACTGCATCATGCTCTATAGTGGGGTTTCTATACTGATTCCCATGCAGGGTGACCCAAGCCTTCAGCCCTCTGCTTCCGGGGATCCAGCCTGAATCGCAAAAGTGGTTGCGGAAGATGGAGGGATGGATGGATGGAAGTTAGCAGTTTCTGTGCTGGGTGGTCACCGTCTGGCCCAGGTGAATGGCTTCAATCATCAAGCCTCTTTCTGCCCAACCAAAGGCTCAGAGCTTTCAGATCAACAGCTACTCTCTGGAAACTAATAGAAATGCTGGAAAACACCCTTTGCCCATCTTGCTTGGAGGCACCGAGGAATAAGTCAGAGCAAATCTGATTTTCTAAGCATGATTTACAGCTTTGCTTGCTTATAACATCCAACCGAATTCTTACCCACAGTACAGTTTATATGGCTAAAGTAAACCATCCATAATAAATTTCAAAAATAAAAACTCAGACGTAATAAATGCTATTAAACCTTTTAAATGACCACATCAGGCCAACCTACAGCAGACTGAGAGCCTGTGATATGTATTAGCATTGTTAACAACGGACATGCTAAACAATAACAGTAAAATTCATCTCATCTTTGTCTGAAATCACACCTTGTTACTGGCTATAATGTCCATCTCATCCATACATTTATTGATTCATGCCTGAAAATCTCATTGTTGATTTAATGATCTAGGTGACATCAAGTGAGAACTCCCATTCATCAAGGGGTGCAAGCAGAAGCACGGGTCGGTGACTACAGATGACTCAGCGTCATTATTCACCATCACCAGAATGCACACCAGCGTTTTTAGGTAGTCTAGCTTTTTACTTGTGTGGGGGTTCAACCAGGCGGCATTAGTAGGCCTTCAGGATTTAGGAAGACTTAGCTGACATTTATCTTTGAACATCCCTAACCAGATGGCTTGGAAATTTGGTTTATCAAAGGTCAACAGAGAATACTTAATTGGTATTCTTAGAACGGATGATGTTTTCCTACTAATCTGTTTACAATGTCACCTGCCCTCCCCCCCACCCCCCACAGGCTGACTGGCTGAACACCCCTCCAGGTGGTCTATACCCGTATCTGGGATGACATCACCTTGTTCTGTTATATAAATACCAAACTTTAAATTTTACATGACCTGAGTCTAAAAAATGTTTTCTCCCAGTCTGAGAGTCTCCCAGTCTGATTCACGTTTCCTTTGAAAAGCAGCAGATCTGAGTCAATACTTTGAAATATTTAACTCACTGTGCAGTGCCATTTGGGACGGGAAGTTTGTCAGCCATTGGGGTTTCTGATGCTGTGTCTCTGTGCACCGTGACAGACGCACTTCAAAGATCAGGCCCGTTCGGTACACCTGTGCCCCCCCATGAAGGGAACCCAGGCAGAAACACTGATAGTGAGGCAGCATTACTGAGCATGTCTGGGCTGCTTTTGCACGGCCTTAGTCGTGTGTGCAGACACACCACACGTGTGTTTGCTGATAAAAAGTAACAACAAAAACAACAGCAGCAGTAATGGCTATTAATGATCATTCATCCATCCATCTTCCAGCCTCTTATCCATAGCAGGAAGACGGGGACCTGGAGCCGATCCCGGGACGCACATGGTACAGGGCACATGGTACAGGGCACATGGTACATGTCGGGGAGGTGCTCTGGATGCAGGCTAGAATCATGATCAATTATTCACATAAAAAACAAGAACAACAATAATAATAATGATAATAAGGTGTTTTCCACAATGAAGCCTCCTCTTAATTAAAATGCAAAAACCATTAAGCAGCAGAAAAGGATAATAGTATATTCAGGGAAACTCTGGAAGCTGACTGATCCCCACATGGTATGAATGAATAACAATAGCAAACTAATGCACAACACAAGTGACACATATTTAAATGATTCCGCTACCTCGCTCACTCTGATAAATCCATTCATCTTTTTCAAGGAACGAACAGGAAAACCAGTAAGAAAGGACTTCATTTAAGCAGTTATTTTTCTAAATTACGGTGAAGACAGAGAAGCACCTCATAAAGGTAGTGTGTCAATTTTTATCAAGAAATGCAGGGGCTGGAGAAATGGATTATAATAAATTGTAATAAACAATTTTTTTTCTTTAAAGTTTATGTGCTCGCTTCTATATTTGATTTTAATTTTTCATCTTATGGTGAATATAGAGGGAAGAGTATGACTGCTGCTTGTACTTCAATGTGGTTCCCTTGTGCTTCGACACTCACTACATTTACAAGCACAGCTAAGTTGAGCTACGCCATTTAAATTGGGTTATAGCTCGACTACGCCATTCAAATTGGAACCCTGTCTTGTCCCAGTGTACATCCATGGAACTGGAATCGATTTATTGACTGAAGTACGTCTGACTCTGCTGCCATAGCTGGTGATACGGCTCCTTTTAGCTTCTTAGTATTGGTCTTTCTCCAGATGACCTACTACGTCGCAGACATAAAAAAATTAAATTAAATTAATAATAATGGGTGTGTGGACAAGTGAAGTGACACAAGCTTTAGTTGCGATCTGGTCGGAAGAACAGATAGAACAACATCAAAACAGCATAGCAAGAAATTAAGTGTTTTGTATAATATACTAACAGCACAACACTGGAAATTTTGTCGTAATAAATAAATGTGATTTTGTCGTAATAAATATGGAACAAAAATTTCTCACAAATGGCAGTGATTTCAACAGCAATTAAGCATGAAAACGATTATGATTGTCTCAGAGAACACATGCAAAACCAGTGGAGGTAAACTTTAAACTGATTTTTAAACATGTACTAGATAATTCTGAAAATGAATAATCATTAAAATTGTAAAACTTAAACTTCCAGCGCTATAATATTTATAACAAACTGAAGGTAAGAAAAAGCCAGATCTTAATATAGCTGACTAGCGATGTAAGAATTGGATGTGCATAACAAGCGATATTGGTATTAATGCTGCACATCGCCAAGCCGTATAATATACTGCGGCCATTTATCGAATTCATTACAAAATACCCCGCCTCGCGTTGTCATGTTGTTTGGTGCCGATACCCATTTCTATGCCAGTAAAAAAAGAACACCTTTAAACACCATACTTTTAGTACATTCTTGAAGTACCAAAGGTACAGTACCCTGTGTGGTGTAAAAGCACCCTTCAGTTGACCAGTGTATTGGACAGCTTTACAGTGCCGAACATTTCGTACATGCCGTACGTCTGCTATGCTCCATCAAGCTTCTTGTGTTAGCTCCGGGTCAAACCCCGGGGGGGCTGTGGAGCATGTGCAGAGGGCCTGGGCTAGCCTGAGCCCAAGGTGGGGCTTTCAGACAGAATCGCCCCTTTCAAGGTTAGGCCGGAGATGACAGTGCTTTAAGGAACGCGCCGCAACAATTCGAAAAGTAAAACAGAAGCAAAAGAGGCTCAGTTCAGACACCACCGTCAGTAATCCAAGAAAGAGGAGACCAGATTAATACGGATAGCCACGGTCAGCCACGCCCCCTCCCAAGATGTGCCCCCCCGGCTGTTCCTCACAGACATCTCTGTGGGATGCCAGTGAGTTGTGATACAGTGCCATTACACGAATCGGGCCCCCCACCTGGGCGAAGGAGCCTGCAGGCGGCCCCCCAACAGCTGCCCCCTTTTCATGCACCTATCAGTGGATCGTGACTTGAATCCTGCAAGAGGAGATCTCGGAAGGCGAGTAATCGGCGATACTTGCAGCACAGACAAGACAAGACTAGAGCAGCGAGACAGCGGGCAGGAGAATAAAACAGATATATCTGCATAAATGCCAAGTCACAGGGTTGTATTATTTCAGACTGAAGGCCATGGATTCGGAGCATAGGCAGTGTTTGATTAAATCCCTGTACACACTGTATCTGATGCAAACGGTCTGAGGAGATTAGCCGCGACGTTCTGAGAATTGGGTCTACGCGAGTCACAGCCCCCAGCCCGGGAAAGTTCACCCCCGTGTCCTCAGCCCCGGTGACGACGCCATCGGTAATATCAGGCCTGCCATGCCTCTGCTCAGCCCCGGTGACGACGCCATCGGTAACAAGGCCCCGCGTCAGGCCTGCCATTCCTCGGCTCAGCCCCGGTGACGACGCCATGGGTAACAAGGCCCCGCGTCAGGCCTGCCATTCCTCGGCTCAGCCCCGGTGACGACGCCATCGGTAACAAGGGGCCCGCGTCAGGCCTGCCATTCCTCGGCTCAGCCCCGGTGACGACGCCATCGGTAACAAGGCCCCG
>JABFEB020000002.1:14431428-14447914 GCA_019775895.2 Stomatorhinus ivindoensis | reverse complement strand
CTGAGGCTGGGTTTGAACCGGCAACCTTGTGATTACAAGCACACAGGCTTAGCCCACTGAGCCACATGCTGCCCCCCAAAAACAGGATTGTTTAATGGTACCCGAGGAAAACTCTACAGGGAAAAGTACAGGCAGTCTGCTCCAGAACTGACACTTCAAACAGTAATAACATCAATTCTGGGGGAAACTTAGGTCAAGGTGAATGCTGTCCTGCAGTAAAAATCACACAACACTGCCTTCTCCCCTTCCCCCCAGTAATGCCTCCCTGCAGGGAAAGCATCAAAAGCTCCTTAAATGTAACACTATTTTAGTGAATCATCCCAAAGAGCTTCCGTTTTACCTTTAGAGAATGAAACCCATTGAAGCATGCAGTGTCATTAGAGCATCGTAATTGAATGCAAAGCATCAGGAAATTTACAGCTGTGACTGGGGCTGTTTGGCAGACTTTAATCATTTTATTACAGGATAACTGTGCTTGCACTGGAATTTTTTTCACATTTATGGACCAAAAATGCATTTAGGAGAACATCTATTTAGCCACTTCCCTTTGTCACACACACACACACGCACACACACACACACACGCACACACACGTTTGAAATTATACCTTTTGGGAACTCTCGACTGATGTCTATGGGGAAAACATGATGACCTTAACCTCTACCCAGCTCTAACATTCGCCATAATTAACCACTATTATGCTAAAGACTTTAAGCATTCTTAGTTTTTTTACTGCAATCACAAATCTTTGTGGGGACTGGAAAAATGTTCCCCACAATGTCAAAATGACAGGTTATTACATTGCGGGTAAAATATTGTCTCCGCTATGTAATATAAACATAACACAAGCGCACACACACTCATTTAACGACCTACCTGTTCACTGACCGGCCAGACTTGGAACCAGCTCTTTTACCAGCTGGTGTTGTACGCTGCATGAGAACTTTGTGAAAATCGTCTCATGTCACCC
The DNA here is from genome assembly GCA_019775895.2 of Stomatorhinus ivindoensis. Taxonomy (NCBI): domain Eukaryota; kingdom Metazoa; phylum Chordata; class Actinopteri; order Osteoglossiformes; family Mormyridae; genus Stomatorhinus; species Stomatorhinus ivindoensis. Next base: position 14,446,943 of record JABFEB020000002.1, on the reverse strand, counting down.
TTCCTCAGTCTCGTTCCCGCAGTCGTTCAGCATAAGCTACACTAGCGTATGCAGTCTCCTGCATTTACAGTGTGCAAACCTAACTAATGTATATTAAAGCTGATTTCCACTATTCTATTTATTACAGTATTACAGATGAATTATGATTGTCTCAGAGAGACGGCACTTATGCAAAACAGCAGAGGAAAACTTTAAACTGGTTTTTAAACATATGCAAGATTATTAATTTTTGAAAATTATCATAAACACAAAACTTGATAGGGTTTTCCTCCCTATCAGGTGAGGTCGCGGAGCCATTTGATAGGTGCGGCAATGGACTGCATTATCACATGACGAAACACGGGCGATGGCCCTCAGGAATCGAAAGTCTGTCTTAGTTCGACGAAGGGAAATTCGATTTAGTACGATTTCAGTGCTACAGCCATGTTTACATGTACTTTAAAACACAATAATTCAATTTTCTTAGTGTGCATATAAACATGGCAAGTGTTTAAAGAGCAATTTTTTCCCTTTAGCGCACTACTTTACTCATTTTCCTTTAAAACAGCACATCACATTGTTGTTCTACTAATTGCATGATTCTTACCAAAGCATTCATCAGTAACAATTAAAATTGATAAAACATAAATCAACACGCTATGCCACCCATTCAAGTGGCATTCCTAAAAGTTTTCAGTAAGGAACACCAGTGATATTAGTGGAAATTGTTAGTCTGGAGCTGTGGACAGAGAACCATTCCTTCACGAGAATGCAGGTGCCCTCATATTAGAGAACAGCAACCGTAGAAGTCTGATTGAAAACTACCCAAACTCATGCCTATAACTGAGCAACTAATCAGTACTCAAACGAAGGGAGGTTTAGGTAGGGGTTCAATTGGAGGGGAAACATATCATTTTAGAATTAAGAAAAAGTATCCTCTGGAAGAGACCTCCATGTGATAAAGAACCACTTCTATTGCTCCTAATCACGGCACTCACCAAAATCAATTAATACAATTTGGTTTCCTCTACTTTGGATATTGGGTAAATGCTAACCTATTTCTGAAATGGCACTTTAATGCCCTCTACTGGATCGCACAAATATAACATGCAGCCACTTCAAATAAGACATTGAACAATGCTGACTTGTGATGAGCTTTGAAACATGTGCTGCCCGAAGTGGTAAGATTGTTTTCATTAGTTTGTTCCTTTTTGCTTACCGTAGTTTACCAGGTAGCAATGGTTCTAGACAGATTCGAAGAAAAGCTGCCATTTTCTCTCTCTGTTAACTTTTAATCCCAAAAGAACATGCATTAAGTACAGTCACATTAATGGCATTACTTACCTTAAATACTTACCCGATAAGCTGTTAAGTTGTTCGCAATCTGCGAAAAAGGTAATAAATATTGAAGCAGGACGTACAATATTATACAAGCATCCCGCTAATAACTGCTAGTAAGTATTTGTGTATTGTTTGAGCTGTAATATGCTTATTTGTTCAGTTTCATAGCGCCTCTTCTAGTAAATATCTTAAACAGCAAGATATGCTTCCTGGATGTTTACTGCTGGAGTGTGTTAGCCATCTGTCAAGCTAAATGCTGTGCACTCACAATAACAAGGACAGACAGGAAAACATGCATGACTTTAAACTCCCGGTAAGGGAATAACGGACAATATTTTAAGCTCTTGCTAAAGTGCTGCATGTTTGCAGGTCTTACTCAAAACAGAAGTATCATACATTTTCCGACTATAATATGAAATCATCCAAGGAGCCGTCTCAAAAGGAAGCGTACAGTTATTGGTGTGATGAATCTGGTGGTACATCAACCATCCAATGCATGTTAAAATGACAAGTGAACAGCTGTGTGCTTAAAGCAAATTTATTTTAATGTTTTCAGTTGTCTTAAGTTTAATACTTAATTTAGACTTTCACAGACAATGTTACAAACACACAAATATTTTACAGAAAATTATGGCTGATATTGAGAATGCAGATTTGACCCTAAATAGTTTGGTGGAGAGACTCAAACTTAAAAATCCTAAAATCAAAGGAGTTGATGTACAGACATGCATCCCTTTATGCTCAGGACAAAACTCTTACCACAATTAGGCAGAAACTGTGAAAAATACTAATAAAAATTCCAATCCCGAATAGTTAATATTCACAGTCATCTATGTTTGCAGTCATTTAACAGGAGCCATATATACAGTGACATGAATTAACCCTATGAAAAAGCCCACAGACCCAGTAGCTGAGGTCAGTGCTTGTCAAACCTACAGGTCCCCTACACACAAACAGCAACCTCCTCAGCTGGCTGCCCGGCTGCAGGTGATACCAAAACACAGGCACTGCCCTGCATGATCACCATGGACTCCAGGAACCCAGTACCGACTAATTTTCTGAAAGGGAAGAGAATATGTTGTTAAAGAAAAAACAATAAAAAACGACTGGCAAAGCAGAGAGGGCAGAGATGGAAGGGGAGCTGTAGTGCCCAAGCATTTCTCAGGTACCTGCAGCCAGGTCATGAGGCTCCTTAGGACGTCTGATGACTGTTCTCACCTTGCCTGAGGATCGAAGGGGGCTGATGGTTCTCCTTGCTCTCGTGTTTGAAGGCTTTGCTTGGGTCAAACCTACGAGGGACCTGACTGGCCTTCAACTGTTCCAGGTCCATCTTCTGCCGTGTCACTTGAGCCCTGAGCTTCGACACTTCCTGTGTTCGTTTACATGTTACAACTTCGGTTGTCCAAAGGAATTTCATGATGGCCACAAGGGCGCAAAGATGATGCTCATTCCGAAAGTAAGCAGGCAAGTGGCATCAGATTTAAACACAAATTCGGTAATTAAGCGCACGTCACTGACTGCCATGCACTGCCGCAGCACACTGTCACTACACGTTCTGCCCCTATGCTCTCCACAATGACTAGAAGCACACTGATGTAAAATGCACCCAGTTTGAAGGACACTTCTTGGCACGACATGGACTTAAAACTAGCTTGCAAAACAGTTGAGGAAGGAGCTGACACCTACATGGCAAGCCCCAATAAAATTAGCAGTGTCCCAGATTACCATTCTTAAAAAAACGTCCCGGCAAGAATCGGCCGCGTCACCTGCTTGAGGGAGATGTTCTCCTCCTTGAGCTTCATCACGTGCTTGATCTTCTGCCGCTGATTCTGGTGCCCCAGGAGACGCGCATAGGCATCTGCCAGCCTGTTCAGCTCCTCCTGCGTGGCGCCGTTCTCATTCAGTAGGGCATCCCGCTCCCGTGAGAAGCTATCCAGCTGTTCCTGCAGTCACACACACATTAAGTGGGACTGTCACCACCTACTGAACCATTCCATTGTACTAGAACTCAGGGAACCCATGAGCTTTCAGAATGATTCTTTGCCTACCTGGAAAGGTTTAACTTTGGCGTAGAGCTCTTCGTAGCGCTCTCGCCAGATGCTCAACTCTGTGGAGTCTGCAGCACTGAGAGATAATGTACATAAACACCAAGCGACAGTGATGTAACGTTCTTACTTCAGAGCAGCTATGCTTTCTGTAAAGGACTTGGTTACACATCAGACACCTAACACGGAATCAGGAGGCGCTGCCGTCGAATCGCAAAGCAGACAAACCATGTTCTCTCCACCTTGCACCATGCTCACCCCTTCTGGAGCTCAGGTCCGTTCAGCCCCTGAAAGTTGATCCTTTCCTCCATCTGCTTCTCAAAATCACACCTCTCCCGCTCCATCTGCTTCTCCAACTCCAGTCTCTCGCTTTCCATTTCCTTTTGAATGGCTCTCTTCTCATCCTCCATCTGCTTCTTCAGGTCCACTTTTTCCTGCTCGGTCTGTCTTTTAAGATCCTGTTTCTCCAGCTGCAGCTGTTCCAGTTGGGTCCGTAGCTCCTTTATTTCTGCAAGACGGGTCTCCAGTGACTCCTTCAAAGACTCCTTTTCTGACTGCTCCTGCTCCAGCAATCCCTGGAGCTCCTGTCTTTCTGACTGCTCCTGCTCCAGCAATCCCTGGAGCTCCTGTCTTTCTGTCTTCTCCTGATCCAGCAATCCCTGGAGCTCCTGTCTTTCTGTCTTCTCCTGGTCCAGCTGACCCTGGAGCTGCACCACCACTGAAGTGCGAGTTTCTGCTGAGCTCCGTAGCTCTGCATCCCTCTCAGCGAACCTTGTCTGCACATCCAGCAATGCCCTGCAATACAAATAATCACAATATATATATATGAATATATATATATATATATATATATAGACAAATGTTACACTGCAAATCCACATCCAAAGCCAGCTATCGGTACATGAGCCCAGACTTCGCAAAGCATGATGGACCATCACTGAGACAGCTGGATGCTAATGGGGGAAACCACTTTCTGGTTCAGAGGTCTAATACAAAAACCGACTGCAGGCTGTCAAATGACCAAACATATTAGGAAGACGACCCACAGCATTAATTTACCCCACCTGCCTGCTGATTTGAGAGACCACACAGGTTTAATGAGCACTACAAGCTATCATTAACAAGCCAAACAGTCTGATTAACATCAGGCCAGTATTTTCCTGCTAGTTATTGTCCTCAGATCAGTACATGAGCCAGTTATTTTGGGTCCATACTAGCACAGAGTTCCAGAAAATTCTGGAAGACTATATCCATGTTACAATGTGGAACATTTTTCCAAAAATGAAACGGGATTACAGCCATTAAGGCTCAATATTAAATAATTGCATAACCTATCGATCTATTTCATAATTGAATTGGGCAATATTTTGGCACATTTTTCATATGGTCAGTTTACGCACTCCATTCATTAAGTGAGTCTTAAGGAAGTATAATCAGGGATCCGGTGTAAACACACACAAACAAAATTATATATGGCTGCCATATATACAGGCTGTCCCCAAGTTAAGAACTTGCAGACCACTTGTACTTGCGATGTGACTGCCATATCATATTAAATTTGGGGTAATTACAATCATGCATAATGAACAGTACAGTACCACATGCAGCTACTTTAATACCACGCTATTATGTACTTATTTTTCCCGACTCAAACAAACTTTGATCTCTTGCTCGTAAGCTGGGGACCGCCTGTACTTTGCTTTTAAAAGCCTCATTTTGCCATGTCCAGTCTTCCTTTCACCATATTTCCAAGTAAAGGACGCAGATTTTATTCATGCTTAAAAATAGAGAAAAAGTGCAGACGGCTTGAACCAGATCATCATCAGAAATGGAAGTTAGTTTTGCCAAAACACGTGCTGTGTTAATCTGCAGTGTTTTAAACAATCCGAAAACTCAGGACTCCCAAAGTAAAGGGGATGGATTTAGTCAGTGAAGTATAATGTGCCTCCAGTCAGTTTACAGGTTCGCGCTTCACATCATCCTCAGCCGTTCACAGCATCACACGTTAGCCCACCTGGCATGGTCGTCTTTAGCTTTGTCTAGGGAAAGCTGGCAGTCCTGCAGCTGCCGTTTCGCCTTCTCCACCTCCTCCTCCAGCTCCAGGCACCGAGCCTTTACGAGGGGCATCTCGCCAGCCAATGACGTCTTGGTGCTGTCAGTCATCACAGGTCAATAATTAAACAGCTTCCTGTGAAACAAAACTATTGAGGAATCGTAGGCCTGTCATCCACAGTACCTCTCGAGCTCAGTGGCCATCTCTCCAATCCTCTTCCAGGACAGGCTGTGTCCCTCTTTGAGTTCTCTCATTTCCAAGTGGTGGCGCTCTTCTAGTTCTGCTCTTTCCAAATGTTTTCTGTTAAAGGCATTTCTCTGTCAGCTCAACACAACCTGGCACTTGCCACCCCACATTCACTCATAACACTTAAGAACAATAAAACCCTAAACCAAGCTTCAGTTTATATGAATCTTTTTATACAAATCCCCCTCCAGGGCCACCCCAGTCACTGACCTCTCCACCTCAGCCTGTACCGTCTTCAACTCCATCTGTAGCTCCTGGTTCACTTGCTCCAGGTGCTGCATGGCCTCCTCGCTGCGCTGCTCCTGTGCCTCCAGCTGAGACACCTCCTCCAGGACCTCCTCAAGCTCTGACTCCAGCTGGCAGCGCTCCGCCTCAGTCTTGGCCTGCAGGCGCTCCACCAAGTCCGACAGCGAGCTCGCCCGTGACTGAGGCAGGGGGACAGGGGCGGTCAACACGACACGCTCACCACCAAATGCTCCCATCCAGAGCGCACCAATCTGACGGCTCACCTTTTCTTCCTCCAGAAGCTCGGCCAGGACTCTGTGGGCCTGCTGAAGCTGCCAGTATGACTCTTGATCTGCCTTTGTCTTGTCCTGCAGAGATGAGATCTCTGCTTTCAGTTCTTCCACTCTCCTCAGACCTTCCTCTTGCGTTTTACCTGTGCGGCAAAGCAACCTTTACCTCAGACACTAAAATGACAGAATCACTGTTGTACTTCTTCAAATTTAAGCAACCCAGGGAGCTTAAATAAGAGGAAAGAATATGACTCAGTACCTCTCTCCTCTTCCAGATGCAGGCACCTTTCTCCAAGGAGGGCGACCCGCTGGTCCAGTTCCTCCTCAGTTCTCCTCAGGATGTCCCTGAGCCTGGCCAGCTCCTGCTCTTGATGGCTCACGGCATTTTGGGAATCTCGCAGCTGCCTCTCCACCTCTCCACACGTACTCCTGGAGTCTTGCAGAGCCCAGTCACGTCTCTCCAGCTCCCGCTCCTTCTCCCGCAGTGCATTCTGGGATTCTGACAGCTCTTCAGTGCACCGCTTTAGCTGGTGCTCAAGATCTCTGCAGAAAATTCAACATGGGCTTTGAATCACAAACTAAAGCGACTAGTCACATTTGCTAGATCAATGCTGGAAAACAGTCACCACTCCAGCCGCATGTTCCAAAAGGGTTGTACCAAGTCCCACAAAAAGTGATAGGTGTGTTTGAGCCATAACATGCTATAAACCAGTGTCACCTCGCATTCCCTTAAAGATCCAGGCGACCTGTGGCAGGGGAATACGCTGCAGGACAGATTTCCATTCCTGAATGCGGGAGCTCAAATGTTTGTTAATTTATCAGAATATTATTTACATACGAGTGAACAGATGGGCCATTAAAATTTTCACAGAATAAGAGTAACAGGTTACTACACGTAATTTACACACAGAATAAGAGTAACAGGTTACTACACGTAATTTACACACAGAATAAGAGTAACAGGTTACTACACGTAATTCACACGGCCAGCCTATGCTGGAACGTCCAGAAGAACGTTACCATTCTGAAAGCTGGTAGACAGCATGTAAAACGCTGGAAGACGCAAGTATTTCGCAGTTTGCCGTTGTGAGTGACTCAATGGCAACCACTTGCCTTTTGTGACAAATGCACTAAATTGCTGTCAAACTGTAGTCATGCTAAATGTATTTTTCCTTCGCAGATGGGAAAACCAGGCTTTTCTTGGTCAACTGTACAGTTGCTTATAGCTGCCCCAGAATAATGCGCCAGCAATGCACCTGACTTGGGTACAGGACAGGAAAATGACGACAGCGCCGGGCTCATACACCAGAGGCACGCGACGACAGGCGCATGCATCACACCTGGTGTCACTTTGCACTGGATGCTAAATAAGGGCCCTAGAAGTGCAGCAAGACCCTTACCTTAGATTTACCATAGACTCAGACACTTTACTCTCCACCTCAGATGAGCTCTCTTGAAGCTTCAAACGCAGACACTAAAGATATACAAGAAACGAGCTCAGGCACACTTGAAGGCTTACAGGTCTAAACAAGTTCATCTAAGTTAATGGTACCTGGATCTCCTCATTGGCTGTATCCAGGTACCCTTGCAGCACTGCAATGTCATTCTTCAGCTCGTGGATAACAGCTTAAAAGAGCAGGAGTATGACTATAAATTGACATGTTATTCATAAAGAGAAAACCACAACAGGACAATGTGGGATATGTACGTTGGGATATATTCTTACATCCAGAAGGTTGTAGCTTCAAATCCTGCAACCAGCAGAATAATCATAATTTTAAGTAAGGGCCGTAATTCTGACTGATCCAGAGCTGCTTGGTTTCAACTAAACATCGCTTTGGACAAATGTGTATGTTAATGAAAAAGTGTACAATCTTACCATTCAGCTCATCATTCTCAGTGGCCAGTTCCTCGTTCTGAGCTTTATGGTCTTGGTAGAGCTTGTCTTCGGTGGGAGAAAAAAAAGACTATTAAACAGGGGGCCGTGTGGCTCCACAGGTTAGGGTGCTGTGCCTGTGATCGGAATGTTGCTGCTTCAAATCCTACGTTTGGCAGAGTGATGTCATCGTTGGGCCGTCAGCAAAGACCCTAACCCCCAATGGCTGTAGGCACTGGCCGGCCCTGCTTTCTCAACTGCATGTCGCTTTGAAATAAAGCATCAACATTCCCACAGCTCTCAAATGGAAGCCCCCTCCTCAGGTTGTATGTGATGCTCCTGCAACACGGGGGTTTCACTCACCCAGGTCCTTGTCCCTGTCCTTCACAGCCGCCAGAGTGACACGCGAGGTCTCAAGCTCCTTCTCCAGCAGCTTCACCTGACCTTCTAAGCTGATCTGCAGGTAGCTCAACTCCTGCAACCAGATGAAGTGAAGTTGCCTTGTCTGGAGTACTCATGTATTAAAACCCATTAAAAGAAAGTTATTTAAAATCAAAAGCGGTCATTTAAATTGAACTGAATAGAAATAAATAGAACTGTGAAGTTATGCAGAATGCTCTAATCACTATCTACACCTAGACGGAACCAGGGTCACACCCTTACCTTGTCTTTCACATCCAACTTATTTTTTGCTTCAATTAACTCCAGGGACAGAGAGTTAATCCTCTTTTTGGCAGCATCTGCAGAAACCTTTTGAGGAAAGGGCAGCCCATCAAAACCCATCTGATTAAACCACAGATGAAAATGACTAAAGAAAGGACTTTAAACTGTGATTATGCTCAAACAATCCAGCAACATCAATGACAGAAGTATTTCAGATGAGTCTGAGGGGCACTGCAGGTACCTTGGCCTTTAAGAACTCATTGGCTTTCTTGAGCTCTCCTATCTGTCTCTCCAGAGATGCCACATTGGAAGAGAGGCCAGTTTTTTCCCTCAAAGTGGCCATTAACTTAGCCTCCATCTTCCTTGTCTCCTCTTCCAGGGTTTGCAGCACACGGTCCTGCTCCACACGCTGCTGGACCAAGAAGCGGATCTACAGCACAGCGCTTCCGTCATTAAAGGGTACTCGCACGAGTATTCAATACCGCCACTTATTCATATTAGCTATTTTGGGGGGGGGGGGGGAGAGAGACACTCTTTCACCAAATGAAATGCTAATCCAACCACTCAAAATAACCAAAAGTTATTATAACTATCCACAGTTCGCACTTAGGTACAGACATGGTATAACAAAGCACCTCTCTCTCCAATAATTTCTGCTGTCTAATGTGTGACGACACATTGCTCTTCTCCTTCCTTTGGTTGAGTCCTTCAGTCTGGAAGGCAACACAAATGAGCGCCATTAAGTTCAATCCCCTTTTCCACTATTAAAATGTCAAAGGAGCCGCACTAGCGTACAAACTGAACACTAACCAAGCCGTCAGCGGACATGGTCCGCCTCATGGGAGACATCAACACGTCTTTTGCTGGAGACCCCAGCTCGACAGCTGGAAATAAAACATTTTTTATTTACAAAATACATTTGAATATGTACAAATAATAGAGAATGACAGTAGGTGTGACCCATTTCCAGGACCGACTCATCTCGCGGTGCCAGGCGGCGTATCAACGCACCCTTGCCCGCCCTGAAGCGCTCCGCTTTGCGGAAGGAGACGGCGCCCTTCACTTCGCCGGTTTTCACCTCGTAGGATCCCGGCGGCGGGGCGCATCCTGCAAAAGTGACACCTCGATAGCAGCGTCCACGGCCGACAACCGCGTCGCTGCGAACACGTATTTACCTTAAAATAAAGCTGAAACGAGCAGCTAATGACACTTACCGATATGCTCATTAAATCTCTTTATTGGAGCTCTCGAAAAAGACATTGCTATTTAGGAGAAGCTTTTACTTCCTGAGTGACAACGTCCAAAGGCTCGCTAGCCTAGTGGTTAACGCTATAGAAGATTTTAAACGACCAACATCCAGCAAAACATTCAATAGAATATGGCCCCGCTGCAAATTTTAAACTAACGTCATAACCAATGAGTGAGGCTTTCGACAGACCAATCAGAACACGGACCAATGAGCGGCATGCATTTCGGGCATCGACGCCTTCGTTTGAAAGGCTTTGTGACTCGATCCACCAATCAGCAAGAAGAACGTTAAAGGGCAACATTTGAAAATAAGAAGTCATACTACGACGTTTTAAATCTAAAATATTACGATTCACTCCTGAATGATTAGTTATTTTGTAAAATTGCGCGTTGTCTAACTCGAAAAATCACCTGTATGAATTGATGACACTGTGGCTCACACTTTCGGGTGTGTAGTTAGTATGGTCTCTTTATGTTGCGCGGGTTTGCTTCCACAATCAAAATACATTAGATCAGTTGAATTTGTGTCTGTGAATAACCTCCGGGTGACCCTGTGCTAGGGTACAAAGACTTATTGGAAACAGAAGGTAAGACTGAACGCCAGGGCCCTGTATTTCCTCTGATGTAATGAGTTAAGTTCTGAAGACACCAAGCGTATTTGAAATAGTACTTAAAAATAACCCTCAAAAAGTCGTAATTATTATTTTTTATTTAAAATACAATATTTAAACTCCCTTACTGGATCAGTTGTAACTCCAGAACATTATGACTTGTGTACAATATCATGAACAAAACCATGTCACAAACAATGTCAGGACAACAACAGATTGCACCTGTCATGCTAAGGTCTTCAAAGTTATTATTATATATTTTTATTTGTATCATTTTCTGCTTCTTTAAGTAACAATAGCGATTTTTAGGAACAGAAGTATACTCATTTTAATAAATAAACTAAGGAATGATGGAAAAAAATACTTTGGAAAAATCACTGTAAAAACAGTACATTTCTAATTGCCACTAAAAAATGGGTAAAATTAGGAGGGAAAAAAATAACTTCACAACAGCTGCCATGCATTTAATTTCAATTCCTGCCAGCTTGTTGGAGCAGTTTCTTTGGAACATTATATTAAAACTATACATATGTTTTGGTAATACCGCCAAAGTAAACGATAAATGCTTAATACTGATATACCTTTCAATAAACAAAAGTAAAACAAGTTATCTGCATAATACTCTGTGAAATGGACAGAATGGTAGCACTACTCATTCTTTAGTTCAATTAATTTATATCTAATGTGCTCAGCCTCTAATACCAGATATTTCTGTGTATTTTATTACTGATATGTGAGTACATTTTTATCTGTCGGGAAACACTCTGGAAATGAGAGGCTTAACATTGACGATATTTTGTCACTGTAAAAACATAAAAACTGTTTACGAGTGAAGTTAAGGGCTTGTCTAGAAAAGGATGAGAGTTCTTGCACAAATCAGAAAATAGGCCACAGTGGACGTACAGTAAATAATCTATATTGAGAGAAATACTTTGATGCCTCAGCTCTTGGGAAAATTCCTGTGAAATTTACAACAACAATTACAATCACAAGAAATCCAAAAAAGTGGAATAATTTAAAGCGACAGACCGAAAATAGACTTTCACTTATTCCTTTCTATCATTTCATATTTAGATATTTTAAATCAGATTTAATGTATTTTTTATAAAAGAAATCTCTATTTAAATACAGTAAATATAAATAACATCTATTTTCTTTTCTGTAAGCATACATATTGATTACTGGTTTAATATATATGTACCAGTTGCTTTCATTAAATAAAATCTCACATTTATTTCCCAGTTGTGTCATTCCAAAGAAAATGTACTGTATGTTGCTTCTATTGGTGGAAGAACAAAAACATGTAGAACTTGAAGTTTAAAAGGAGGGGGGAGGCTGGTGAGAGGGAGAGATCAGGGGGAGTAACAGCTGGAGAGGCGAGAGAGGAGTGGAGGGGTCTTTATATAATCACTGGATAATGTAAATGATGCAATATATAATGTTTGTATATCATCTTTAGTTTTATAACCTGAAAGGTTATTTCAGGTCTCTGATAAAGGACATCGTCTGAATTACCCAAATACAACATTCTGTTGAGTTGAAAGTTTCTTTCAGCTAAATGAAAGAGGGAACACCGGTTAGGGTTGGCGTCGCATCACACCGGGAGAGGTTTTGTTCTTAATGTCCCACATATGCTCTGTAAAACCATAAAGAAAACACTTTTCATATTTACAAAAAAAGTCATTTTAAACAAGCCAACACAGAAGGGTAAATGTAATCCAGTTAAGCAACCAAATCAATCCATATATTTTAAAATTAGCTGTCTTACTCTTATATTATCTAATCTGTTTTTTTGTTATTATTTTTTTGAAAATTCCATTAATCAGCTCATATTTGGTGTTTTTATGCAAAGGTGTATACCATTTTTACGCATTTTTTTGCATGGTCACAAAACGGACCATGCCCCATTCCCTGAATAACACAAGACTGGACTTCTCACTTAAGGACAGGGATGCAAGCCTGCATCAACCCCTCCAAAACAGAAAAGCGCCAAAACCTCTGAAACTGGCCAGACAGAATGTTCTGATCCAGTGTAGGTACAGTGTAGGTGATGGGCGGGGAAGCTTGGGACTGGGAAGGGGTGGGGCTTAACAGGTGGTAGCCAGGGATTGGTGTATAGGGGGCTGGAAGCAGCGGACATGCTCCACTGTCGAACTGTCCGTTTCTACAGCCTTCATGTACTTGTTGAGGATGGCAAAGATCTCGTTGTTCAGAATCTGGTACTTTCTGATGCGATCTGCCATCTTCTTCAGGGGCTGGAGAGAGAGAAAGAAAAGCCATGTTTGCTACTCCTTTTGTTAAAATTTCAAGAAAAACACATTAAATGAAGGATAAACAAAGACAGTCAGGCTTAAAAAAGGGCAATATTCTGTTATCGCTGAGCTGAAAGGGATTTTCTGAAAGATGGCTGGCACAGCACAGACCTAGATGTTACACTTATTAAACCATGAAAAACTCACACTGCTTTCATCTGCTTACCGGACTGAGAAACAATAAACGCAAAATGTCAGTGATACATCCCATAAACTATCAATTATTGCTATATCAGGTAGCACTGGTAAAATTGCCCCAGGATTATAGAGCTGATTCTGTGCTCATTACATGCTTTGTAGATTCATGAAATACATATAGCAGACATATATATATAGTAGACATATAAGTATAGCAGACAGTCCTGCTGTTAGTCCCCTTCCTGGGTCCTCTGCACTTCCCATGGATACTGTGCTGTCCAAAGACATCCAGCCAGGCAGCCTGCTCTTTCCAAATTACCTGCAACCAATGACTGTGTGTATGTATGTGTATGTACCCTTCCTGTGTTCGCCGTCCGAGGAGATCCCCTGACTAGTTTTTTGGAATTACGGAGACTGCCTCCATACTCCTTTTGACTCCTTCTTCTAGGTGGTAATGTAAAATCGCTGGACGCATGGATTTGTAAGCAATCTACTACACACAGAGATACCAGACAAATAAAATTAACCACATTATTTGAACAATCCTGTTCCAGTTCTGTTTCTAGCTCACAAATCTTACCCAATAGCATCAGACTTTTCCAAACACGTATGCTTCACTCAGATAATCAGCTTAAAACTGGTCACATAGCAAGACGATCTACATCATATCAGTCCAAATTCCACTACTCAGGCAGACTGAGACTCCACTGACTACCCAATGGCACAGATGGTCCAGGATTAGTCTGAGAGTGAGTGGGAGACTGCCTGTTTCGATGTTTCGCAAATTAACTATGTCTGATTTATCAATACCTATATGGGGCCAGTAGGTGGAGCAGTGGTTAGGGATTTGAACTTGGAACCAAAAAGCTGCTGTTTTCTGTGCCACAAGGCTACCAGCCTTGGAAGGTTAGGTGGAAGCTGACTGCACCCACCACGTTCTTGATGATCTCATCCTTGCCGTCCTGCCTCTGCACCTTCAGCAGGTGGTAGCAGAAGTCAAAGAGGTCAAAGCGCCGCTGCTGTCCAAGCAGTACAACGATGGAGCAGCCAGCCCAGTTCAGCCCGTCCCCAAAACATTGCCTGTGGGGACACAAAACGTGGCCGTGTGATGGACAAGGGCAGCAGGGAGCTCCCAGGAAGGAGGTGCGTGTGCGGCAGGACACCTACTCGGCAGTGAACTCGTTGGTACCCACGGGGATGCAGTAGACAAACTGCATGGCGCTCCAGAGGCGGTGGAACTCGAGGCACTCGTCCACGTGCATGACGCCGTTGGTGGGCGGGGGGCCGCGCCACACGGCGTCCTGAAGGTAGCTGCGCACGCGAGTCAGGATCACCTCGAACATGGAGAGGCCACAGCATAGACGCTCTTTGGTGAGCAGGTCCCCCTCGCGGGCGATGGCGATTTGCTGGGGGAGAGGCAGCAACAGCAACATTATTAATCATTATTATTATAATTGTTATTACTATTAACAATAATAATAATGCCCTGTGACCGTGACCAGAACAAGAGGGGACAAGACTGATGGTTGGATAACAAGAACATCAACAAAACAACGACAATAATATAAATTTTTATTATTATAACAATAACAACATAATAATAATTACGTATCAATAATTCAGTGGACATTTTAAAACTGCGAGGCTTCACACTAATTTCAGGGCACAAATGGTAAAGCAGTTGAATTTTTGTTTTCTCAGCAAGCAAGAAAAACATGAGAAATGCGTATGTGACCTCAAAGTGGATCCGCAGAGAGCAGTCACAGATAAGCACAGCGGATTCACGGGATACCAGCAGCTCCCGACCGCACCATCCCCGCCTCGGGTGACATTACCAGACAAAACAAGTTTCACGGAGAGGATGTTGGGTTTATGACAGGAAGAGGATTTTCTGCTTTTCAGGAAGATCAGCTGAAAGTGATACATTATTAGGGAAGTGTGCCGGGGGGGTGGCATCAGCCACAAATCTGCAATTATTAGGTCCTTTTATTGTTAACTGCCAAGCTGAAATAGTGCAGAGGACAACAAGGACACCAAATTACTCAGCATCCATCCATCTTAAAGGCGTCACCCTGAGAACCTCACAGGATGCCTGGAGCCAGCCCAGCCTCAGGCAGTGCGTATCACATGGTTCAGGACCCCCCCACACCCCCGACAACACGCTCACATGCTAAAGGGGGAACCAGGAGAGGCCGCCTATCCAAAATGCATGTGGGAAGAACAGGCAATACGGCGAGAACATGTAAACTCCACAATACGACGAGAACATGTAATACGGCGAGAACATGTAAACTCCACAATACGGCGAGAACATGTAAACTCTACAATACAGCGAGAACATGTAAACTCCACAATACGGCGAGAACATGTAAACTCCACAATACGGCGAGAACATGTAAACTCCACAATAAGGCGAGAACATGTAAACTCCACAATACGGCGAGAACATGTAATACGGCGAGAACATGTAAACTCCACAATACGGCGA
>JABFEB020000002.1:14391060-14403530 GCA_019775895.2 Stomatorhinus ivindoensis | reverse complement strand
CAGTCACTCAGAGAGCAGTCACCCAGAGAGCAGTCACTCTGAGAGGTGTCACCCAGAGAGCAGTCACCCAGAGAGCAGTCACTCAGAGAGCAGTCACCCAGAGAGCAGTCAGTCAGAGAGCAGTCACCCAGAGAGCAGTCACCCAGAGAGCAGCACAGGTGAGCCACTTCATGCAGTTGGTATAACTGATCTAATGAGAGGCATTTCTCACATACTGACACAGACCCCAGTAACTGTTCCCCAGTTAGAACCAGAAAAAGACGAAAAGTTGTTACCCTGGAGCTTTAGTGAGCAGCGAAACAGTGTAGACCCCCTCACGCCTGGAGTCCCGCACCATAAAAGCCCCTTCCTTGTCCTGGGTGCAAAACACGGCCATTCAATAAATATTAGCATATTTTTAAAGGGCTTAAGAAGCAAGAAGATTACAAATAATTAATTTGAGACAATATTAAACATGTGTGTATGTATGTATGTGTGTGTGTGTGTGTGTGTGTATATATATATATATATAAACACACACACACAAACATACACATATATATATACGTCAACGTCCAAAACAATGCAGCGTGCTAAACGTCCAGACACTAAAGGTGAAGACTCTATTTCAATAGTAATACAAAATTTTAAGAGTGTTTTTTTCTTTTGACACATGACATTTTCAAAAAAAAAACATTCAGTGCTTTTGCTCACAGTAGAGAAGCACAGCCAGAGCTCACCTAACTGAGAAAAAGGAAACCTTTATGAACTTTTTTAAAAAGGTCTTGAGCTCGCCTGTTGCTACAGGAAATCAGCGGTGTGGTTTTCTCCACGTTCTCTGCCTGTGCACATGCTGCAAATGTGGCCATGCAGTGTGGAAAGCTGCAAAGCTCGTCTGCAGTGGCACGCCTCCAGGCAGATGCATTCAAAGGTGCTGATTTTATTAAGAGGATGAGTCAAACAAACCCAAACAAACTTAACATGAAATTAAAACCAGCACAGTACCTCTTTGAATAACAGCTCTTCAGCCTTGGATCTGGTTATGTTTTTGTTGTACCATCTTCAACAAGATAGAAAGTTTCTCAATAAACAGATATCAATCATCACTTTTTAGTGATGGTAAAATAGTCACAGCAGTATATTAACTACAGAGGTAACTCACTCGTACTGATCTAGGCTCTCTGCCGATTTCTCGGTGACGTAGGCACTGGGCACCATGCCAATCTTCCTGTGAACAAATGAGTGTGTTCGCAGTGTGTCAGGGCTCACAGCAAGAAACAAGGAGACAAACTGAGAGCGTCGCTCCATCTCCTGCAGAACTCGAGTTGCGGTCAGCAGACTTTACCCATTCTTGTCTTGGACAGTCCACCAGTTGACATCAGTGGAATCAATGACAATGTACTCTTCATATTTGTGGAGTGCAAGGTCCTGTCCCCCCATGGGGATAAAACTGTGCAGGGCAACCAGCACGGTCTCGCATGGGTCAGAAAATCGACGCTGAAAGAGAGGTGAAGATCCAGAGTTATCTACTAGCTTATCTGTCAGACAGATAAGCAACATTATGTTTTCATTTTAAAAATGACAAGGCCTGCTTTAATGGAATCCTTAAACATTACCTTGAAATCCGGAGTTGGAGGAAGAGGTTTCTTTGAAGCTGTGCAACATAACAATCCATTTTTTAGATTTAAAATTAAATTTGACATTAACTGACATTCAAATCCACTCAACTTCACATCTGGAACACAGCCGTATTCCTAGACAAGTCACAAATGTTCATACATCATATCCACAGCTGGTCGCATATTATTCTTAAAACTGGCAGGTGCTTGCAAAAGCAGATTAAGTAAAATGTCAGTATTTTCACTTCATAAGTGCACTGCACACTGGAACCATATAAAGATAAAATATATTTTTCCAAGGAGGATTTGGTATGCTGAGAACCCGGAAGAACTGTGCTGCTTGAAGTGCATGCATCGTCTGAAAAAGTGCGTACCATTTCCATCGGGATCGTACTCTATGCAACCTCTGGCCATTTTCTCATTTTGCTGACAACATCTCCATTTCCCATCCGCCCAAAAATTTGGATGATACATGTGGACTAAAGTGTTTCTCCTTGTTCCTAAGAAAAACATTTAAAAGTATGAAAACATGGAAACAACCCAGTAAGGAACAGACACGTTTACATAGAAATACATGTGCATGTTGCACGCTAAAGAAGAAGCCATCAGAAGGTGACAATGGATACCAGTACGAGCTTAGCTACATTTACTTGGCTGCTATCATTAAAGTAGTGTAAGGGCTCCTTACTGTCCTTCAAGGTCTTCACCCATCTTAGCCGAGAGTCATTATCCGGGGCAAATACATACAGGTAGTAGC
This sequence comes from Stomatorhinus ivindoensis, assembly GCA_019775895.2. NCBI lineage: Eukaryota > Metazoa > Chordata > Actinopteri > Osteoglossiformes > Mormyridae > Stomatorhinus > Stomatorhinus ivindoensis. The sequence continues at coordinate 14,401,175 of JABFEB020000002.1, read as the reverse complement.
TGTCGTGAACGATCTGGAAAATGGCCCACATTTTGACATTTAACATTTAATTTGACACAAGATTTTTCAGCAAGTCAAAAATAAAGGCTGGGATAGCATATGTGATGCATGCCAAGGGAGAGGTATGTCCATGTAACTGGGAATGATGCTGCTGTTCACAGCGTTTCCCTAAGCACAAGCCAGTTTGAATGAGTGATATACAAGATGGGTTTTTGGGAGAAATCAGATGTGTGTGGTCTCAGTGTGGTCTAATTCTGAAAAACTACACAATGGGTTTAGGTCAAGCTCCCCTCTGTGTGTTCATACCCATGAATGCGTCCCTTGGCATTTTGACCATGAGCAGAGAGAAAAGAGAGGTAGGCTTCAGCTTGGCAGGGATCTCACCTGAAATGGGTATTTATATTTGCATGGTATTGCCATTTCACTGCGCACAATCTCAACGCATTTGATGTGGGACAGCTCAATGCACCCTTTCAGGTTTAGCTTTTTCTTTGGGGAAAGATTGAAAACATTATTTACTTTGTTGTGCATATGATAAAATACATATAAAGAAAAGAAAGCATTTACAGGGCTCCAAAAGAACTCATTATACGGACACGCTGCCACAAACTCTGGTACCATCATTTCTTCTAAAATCAAAGATTAAAATTCCTACAGTCCCAGGTCCGATTTAATTATGGCATACAATCAAAAAACATGAAGGCTGGATCAAGAGGCCTCCTCTGCAACAACAGCTTTAGCAGCCTTGGAATTCAAAACTCCAGAGATTTTAACTCCAACAGGATGAACATATTCTGGTGAAAACTCTGAGTCACAGAAGAAGCATGAGAAATAGAAAAAGCATTATGGCTACTATATAGCTTACTATATGGCTACTACATAGCTTACTATATGGCGACTACATAGCTTACTATATTGTTTTGATGGGTATTATTAGTCAGCAAAATCCTAATCTGGAAACTTCACATGAAACCTGATGGCTGAGGAGCTGTTATTCAAGGAGGCAATGTACTGATTTCTACACAATTAGTAGCAGATTTATGGTTATTGGATATGCACTTAAATATGGGAATCGCAACTGTATCTTACCTCAGCCAAGGGAACTGCTAAGAGTTTCTGACAGTTTTGCACCTCCAATTAACTAAATCAATTTTTATTTAACTTTTATTTTTAAAGTTCATTTTAATGCTGAAACTGTAACATAGAACACCGTGATTAGATATGTGTTGAGTTTAATAATTAATTTCTTTAATCAGGACCCTTACCAGGAAAACCATCCAAAGATAGATGGTTGGATGGACAGATAATTTCTTTAGCAATCATAATATGCATTTTAAAAACTATATGGCAAGGTAACAAATGATCAAGATCTTTGCTACTTTTGAAAAAATATTCCCATTGTACCCAAGCCACTAGTTTTTCCACGATAATTTAACATATTTATGTAGCATAGATAACGCAATTATACAAAAAAAAAGTAAATTTCATACATTTTTTTTAATTGATATACCATTTTAATTAATTTTGTTTAACAATGTACATACCCCATGGCGGTATTCAAAGTAGCTTAGATCTTCGGCTCTCAAAATAAAATATCTCTCCTTGTAATTACAAGGCGATGTTCTTCGCTTCTGCTGAGATTTCTTAATGAAAAACTGCTCGAGAATAACCTGCGAGGTCATGTTTAACAAGGCGATCACTCGCAGACAGCCCGAACCGCCTTACTAGAGTGAAGAAGATGCGCCTGCCAGTCGTCATATAAACAAAATGGGACAGGACTGGTGTGCAGCAGCTTCCGGCATGAGACTGTAGGTGGACCACATCCTTCATTTCACCTTCTTTGAAAGATAATGTTTATTTCCCCTGTGAATGATTTTCGTTGAACTTCACAATACTTTTTAAATAAGAACCATGGACTGATAGTTTTAACAGTTATGGGCGGACTTTTTATATTAAGATACTTTAATTTACGTCTCATTGCAGTAACACATCACATAAAGACAAGATATCTTGCACCATCCTGATGTTACGCAACTCTGTGCAGGTGCCTTCTAGCAACTTGTACCACCTTATCCGCTTTCTTTCGAAATGCAACATTACGGCGTTAAGATGTACTGTATGATCCAAACTGCATTATAACAACACGCTCGGTGCTATGAAAAACTAACTACCCCAAATATATTGTAACTAGGTAACGAAAATTAACTTTATGACAAATGAATCTATAAAAACTTCAAAAGATTATGTTTTCACTTTAGCCAATCGTATTTCACAATGTTGGCAACAAGCTGACGAATCATCACGCAGAGTAATTACTCTGAAGACAGAATTAGCCAATAGGAGATTGCGAGAGTTATCGCTTTCATCCAATGACACGATCGATGAAGATAACGTGAAAAGGGGGAAGGAAGATGGACGACGTCGCTTATTACAACCATTAAAGCATTATGTTTCACAACTAGCTGGTTGTTTTTTGTGTTAGAAAGCGATCGCAAAGGTATGTATGTTTGCGCTGAGAATGTATTGTTCTTTTTTCTTTCTTTCGTTAAAATTACGTGTCCCTGGTAGCATAATGTCCGACGTTTCAAGCATAGTTAGCAAATCGACTTAGCTACTTTGGTGTTTTTGTGTTAGCAGGTATAGTTAGTCTTTGTTCTTAATACTACTATGACAATAATAAAGAAAAACGCCTAGCATGTAGTGTAACTTAAAGGCTAGTTGGCTGACATAGTGCAGCCCCATGCATATAGACATTGGTGGCTATGTCACTGCTTACCTTACCTGTTGTGGACATTAGTTCCTTTAAACGCAGGATGTGATTGAATTGATTTCCGTAACTACTTAAAAAGCTATACCGATGCTCAAAGAAAAAGATTCTTAACTGAACCTGTAAGATGGCACCTAAATAAGCAACATTATAGGAATCAAAAGTAATTAGCATTATTTATAAGAACTAACGTAATGAAAGCCCACTGTTTGTAAGATATCTAATTTTAGAGATATATAAAATAAATAACTGTGTGTTATACATCACTCAAATGTGAATGTTGTTCATAAAGGGAACATACGGCAATTTAGTTCATTTTGTGTCCTCAGCATTCCACCATGGGTGAACCGCAGCAGGTGAGCGCTTTGCCGTTACCGCCTATGCAGTACATCAAGGAATACACTGATGACAACGTACGGAAAGGCCTGGCGCCCAAGCCTCCAACACCTGTCCGTGAAAAGTACACCATGTTTGGAAACGAGTTTCAATGCGATGAACTCATCATCAGACCTTTAGAGAGCCAGGGCATCGAACGCCTGCATCCCATGCAGTTTGATCACAAGAAGGAGCTTAAGAAGCTAAACATGTCTATCCTGGTCAATTTCCTTGACTTATTAAGCATCCTGATCAAAAGCCCAGGTAGCATCAAGCGTGAAGAAAAGCTGGAGGACCTGAAGCTGCTTTTCGTGCACATGCACCACCTGATCAACGAGTACCGACCACACCAGGCACGCGAAACCTTGCGTGTCATGATGGAGGTGCAGAAGAGGCAGCGCCTGGAGACAGCTGAACGCTTCCAGAAGCACCTGGAGCGTGTGGTCGAGATGATCCAGAGCTGCCTGACCTCGCTGCCTGATGATCTCCCTCAGCTCGAGGAGCCATCCTTGGCCGGAATGGGAGGTGCTATGGCTGGTGGGGCACCCAGGCTGAAGGCTGAGCCCATGGAAATGGGGGGTCAGATGGACAGGGGCACAACGGCTGCCAAAAGGGATAAAGTCAAAGACAAGGATGCAGCCATGTGCAGCGTCATTGACGAGATGACCTGATTCATACATCCACTCCCAACCCGCTCTCCTGCCTAAGAGGATTTCCATAACATGAGCTGGATTCCATGATAAGTGGAAAAAGAAAGGAAAATGTTATTTTTCTTTTTGTAGTCCATCTCAATTCCCTGAATAAGTTTGCAAGAAAGGGGAAAAATTCTGAATGTTTTTTTTTTTGAAAGAACTGACATTGTGTAAACTTCAATAAATTAAAATGAAATAATGTCTCTTTTGTGGGTTTGAGGTATTATACAAAACTTATTTGAAGAAAAGTAATATTAATGGTACTGTTTTTAGTAATTATAATCCAATCTCTAACCTTTCATTTCTATGTATTCTGTGTTTTTTAATTGTCTTTAGTTGATTGGTTATCTTAACCCCAAGAGTTTCCATGAAGTATTTCAGTCTGGCTGTCAGGTGTGCCACAGCATTGAAATGACTCTTCCCAAAGTGCTAAATGACTTAAGGTTAAATGGAGATTTGAGTAACCTCTCCATTCTTCCTGCTGTAGATCTCAGTGCTGCCTTTGTCACTACAGACTAGGAGATTCTGCTGAACCGGCTGCACACCTGGGCTGGCCTTTCTGTTACAGTCAGACTGGTTCAGATCTCTAGATCTGTGCTTTCTTCAGTATGCAGATGACACAGCTAGAACCATGAAAAAGTTAATAGACCACTGTATTTTTAAACAAATCTGCTTTGCTAAATCCTGGTTTATCAGGTGACAGTCAAAAGGAATGGAAAACATTAAGTGCACTGCTAGGACAGTTTGTATCTGGCTTCTAGAAGCAGGACTGGAGTCCCGTAAAGCCAGGAAGAAGCCCTTCATTAATGAGAAGCAGGGAAGAACCAGGCTGCAGTTTGCAAAAATACATATATAATATTTACAGACACACCCATAAATTGAGTGAAAAGAAATAGTGCAGTGTGTCTCTAGCTCTTGATGTTTTTGTTTCTATCCACTAGCTGCATAGATGACAAACACAGGTCTTGTGAGTGGAAATGAAGTACAGAGGAAACATATACTGGTGTACTGAGAATCAATGCCTCTGAAAGTCGAACGACAAGTTAGAAATTTGGGAGTACTTTTCGATGGTGATCTTAGCTTGAACAACCATATCAGCTCTTTTGCTAATTATTAAACGTTTACATGGTCTTGCTCCACCCTACCAAAGAAACATTATTGTAAAGTATCACTCAGATTGTGTTTTTACTGATTAAACCTAAAATGTGACTGAGGAGACTGTGGTCCCAAACTCCACAACTCTCTCGCAGAAAACTTGAGAGCTACTGAATGTCTTAGTGCAACAAAACATCTTTTCACCCTTGCATATAATAATCTATGATAATCAGTTATTTTGTTCATTTATTTCATGCTTATACTTTATTTATTTTGTGCATATTTCCATTTCTTGTGTTTTTCTTCTTTTAAAATGTCTGTAAAGCACTTTAAATTGGGTTTAAAATGGGTTTTAATTGTAAACCCCACTGAACCACATACCGCACCAAGAAAAAAAAAGTACGCTAGTAGGCCTACTTAGTGCAACAGTGGGCAAAATAGTAAAATGCAAGTTTACAGGAAAGGGATAAAAAGATGAAGTACGTAATAAGAGTACCGTTATGTGCAAAAGCACAGTATCATTTGGCACCGCGTGCAGGGCCGCGTCGAGCGCCTGGGCGATATAGCTTCCTGCCGGAGGAGTTCCTGTTGCACCTGGTGGAGCCCCTTGGTTTTATAATAGTAGCAGAAGGCAAAAAAATCAATTGAGCAGTAAAACATGAAATGTGATAAAGCAAATTATACAAAAATAGGCAATATTTAAGAACCACTTAACCAAACCAAATGTCGCTGTGAGTCTGAGCAAGACGATGACGAGATATTTGACGCGCAGACGCTCCAAATGGCAGTTTAATTTTCTTCCTTTATTCCAATACATTCAAATCTTCCAGGTCCAACTTAACAGTTACAGTAAAGCACGTTCGCCACAGTACTTATAACAACTATGACTAAGAATACGGGTCAGTGTCAACCTTATAACTACAGTCTACATAAAATACATCGTCCCTCCTCACCTCCTTTATTACAATAAAGTCAGCTGTTCACCGGTTCATCGCCCAGCTACGCCCTTGACAATTACCGTATATCATGAAAAAATAGGTGACATTTCTAAAATCAATACAGTAAAAACATACGTATGAATATGGCGCCTACATGCAATATGTTATTGATATAAAAACTAGGTGGCATTGGAGCACAACTTTAAAAACTTAATTATTTGGATTGTAATTGCCTTGGGCATGAAACCGAAAGGAACAGCGTTGTAGTCCATCGTAGTCTTGGGTGTGTGAAACTGCAGACAGTAAGAAGAGTAAGTATATATTTTCTGGACACGATATGTTAAATAACATTAAAAGTTGCAGAAGAGTATTCGAATTATTCAATGATAATATTAAGTTAACAAATCAAATGTAAAAAGCGAAAACGTAATTAACTCGCTGCGAGCAGGGTTCGAACCTGCGCGGGGAGACCCCATTGGATTTCAAGTCCAACGCCTTAACCACTCGGCCATCACAGCTGACGCTCTTTAACTCTTTACATGTCTCTTCATACATCTTTCTAATGTCCAATTTAATTCCTTTCTATTGTTCGATATTTCTATATTAACGGCTTCAAAGATTTTCCGGTACTTTGGAATTACCGGTTATGAACGATTTTTAATATCGTTATGCTCACAGCATTAACTAAAGTCAAATATCTTCAGCTGCTTAAGTAGGCCTACCTCCTTAGCAAAAACTTTAAAATATACTTAGTAAAAACATATAAATCTTTTTGTTGTTGGTGTTAATAATACTTGTAGTAATAATTATCATTATCATGTTAGCTATTATATTTCGTAATTAATAGGTTAAATCGAACGAACATGCTAATTTAATAGGAAGGGATGATGAACGGTTTAGGTATAATTAACTAAACATCTTAAACAATATTGGTGGGAGGGGTTGCAGTGTGTTGTGTACGTGCACTGTTTTACCTGTTTTATGATAACACCTTTACATTTTTTTCTGAAACTGAAACTTCACCATAACACTGACGAACAGGCATTCATAATTCGTCAGATTTTTCAGAGTGAAGCTAAGAATTACTCAAAATGCACTTCGCGCCGTTATATAGACAAACTACACTTTTCAGTGGTTCTCAGATTAAAGGACTCTACGCTGTATCCATATCCCCTGAGCCAGACTTTCAGACAGTCGGAGTTGAAATACTTTTCAGGGGTTGCTGTTAAACATTTGAATTGTTAACCTCTAAGTAATAAATACATTATACGGACATATATTTGGAGATAAATGTATTTATTTTGTATTATATCGGTTTCGTTGATTTGAGTCCTAGCTGCTTCTAGAAGTAGTGCTCAAGGGAGATTACTTTTGTGGCAGCTAAATATTTTAGTCACCTCAGGTTAATGAAGGTAGTCAATATGAAAAATTCAGTGAATAATGTGAAAATAAACACTACACTTCTATATAAACACTGCACAGATCAGATAGTACAATCTGCAACAACTGTGTTTTTGATCATACACTATTTCATCATTTGATTCGGCTTATGACCATGGCATGCAACAAAAATTTCACGTGTCCCTTTAACTCGTTGAACCTATGAACACATTTCAAGTTTTATCCAAGTAAAATGTAGGGCAAATTTAGGGACAACTTAGTCACGCGACCAAAAACCATCGTTTAAGATTGTCCTTAAAATCATGACACATGTTACCATTACAAGCTCTCCTTATTTATTTCTTTTTTTGCGTGTCTGAAAGTAGGTAAATGCTAACCTCTTTGTTATAAAAGACTGCACCCCTGCCACCTGATCTTTGTTATGAAACACCACGTTCCCAGTTTCACAACAGGGTGTAACGCCGCGTGACGGACCAACCGGAGGATCCCGTTGCTGCCATGTGGTCTTTTGTGTAACGTGATGCTGTCATACAGTAACCCAGGCTTTACTGCCGTATGCTGTGGCCGCAAGTAGCTCCACGGATGACACAGCGTGGAAGCAAGTAAGTATGTGCTGAATTACTTCTTAAGGAAGACTTACAACCAAAGACGCCAAGTGGAGACTGTCTCGTTATTTTGTACAAAAATGGGAAAGCGCTTAACACTTTTGAAACCAACTGGAGTGACGGTTGGCAATACATGCTGTAGTGTTGATGAATAACTAGAAGGTCAGGTCCGGGGATATTTTATGTCAAGAAAACCTTGGCGAATTGACAGAAAGCTTTTTTGAGAAATGTAGGTAGGACACTTTTGCAGCATTGACTATGTATCTGCCAGTTACCTAACATGTAACATAACTGGAGTCGTATCTTTTCAGTACAGCAGTACCTTCATTAATACAATGCATTTATTTTAACAGCAAGTGACATTGACTTAATCAGACTATCGAAAGTGGGGATGGATCTGCTGGGGTGTCCGATTTGCGGATGCCTGATGTGCGAACCCGTGACGGTGTCCTGCGGTCATTCTTTCTGCCGGAGGTGCGCAGGGACCAGCCTGCAGTCGCAGTGTCCAGTTTGCAAAGATAATCTGAAGTCGAGGGATATCAGATACGTCAAGAACAACGTCTTACTCTGTCGGATCATAGAGAAGTATTGTCCGGAGGAGACAAAGCTCAAGTTATGCTTGCTGGAGCGTCTGAAAGCCTGCGACTATTCGCAAGCTTTGCGGATCGCGGATGATGGACTTGAGATAGGTATGTAAAAGGTTCGGTATAAATGGTCCGACGTCAACAAGTTGAAGTACTTACGCAACTCCCGCCGTCTATTTCCTGAACAAAAATATTTTGCATGTGATTAAGAAAAAAAAACGTATGCTTGTATGTCCGCATTTATATCTTTCCGAAAGACAGATAAAAAATGTGAGTAATATTGTATCCACACTCGTTCGTTATTGTTTCATTATTCTTCATATATAACATAATTGAATGTTGTTGTTGGATGAAAGACCTCGGAAAGTGGAAGCACTGAAAAGCAACTCTGCCTAAACATTAATCAAACTCCGTTTATGCCGCCATGTCCAGGGATACACCAGAAACTATTCGTAGCCTATGTATCTCTAAGAAGCCGGTATTCATTCGATGGTTAGTCACATATAGAGAGAAGTTTTTTGTAATATTATTATTAGCTGTAGTGGATTTGCAGGTTTGTGCAAATTGGCCTGCTTCTACGGAACATCATACGGGGAAAGTCAGTCCCAGTGGGCTGGCAGGAAGTGGGCGCGTGAATGATGGCTGACCACCTAAGATGTAATGGGAAAGGCCAGCGCATATATTGAACATACCCCCAGTATCGGTCAGGATTGCAAATGCTTTCCATTTGCAAGCCTGTTGTGGGGTTTAGATGGGGAAAATGATGATATGGGCTTATCAGGTGCTATTTCAGCAACACGGAGACATAGAGATCCAGGTAGACATACTTCCATGAAGAATACTGAATATTCTCTTAATGGAAATGCAGATGACGTCATTTTAGTACTTTTGTCAAAATGTTTTCTGTTCTCACTCTGGCTTACAAAATCTTCATTTCATTATTTGTCGCAACAGTAACCCAGGCTGAATGTTTTAAAATGTATTTTTCCCAATGAAGTGTAACTCTTAGTGACACCAAAGCTTTTCTGATGAGTCACTCACGGTGCCTCTTGTTGCCTTGCCATTCTGGTGCACTGCTCTGTATTGTTTCCTGCAAGAGATAATCACAGCAGCTTCTTCTTCCCAGGATCACGTCCTCCTCTAGGGGAGACCTGCTGACTGGCACGCCTTAGGCCTACATGCACAATCTGTGCCAGTGGTGTGGAGGAATAACGCTTCAGATTTACATTTGAAGAATCTGCAAGCTCCATTTTGGGGGGGTTCTCAAATGCACATACAGTTCAAAAAGTATGCTGTGCTCAAAATGTATCTCAATATGATATTTACATTCATTGTATTTTATTTATTTAGTATCTCATTTTTGAGAAAGAGGGGTCAGTGTCCCTGGGGGTTAAAGGCCTAGCTCGGGGGCCCCACTTGGGGGTTAAGGGCCTAGCTCGGGGGCCCCACTTGGGGGTTAAAGGCCTAGCTCGGGGGCCCCACTTGGGGGTTAAGGGCCTAGCTCGGGGGCCCCACTTGGGGGTTAAGGGCCTAGCTCGGGGGCCCCACTTGGGGCTTAAAGGCCTTACTCGGGGGCCCCACTTGGGGGTTAAAGGCCTAGCTCGGGGGCCCCACTTGGGGGTTAAGGGCCTAGCTCGGGGGCCTCACTTGGGGGTTAA
>JABFEB020000002.1:14355294-14368777 GCA_019775895.2 Stomatorhinus ivindoensis | reverse complement strand
ATATTCCTGGCTCCTATCGCCTTGTTTGCCCGACGCCGCATGCATCCTGCACCGCTGCACCCCAGCAAACGTGACAGGCCCCTGCACCCCAAGGGCCCCTGTGCTGTGGCCCCGCTGGCCCGGTCCATAATCCGTCCCTGTGGGTAAGTAATAATAATAATCATAATAATAACGCATTGCAGGGAGGCTGAGGCTGCCTCTACAGGCCAGATGCCTGTTTCAGAAAAAGCAGGATTTCTTGCTCAGCTGGACAACTTTCGGATTTAAGGTAGTTTGGGCTAAATGTAAGTGAACATGAACATGAATAGAGTGAATATGAAGTCCATTTAAAGTGGGCTACCTTAAATCCGACAGGCTATCCAGCCAAGCAAGAAATCCAGCTTTGTGATACAGGCCTGTGGTGAATGTGTGAGTGCTGCTGACTGATGCTGTAGAGTGTGACTGCTGCAAGGAGCAAAGGTCTGCGGAGCCGGTCCATGTAGCAGCACGGGGGGGGCAGCCCGGTGCTGAACGAGCTGCCTAGGGCCAGTTTGTCCAGCCGCTTCCTTCACAATGCAGCGATGTTCCTGCCCTAGCAGCCAACCACGCGGAAGATGGCAGCGATGTTCCTGCCCTAGCAGCCGACCACGCGGAAGATGGCAGCGATGTTCCTGCTCTAGCAGCCGACCACGCGGAAGATGGCAGCGATGTTCCTGCCCTAGCAGCCGACCACGCGGAAGATGGCAGCGATGTTCCTGCCCTAGCAGGCGACCACGCAGAAGATGGCAGCGATGTTCCTGCCCTAGCAGCCGACCACGCAGAAGATGGCAGCGATGTTCCTGCCCTAGCAGGCGACCACGCAGAAGATGGCTGATGCCACCTGTATGCTAAAGGACCTTAGTCACCACAACATGTGGGCTTGACTCTTGCCCCCCCTTCCTGTCCATCTAGGTCAGCTTTTTGTCATTGGACAGCCTCAATTTCCATACCCTGAATGCCTGCTGGACTGACTGGTAGCAGCTTTGCCATCTGAAAGTCCAGCATATATATATATGTGTGTGTGTGTGTGTGTTGGAAAGGCTACTTTTGATGTATTTAAATGATGTCTGTGTGTTTCCTGCCAGAACATTGACAAGAGCTCCATGTGCAGCGGTTTCTGCTTCACTGCGTTCCTGTTAAAGGCAGTTCTTCTCCTAAAAAAAGCCCTAAAAACTGCAAGGCCACCATGCCCAGGAAGATACACTCTAAAATCCCAATTTCACCGCTAACAATCATTTACTGCAGCCCCAAAACATTGTAAATGATTGCTTAACTTTGTCCAGATTAACAGACTTCTACAATAAATAGGGTTCCCTGAAATCCATTTAATTGCAGCATAAAGTGTTCCTAAAACCTTCAGTCCCTTCACTAAAAAGGTCTAAAGCCTGCAACTGATAACCGATTTATAGCGAGCAACGCTAGCCAAGATCCGGGCTGGATTCTTTGCCAAAGTGATGAAACAGTTGCCCATAACTTTATCTTTGAGTTAACTAGGGGGGTAGCTCTCATATAGGAAGGCTGCACATTTGACTACCTAGCAAACTAAACAAATGAAAACAAAAATACATGCAACCATTCTGAAAATAAGACCTCAGAGATCTGTTTGTTTTTCATGCCATTAGGCTGTGCTGCGATGGGGGGTGTTTAACAAAGGTGGCCGTGACGCTGGGGGAGGGACATGTGTGGGAGGGTCCATTTAATTACTGTTTACTGAAAAGTTTATTTGAAAAAAAGCTTGCTGGACTGTGGCGTTGTTGTCGTTTTGCTTGTGGCGGGCAGGGGAATGAGCGCGACTCCAGCTCTCCAGCACATAAGCGGGTAGTGGTCGCTGAACGCTGGGGTTTTTTTCCTGAGCTCTTAATGGAATTCAGGACGAGTGTGAGATTTGCTGTAGTGTGAAGATTGGCAGACTTTGGATGATTAATTTTTCAAGGGAGCACAGCAAACTTGCTGCGGGTTTGTCAGAAGCAGAAAGGTGGGTGCGAAGGTAATGATTTTCTGTGCAACGCTGAGAACGCGGCCCTTCATGCTCAATGGAGCCATTTAAGCATTGTGTCTTCATCAGTTTATCACCTAGCAGCTGAGAAATACAGAAAGTGCTCTTGCATTATTAAAGAAGGACAGTTAGAGTTGCAGTAACACTGAAGGTTCCTAGCTGGTCGACACTAATTAATTTAGAAATCTCCCATCATTTATGGAGAGTTCTCACCATAGATGTGTCCAGTAGGCTTATATTTGGCTGGAATTTAAAGTATCCAAGAATGTGCTCGGTTTCACGATCCGTTAAAACATCTTTTAACAGAATGTCACAAAGACATCAAGCATTGAGATTTTGTAGATTTACTGATTTGATTTACGATAGGTTTTTCCCTTATATCAGATGCTGGGATCCTTCTTCATTGGGATCCAGGATGTGACTTGCAGCTGTGGAAGAGAACAGCTCATTTGTGCTGTTCATGGTAAAGCTGAGAGAAAGTGAAAATGGCAGGCAAATCAGTGTCCACTGATATGCCTTCCAAAAAGTTCACTTTGATAACCGTTAATCCGCTAACTCCATAGTGAAATTCAATAATGGTAAATCAATAAACCACTAAAAATTTTAGTGGAAGCTAACAATAACGCTTACTTTTCTTATTTGAATTTGGGTTTGGTTTGGTTTTTGGCTTTAAAACCCAGAAAAACATACCTAGATGCTGAAATCTTGCAACTTAGACACAAAGCTTTCCAAAAAGGCATAGTATGCCAACATCACATGATGATTAGGGTTTATGCAAATAATTAAATGAATAAATGAAATGAAACACTGTTTTACAATCAACAATAAACATGCAGTTTATTAACTGTAAACTTGTAGACTCAGTACACTGATGAAAAGATGCTTACAGTAACGTATGCTGCTATTGGCCACTCGGTACGGGGCCCGTGCAGCCCGGAGTCTACGTAAGAGCTACATGCCATCACAAGCATTTTGTCCGCTGGTTCACCCCTATGGCAAAGCTATTTGATAGACACCATTTGATTCAATACAATGCGATTCAATGCGATACGGTGCGATTCAAAAGAATACAATGCTATGCTATTCAATATGGTACAGACTGATTTTATTTGATTTTCAGAAGACAGCAAATAATAAACTAAAAAGTGCAATTTTTACTTGATATTTTTTACTTCTATAATTAAAGCTCAGAAAGCATCTTGCTTATGAATTATGTATTTATAATACTATAAATATATTTTATACAACAGTTAGTTCTGACCAAGAAATCTGATTGGACAAGAGGTGTTCTGTGAGTTATCTGAGTTTACATTTCCCAGCATATCTGTAAATTTAATCAATGCAAAGTAATTGCTATGAGTCAGCTATGTTGCATTGGAATGTTGGCAACAGTCAGTTGGCTTGTAGGAACTATGGTTTTATTTTGCAGATGTTTAAATAAATAATCAAGCAAAGTATTACCTGTTGTGACCTCATCACTGTTACCTTATAAATGCTGCTCGAGAAACTGCTGTACTACAGCAATAACATACAGCCTGTGGCCTCATGCCTACGACAAAATCACAGCCATGATATATTGGAGTACATCCACACTCCTTCTTATTTTTGTTGCTTAAATAAATCACATATGACTGATGCAAAGCTGCATCTTGAGTTCATCCCAATTTGTATGCAGTGCACACATTTTAAATTGGGGTGATCACATTACACGTTCATTCTGATGCACCAGTGTGAATCCAGGTGAACCGGATACAGTGATTGTGGTCTGTGTCATCATGATGTGCAGTTAACTTGCTAAACGATGCGTGTCAGTTTACATTGTAGGCCAGTGCTCTTCAAATTTGGACCTCGATTCTAAATCCAGGCCTTGTTTTCAGTTCTCCCAGCTAGTTAGTTTAATAATTACTGATTCTGATTGGCCACAGTGGCTTCACACCTGGTTCACAAGTAAAGGAAGATTGGAAAATCAGCAGGGCTCAGCCTTTGATGGCCGTGAGTTGAATGGCCCTGGTGTAGCTATAGGATAGGCTGTGATGTAGGGTGCATCAGTGTAAATCAGCCTGTAAGACTAACGTCGTAAATCGACTGAAGTACACGACACAGCTTAGCTGCTGCAGTGTCAACCAATCACATCTTGTGTTTACTCATAGTCAGCTAACAGCATACCAGATAGACTGTTGCAGACATGTTCATAACAGACAGGAACAAATATGTATGATTTTAGTGCACACTTTACTTGAGAAAAACTGTTAGTGGATTTGCAGTTAGCAGAACTAAATTTAATGGAAGTTAATTGGTCTTCTGACAGTTTTCAAAGTTAGCAGAAACGCTAATCCTCTTCAAAGCGTCAATCAAGGGCCCAAAAGCCCAGCTGAGAGTGAAGGGCTGTTTTTTTCCCTTTTAAGCAGCCATAACAAGTTGATTTGAGCTATAAGTAAATCACTAGTGAGTTATTTCTGAATGCTTTGAACAGTCCTGTTATTTTCCTCCACTATAGAGCCTACTTTGCAAAGGCTGATGGTTATGGTGCCTGACAATATAGAATCCTGACACAAAATTTTCATCTAGATACTTACCAAAACTGAACTGAAGTTCAAGAATTTTCCTTTTCGTAGGTAATAGCAGTGTAAAGATGCATTAATTTATTTATTATCATGCTGGTGAATTATTATTAATAATATATTATTATACTGGTGAATCAATGCATTGATTGGTAATGTCCGAGGAGGAAGCAGAGGAAGCCCTAACCCTAATCAGACTGTAGAGTGCACACATGGTAGGAGATTTATACAAAGCTAAGGACACACAAGGATTGGACCAGGTTCATGTAAGGCACAAGCAAACACACACGCCACAACTGGAAAGAAGTAATAACACTAACGACACCAACAACATTACAAAGGTTATTTACAATGTCCCAGAGTGCTCAGTGTATCCCAATGTCCCAGCGTGCTCAGCACATCCCACCGGTGCTACAATACCTTACAGCTCCAGTAACTCACAATATTAAAAGTTTTTTTCCCTCCAAATTCCTGCCGAAATCAGGCCATTTTTCACTATCTCTCTGAAACTCCACCCTGCTGGGCGCTCAGGATGAAAACTCAACTATTTGGACTCTACATTCCTTATGTGCACAAGGCCATTCCACATTCTTTGCTGATACAGGGTTATTTAGTCTATCTGTTGGCATTATTAAATAGGCTACTGTAATTTTCCAAAGAACTTAAACAGCCTTTATTATAATATGATAATATGCCAAGTGCCACGCTAATAAAACGCCCCAACCAAGGTGCCTCCCTAGTGGAGAAGGTCCAGTTACACCCCTGATCCAATCATTCACTCAGTAATCCTGCCCAAGTCTATCCAACAAGTTACCCCTCTAGAAGCTAATGCCTTTGTTAGCATGCTGGTGGGGGGTTTGTCTGTCCCTTTGTCTTCTTTGCACCGTGTGATGTCTGATGTGCAGATTTATAACCAAAGATATCGCTTTTTATGTTATTCCTGCTGCTCTTTCACAGTATCTTTTTATATAGATATTTCATGACACTTCGTTTTCTCCAGATACCAAATACCCCATTTTGATTCCAGGGTAAATGTTCTTGATTACCAATGTAGATATTTCTGTTATATTTTAATTGGGATGCCAGTTTGTTCAGTTTTAAAGGAAAAAATTTCTCAAATTTTTAATAAATCGACCATTTTAATTATTGAAGTTCTTCCAAAAATGCCCTATATTTGAAATGGCTATTTTTTTTTTACACTTGGCGGAAACAAGAAAAGATTTGCGTAAGCCTAATACGCATGCTATAGAAAATAACACTTGTTTTGCTCTGTAGTGATTAGAAGCTCATTTTCATTTCCTGTGTCACGCCAGGCAGAGCAGGGCGCGTACGCGGCAGTAATCTTTCCTGGGTTTTTTTGAGGGGCACTTTCAGGTTTATTAGAGTTGCTGGCCTGTGATTGCCTTTTAATGAAAGAATGACTGTGAAGGAAAGATAAGGGTGACTTCAGACTTGGAGGTCCTTGGTGGGATTAGAATAATTATCAAAAATGCCACGTCTTAAAAAAAAAAAAAATCACAATGGAACATTACTGAATGCTACATTTCCAGACTACAGCCGTCCATTTGCATTCCAGTAATGGTCCAGTGGACGCCTTTGAATAAAATTAAAAAGAAAACATTATTTCCTCTTAAAGTTCTACCGTTTTCCAGATTGAGGGGTAAAAAAAGGCAGCGAAGGTGGACTGTGTAGTGAAAAGATGGAATTCAAATTCTGTTTCAAGCTGTATGTGTTGGAGAGCATTCCAGCTTAATTGCCTGCTTCTGATGAGCGAGAAGCTGTGAGCCTGCAGAAGATTTTGGGTTCTGTCACCCTCCTGAGCTCCCTCCTCCTCTCAGAGTCCCCATGTGGAGTGCCAGCGAGGACCGCAGAGGCTGTATCAGGGTCATACTGCTAATGCAGAAATCTTATCACGGATGCCGCTCACGGTGCCATGCTACAGAAGCCGGCAGAAAGTTTTCGTGTCATTTTGGAGACCTTTCAGCGGTCTCTTCTGTGACCTCACCCAGAAGACAGGCATAAATGAATGACTTTGCCAAGGCTCCCTTTAAAGGGCAGGAAGGTCTCCATTCTGATTCTTTGCTCTGCCACTTCAAAGAGAGTACATCAGGCCACAACTGTTTCCAGCTGCATTCCTTTCTAGCGCCGTAACTATTGATCATAATCATCGTTCAAAGTGAAACTGGGCTTATATTGGATAGTAAAGTCACATCTAAATGTCCTGACTGCGTTTGTTATGGACCAGTGTGTCAAATGCCAATGTACAGAACCAGACGATGATTTTCACATGGAGTGCAAGCTGTTCTGAAAATTTATTGTGCTTTTCCACGGTTTTTTTTAAGAGCTGGACATTTGACATTTTTGGTCCTGTACCATGAATTGATCTCTGCTGTAATGTCTCTTCAAACTGACATTTCTGGACACATTTTAGGTAGAATTTAGTTTTTTTGTTGTTGTTGTTTTAATTCAGACATATGTCAATGAACCTGACCACTGACTTCTGCTGAAGAAAGGGTCAGATTTGTTTATTATATAAAATGTGTTTATTTTGTTTGTACTCAGGTGGGGAAAACTGGAAAATTTTGACGTGAAAACAAACATTTTAATCAAAAATCCTAGGAGATATGCCTCATGTCACGTTGCGTGGTTGCAGCGTGCCTGGATGTCCGCAGCGTGGAGCAGGGAAGACGATAGGAGGCAGGAATAATCCAAAAGACGGGGTTTATTTAGCACACGGATTGGGTAAACGCTACAGAACATCACAATGACAGATCTAACACTGAGTGCAGGGACACGGACTAAATACTGAAAGCTGACACAAACGAAACCAAAAACAGATGACCACAATTGACGACAGCTGGAATCTATTAGGGCAGAGACACGAGGTATCGAGGGGGCGTGGCACAGGAGGCTGTAAAGAGTGGAGCATGACACCTCATATACCCAAATCATATATTTCAGTGAATCTGCATAATGTTTTGGTAATAGCATCAATTTTGTATTCATTACATCATTAAAAATAAATAATTAATAAATCCCTGTTGGGTGGGATTGGGGCTGAGAATTGAATTCCCTCAATAAATAAATGTGTTATATTAAGAGAATTTAATTAGTATTCTGGTCTTTAGGCAGTAAAATTTTATTTCATCTACGCAAATATATTGTGCAGAAGTTGCAGTGCCATCAGTCTCTATTTTGAGGCTTTAACATCACAATCATTCTAAAGGGAGATGAGACTAATCTACTGAATGACTGAGTTAATTTCCTTTATTACCTTCAAGGACACTATGGGGGGGGGGGGGGGTTCAAATATCTCACGGAGTTGCTTTCATCACAAACTCCTTTTGTGTTACAGAGCGGTTGCCTTTAATCCTCAAATCTTCACTCTGCTGGTCCAACGGGAAATATCACCTCAATCGGAGTTGCAAAAAAAGAGCAAACTGACTTGTGTTCGCTTATTTACATTTAAATGGTGAAGTGCTGGTTTTCCGTAGCTGCAGCCGTAGTGCGTCCCTGCCGACTCGTGGTAGAAGGGATTATGTCTCCTGTGTCTGGACTTTCTCAGGGTTTCGTGATTATTCTGTTTGTGGCTGAATACATTATTCAAGGCTTGGCGTGATGTTTACCAAAAAGCGCTGCATATGCTTGGTGTTTTGAACAAAAACCTAATCTTCAGCTTTAAAATATTAATTCCTGTGTTTGTGACTGTCCCGATTTCAGCGCGGGGCTTTGTAAGACGCCCATTTCCTCTTCACATCTGCTGGGATGGGCGGCAGATAAAGGCGGAGGAGGAGATCAGAAGTGGTGAAAACTGTCATTTTTATTTCTTCCTTTGCCAAAGAAATAATTGAACTAAATCGTACAAGAACAATTGCTGGAAATGTACCTTTAAGAAGAAGAACAGGGATGTGGGCTGCAGCACTCAGGCCCCCTCCTCTACGCTGGCATCCCCAGCGGTACTCCATGCTGCCCCCCCAAACTAAGGCCAGTGGCCCTATACAGCCTGAGCTACAGCACCACCCCCCTCACGTCTCACACCAAACACCTTCCATAAGCAACTCAAAAAACATACACTTCCTGCAGAAACAATTACTACAACCCCCCAACACAAAATTCCCTTTTTTGGTAGCTAATAAGCTTATTTTCCCATAAATAAAAGCCATTACTCCCAAACCTTGGAATCCCCCCAATAAAAATGGTTGGTTGTTCCTAAAAGCTCCCGTAAAACCCCCTTCTGAAATAAAACCAATGGTTCCATCCTCCTGGTTTTGAGGTCCAAATCAAACTCAGTATGGAAATGAAACTGGATGGTGAGTGCACAAACGATTGCAGAGATGTATTTGTAAAACTTTGTAAAAAAAAATAAATGCAAATACTGTAAACAGCCAAATGGATACGTTGTTATATTTCATAAAAACAGGTGGAGCTCGTATTGAACTAGACAATTGGATGCTGGAAGGCCTTTCTAGACATCCCTAACCTAGTGTATAATGGAACAATTAATCCTGTTCAAGAGTGATGAAAGTTAGCGGCACGATAGCAGAAAGATTCAGTGTTTTTCTTGATGATGGGATATGCCTGCTTCAACTGAATCCACGCTAACAGTACTCCATCACTGCCCGTCCCTGACAACGTATCCTCTTTGCCGTGTATTTGAGTCGTGGAGTGCTGGCTTAAAGGCGGGTGGTGTGATGTTTCCAGCTTTTTGTGTTCTTCTGTGGAAATGGTTCAAATGGCCATTTTTGCTAACAGCCCTGCATCTCAGAGTGTCTTGGTGGTGGTGCTGCGAGCCCCACGAGGATCTACAGCCTGCCGACATTCTGCACTCCATCTACGTTTTAATCCAGTCATCCATCTTCCCATCTGAGCTGATGCGTGCCGCCATACATCTCCCTGCTTCCCGCTTTGCCCCTTTTATTTCTGCCATCCATCCTTTCTCTGGGAGGCCCCATTCACATCCTCGCAGAAAATGGATCATTGGTTGCTGAGCGCTGTGTGGAACTGGCTGCTGTCTTCCAATTAAAGGTGGGGCCAGCCCTCCACCAGTCTTAAGAATTTAAGCCTTTAAGCCTGATAGTTACTGGGGTCTGGACAGGACTAAGACAAATCAAGGCTAAGTTATTTTTAAAAGGGAGGCGGAAAGAGAAGCTACCAACAAGAATTAATTTAATCTTTTGTTGAACTTGCTCTGTGAAGTGCCCGAGAGCTGTGTGGCCTGGGACAGACGTCGGTCCGAGCCGCCCCTGCTCCTCTTGACCCTCTGCTGGATACAGAAGGATGGGGGCAGTTTCTTAAAGGTAGCAGCTGAAATCAGTGGCTGACAGCTGCTATTGATTGGCTGCATCACCAACGAGTTCACCAATGAGGTTCTTCAGCTCATTCCTGCCTTTCCTGAGCGCCTAACTAAGCCCCCAGTGTCACAAATAAACCTTGCACTTCTACACTTTGTTTTCTGGAAAGGTCACATGTTACTGTGATAAACTGGAGGGAGGATCTGGAGCATTAGGCTTGTGTGCAGCAGATGATAAAGAATGACTGACTAGAGATTTTAACTAGTTTCTGTCGGTAAGACTAGGAGTCTGTAGGTTTGCCCTTAGAGTACAATTAAATTCAGCATAATATTAGGAACTAGGAATTTGTCTTGGAAAAGTAAAAAAACAAGCACACATATTATTTCTTTGTTTAAAAGCCATCATTATATCTGTGCCAGATAGCAGCACTGCATCCCATCAGTGAGCCCTGGACAAACATGCAACCGGTGCTCATCTGTCTTCTATGACAAGTTTTGGCATCTGCTTATAAAGATAAATTGTATTCAGTATATTCAGTTTATTATTCTTGGATGGACAGACAAAGGCCTGCTTATCTGGCATAAGGACATGGCTGGTGCTGTTACGAAACTGTCATAAACGAATTAAATAGTTATTGAAAAAAATGAACAACTCACATGATAAAGTGAGGGTCAATGCAAACTCCATACACAGCTAGAGTAAGGGTCAATCTCAACATGCGGATTTCTGGACACCTTTGGGGTGAATTAGAATGGAGATTGGGAGCCAGGTTTTCAAGTCCAACATCAGTTGGAAGCATACAATTGTCAAAAACGACTTGATATGTATATCAACTTTGTGGGAGCAGTTTGAGAAAGGCCCTTTTCTGTTCCTGCATGGCTGTGACCCAGTACACAAAGCAAGGTCCATAAAGTCATGTTTGGGTGAGTTTGTGAAAGAGCTTTACTGGCCCATACAGAGGCCTGACCTCAACCCCATAGCTGTAGCATAAACTGGATGAATGGCCAAAAACTCCAAAGACCCGGGGAGTGCCTGCCCAAAAGAGTGGCATCTGTAATAGCTGCAAAGACAGAACCAACTCCATATTGATGCCTGTGGATTTAGAATTAAACTTGCTGTATGTGTAATGGCCAGGTGTCCTGATACATCTGTCAATATAGTGTATCTCTTTGACTGAATCAGAATCCTTCACTGTGCTACTTACACAGTAGAATAAGCATAAATATTAGTAAAAAAATGTCAGTAAAGAGTATAAACCTTCAGCTGTACCTGAAGCTGTCATGGAAGGAGGGGCCTTTCCGCACTTACAGTATTTACTTCCTCACCCCTTTGTGTCACCTTCATGTCTTCTCCTTTAATCTTGCCCTCATTCCCCCTCTCTGCCACTTTTTAATATAGAAATCGTTAAATTGTCCGAGCTCGTTTTTGCAAAGGTAGTGGGAGTTTGGTGACAAGAAGGAATTGTTACTTTAATAGTTACCTTAATCTTCTCCACAGTGACACTCACTGAATAACAGAATGGGAGATGAGTCGTTTTACAGGCACTTTAGAAGACAGCTAAAATAGTAAGGAATTTGCTTTTTCCCAAAGCTAACTGCTAACATTAACATTTGAAATGGAATAAAGGTCATTTGCGATTGGGCGTGTCAAACTCTCCGTCGTCTTTATGCCAGCACAGTTACTGAACCTATTCATGCTTCTGAGAAGCATAGAGTATAGTAAATTGCAGTACTGCTGTGGCTGTTCACAGAAATGTTCCTAAAAAACCTGCATTTGCGATGGAAATTCAAATTTGTGTGGTAAGGAAAAAGTTGCTTTCCGTGCATCATCTGCATTATCACCTCTGGCAAAAGAAGAAATTTATGGTGCTTTTAAGATAATTTTTTATAGGTGGATACTGAATTGAATTTGTGAGTAATCCTCAAAGACATGTATGCAATAACATCATGCGGCAGTTCAATTTGTAAACATGCCTTTCAAATGTAAATGACAGCTTCTTATCGAAGCATGTTCACCTTGCAGGTACAGATCACAAGTGACCAAGTACCAGGCAGCGTAACAGAACAACCATCCTTAAAAACTAAAGCCCTCTGTCTCTCTGTCTCATGGTGTCACTGAATGGCTTTCTGTTTTCAAAGCTGTAACTATAAAATATCCGTGTGGCCCTGCTCATTATGACAAATTTAACCTTGCTCTTAAATAAGGTGTTAGATTTTACCACTTTACATTTCATGACAGATCAAACAGATTTATTACAGTGATTTTGGGACATTTTAATTCACGCATCACGTTTTTATTTTCCGAAATTAAACCGCTGTCCCAGAAGCACACAAAACAACCAAAGAGAAAAGCTTTCAAATGGATTCCTTTGACTGCAAAGTGGTAATGAAGCGCCTTGTGTTTCCAGTGGCAGAGGAGATACTGTGGCTGTTTTCCACTCCTGTGAATGTCATCATTTCGACTTGGAGGACTTTGCAGTGACATGGCCCAGGAACCCTGCCACCTTCGGACCAGCTCGGGCACTTTCCCTGTTTTAACAGAGGTTAAAGTCAGTGATGCTCAGTAGCACCACCATTACCAGATTGGTGGAAGTACAACTACAGTTACAATTCGTGTTTATTTTGGTTGCTGACCTATTTTCAGTGCTGGCAAGTGTAAAACGGCTGTGTATTGCTTGGATAAGCCATGCTTCCCGGGCTATTTGGTACTAATAAATACAGACCTCATCGTTCCTCTCTCTCAGATGGTCCTCACTCAGGCAGACCTTCCTTCCCGTGTTCTGACTGTTAGCCATGACACGGTGCTTGTCAGCTAAAGTGAGGCTGGATGACTCAGCCCTGGAAATGAGATTTCGCCACAGAAAACCTTCTGCCCACACAGTGGAAGCTAGCTAGCAGTCTACATCTGTCTCCACTAAGACATTGTTTTCCGACACACTTATAATTTACATATGGAATCAAAAATGCAGAAGAATCATTCCGTCGGTCCTTGTTGAAGCAGTATAACTTCTAAATTATTCATAATTAATTTGAGAATTGTATAAATTGTTTATAGAGCATGGTACGATGGCACAGTGGCCTGACACCTCCGACTCCGGCTGGTCGATTCCTGACATCCACACTGCGTGCAGTTTGCACGTTCTCTCTCTATTTTCCCAGATTTCCTTTCATGCACTGGTTTTGTATCCCCAAACTAGCCATGGTGTGTGTGCACGTTCCGTCCGCGGCGCTTCCTGAGATGGGATCCAGGTTTGCTATATCATGTGCTGCATAAGAGGTGATTGGAGATGGATGGATGGGTGGATGGATCTTTTTTTAACAAATTACCACATACTAATTCAGGCAATAAATAAAGCTGTAAGCAGTGAGTGTTACTTATATAACCTATTAGTCATAGCTAGTAAATGTAGCAGTAAGCAGGTTCCGTGGCTAAGAAGATATCGCAGTCTAAATGATTATGGTTGACGTTATTTTGCTGTCTAAATGATTATGGTTGACGTTATTTTGCTGTTTAAATGATTATGGTTGACGTTATTTTGCTGTCTAAATGATTATGGTTGACGTTATTTTGCTGTCTAAATGATTATGGTTGACGTTATTTTGCTGTTTAAATGATTA
>JABFEB020000002.1:14323442-14334917 GCA_019775895.2 Stomatorhinus ivindoensis | reverse complement strand
AGGGTTAGGGCTTCCTCTGCTGCCCCCTGGAGGATGGGCTCCCCCTTTGGGTCTGGTTAGGGTTAGGGCTTCCTCTGTGTTGAGCACGGCCCTGTCAACAGGCTGTATGCCCCACATACTCACTTCACAGTGGGCAGAGAGGAGACACTGAGAACAAAGGACAGGTATTTTAATCAATGTTTTCTTCTCCGGTACAACACGCAGGACCCATCCCCCCCGCCCACTCCCTACCTCCCCCGCACACACACGCATGGCCCGGCTGGACTCAGCACCAAGTCCCAGTGCCTTTCCAGTAAAGTCTTCCCTGTTGCCATGGCAGCGATCTCCACTCACCAAGCTGAACCACAGATCAGTGGAAAGAGGGCTTTATCGTTGGGTTTGTTGCCTGGCGCCCGGTGGGGCAGACGAGTCCGAGGCTCTCTTCCAGGAAAAACAGGGAGTGGCCCTTTGCTTCAGTGGGAAACCTGCAGATCAATATTGGTCTACTCCTAAACAGTCCATCAGTCTCGGTCTACTCCTAAACAGTCCATCAGTCTCGGTCTACTCCTAAACAGTCCTTTCTGATTCTCTTTGGAGAAACATGGCTACCAACAACAGCATCACACACTGCGTGTCATCGGTCAGCTATGCCAAGGCAGATACACAACAAGCCCCTGTGGTTTGTTTTAATGTAAAAAGTTGTTTTTAGCAATGTTAAGTAAAGCACAAGACAATGTCACAGACAGTCACCGGACAGGCTCACAGCAATCTTTCCAGAGGTAAGTGTCCTCACAGGTGTGTCTTTTGGTGGGGGCCCAATGGCAGAAGACAGGTGCACTAATATCCAGATGAGTAATACTATATTCAGTAATACATCTGTTAGGGTTTAATGTGATGGAGAGACTTAGCAATAATGACAGCAGGAGACTGGCGGCCAGGTTTAAAATAAACCTCAAGTTCCCCTTTCGAATATTCATTCTGATATCTGCGTCTGCTATCCACGGGGATCTCAGCAGGAAAGAGCCTGGTCTCCACAGCTCACTCTACCAGCTGCACCACAGCCAAGCTTCAACTAAGGCTCAGCAAGGAGACGGCGGGGATTTGACATGCAAGCATCACACTGCATCGCCACACCCCCCCCAAGTGGCACGGTGGCACCCCAGCGCCTTCGCACGACTAAATGTCCAGCCGCCCATGGGGGACCCTTAGGCACTTTAGCCTGGCAGATGCCGGCGAATAAATCACCCCGGCGGCCGACAGCAGATCCCAGTGAGCTCCCCCCCTTGGAAGGAGGTTGACCTTCTGCCACAGCCTGCAATGTGCCAGCAGCATACACTTGAACCCGCACATCCCTCCGATGTACGAGCTTCACCCATGCTGATGGGGACCGGCCACTTCTCCAGGACGGATCAGGCAGCAGCCTCTCTGGTGGAAAGGTGGTGAGGCCCAACGCTCCCCAGACCAGCGTGAAGGGCCGACCGAAGCCAGGAGGAATTTAAATGGCCGCTGCATTTTCCTAAGTGCAGCCAAGCGTGAGTCCTTAGAGACTAGTTTGCCGCGGGCAGATGGATTACTGCAACGGTTCATGGGTCCGCCTGTTGCACTGTGGGACATGCACACAGACACACACACATGCTCGCACACACACACACACACACACACACACACACAGCTCTCTCTAGTTCAAAGAGCAACTGAGGTTTGACAGACTGTTGAAGGTAACTTTGGTCCCTTCTGCATTCCTCTCAGCTCTTGGCTCTCTTTTACTCTTTGGGTCTGAAGTCCAGGAACTGTGCATGACTGCCAAAGCAGTACCCCCAAGGAAAACTCCACCAATCACAGCAGCCTCTTTAAGTTCCTAGTTAGCGAGCATGATTAGCGTAGCTGACAGTCACATGACATAAACAACTCGACTCAGATTAGAAATGGAGGGAAAATAGTTCTTCAAATATCAACATGGTAAAACTTTTTAAAGCTACGTATTACCATTAGATTTCATGGGATTATTTCATATATATTGATTTGACTCTTAAGCCTCAAAAAATTTTTGACAAAAAAGTAGCAGAGCAGGGATACATAATATATTCTTATATTATTTTTGTCTTCCTCACTTGGCACTAACATATTTTATGTTTGCATACTTTCCCCATTTACATAGTAGAGGATTTTTTCCTGGAGCAGGTGTCTTGCTAAAAATGCCCCTCCTGGGAATGATACCAGATACTTCCTGGTCGAGAGCCCACATTTTTACCCACAAGGCTCTCCAGACAGGAGGAAGGAGTGACAGGAGATGGGCAAAAACAGAATCGACATACGGGAGAACGGAGAGGGAAAACGGTCTGCCCGACTGCTATGGAGCAGGCATGCGGGGTGTTGCACACCGGACTGGCAGAGCTGACAGCATGACGACAGGGATCCACGCTGCTCCAAGCATCATTTGTTCTGGAAGAATCTGACAAGAACATGCCTCATGCCTCCCAGACCTGTCTAACCTGGCTAGCTACAGAACTGTGCTGTATTTGTACAACACAAACCTGCAATGGCTGCCGACTGCGGGGGGTTCCTGTGCACGGAACCCTCTGGCCTATTAAGAGTACTGAGCTGTGAAGAGGATGGTGTGGAGAGCAAGCTGAAGTGCAGCTGCTGTGTGGCCATCAACACAGTTAAGGAGAAAGAAAGAAGATGGGATGTGGAACAAAGAGATATCAGCAGAGAGACAGAGTGGCTGCCTGCAGTCATCCAGCCAGTGCCCCGCGTTTCACTGCCCCACAGCCTTATGGGTATTTGTGAAGGGAGTAAAGCCTTCAGATAAACCGAAAGCCAAAGGGACACGAAACCTTCTGTTTGTGCCAGCAGGGACTGTGATGTCCAGTAATACAAGAAAGTCAACTGAAACCCCAGAGACTGATCAAAGGCAATCATCCATCCATCCATCCATACTGTGAGAAATCACTGCTTAATCGCTCGGGGGGCCACGATATCTTCCTGTATGCATACACAGTATTGCTTTTGTTGCTTTGTTTAATATATTTCATTACTCTGTCAGCAAAGACTGCAAATGGTTAGCTGTCTGTCAGATTTGCTACTAAGACAAGGTTTGCCTGCCTGCATAGTACAGATACCAAAAATCATAGCCGGTCTGTCATGTCAACGGCAAAATCTCAGTAAGGAATTCTATCAATGTACAACAGGACCAGACTCATTTTCATATAATTCAACCAGAAACTACACGGGAAAATATGTCCCCAAAACTTATGCACACAGAGTTAGGCTGCTGACATTTATCACATGAGCATCAACCAAAATCAATTCTTTATGGAGTTTTGCGACTCCCCTTAGCGAAAAAAAAAATTACAAAGCGCTGACATCACGCCAAAATGGCAGCCCCTATAAATGCCAGGCCGCTAATAAGATCAGCTGAACACTGAGGATCTGCCGGGGATCATGTGAGGTCGGCCTGATTCAATTAGCCAGTAACCAATTCTGACAAAGAGCGACAGGTGTCGATCCAAAGTGGAGGTGTGCGGGCAGCCAGAGCTCCTGCAGGGAGGAAGCTCGCTCTCCGTCGTCTCACATCGACGTGCCACAGCCCTGTGTGCACGGCAGACGCACATGCAGTGAGCTCCACCCCCTCCTAGCCCTGCCCCAATACTGCCCCCCAAAGGCAGAACGCAAGAACTATGCTGACGCTGAAGTTGAGAAAAAGGGCTTCAAATTTTTCAAGTGTCCAATCTCATGTGTAGTAGGTAGGTAAACAATGGCGCTTTCTTCCAAACCGAGCATAGTTGAACTATTTTGTCATGAGATAAAACAGAGCCTAAGGAGACCCAATTTCGGTGATAACTCAGTTTTGATAAATTATGTTATGGTGCTTTGCCTTTCTAAGATGGTATAGTTCCTGAGAGAAATGGGGTCAGACCACGCTGCAGTCTCACAAATGAAGGTCCCTAATTAGGATCTGAATCGGTGGGGGGATTAGCAAGGTATCTTTCACGTCTCTGGCGGGACATGGGAACCACATGAATTGGTAGCTGAACTGT
The DNA here is from genome assembly GCA_019775895.2 of Stomatorhinus ivindoensis. Taxonomy (NCBI): domain Eukaryota; kingdom Metazoa; phylum Chordata; class Actinopteri; order Osteoglossiformes; family Mormyridae; genus Stomatorhinus; species Stomatorhinus ivindoensis. The sequence continues at coordinate 14,330,898 of JABFEB020000002.1, read as the reverse complement.
ACAGTTATGTGTAAGTGGTACATAGCCACTGCATCACAGCAGGTACATGTCAGGGGAGGACTGGCAGCAGAAAACAGCCCGGGAATTAGCTTCTGACCCTCCCCCGGGTACATTTCGCCAGCCACCCAACTGCGATCAGCCACCAGTGAAATACAGCATCATGCATTAATCATCTCCTGTGATCGACCTGGAAACACGATACATAATGCCGAGTTTGGGGAAGAATGGCCGGCGCAGCGGGAAAATGGTGGAGCCCGATAATCAGCGCGCGCCTGGTGGACGATATCTCTCTGGAGATGGTGTAAATATTCATGTAAAAGCGAGGCCATCCACCTACCCCAGATGAGCATAACGGACGACCTGCCAAAGCCGGTAAAAGGCCCGGTAAACTACTGCAAGTGGCGGAACACGGGCAGAGTGACTCAGAGCTTGTTAAATGGGTCACTGCATGTCGGCACGCTGGCACGCTCTGCTGCGGCGGCGCTGGGCATGCGCAGGCCCTGGGCTGAGGCCCAGCTCCGCCTGCCCGGCGACAGGAAGCTGCCAGCAGCCCTTAAACGTCACGCTTGCCATCACCACGCATTACCTGGCACGAGCACTGCTTCCCGGGAGGTCCTGACAGCGAGGAGCAGCCTCTGTCTCTGACCGAACCACATACACCTCGTTATGGTGTGTGGGCCACCCTACACGTTCTGCTTTTGCAGGACATTGAACACTCTGAAGCTTAACATCAAACACTTTTTAAACAAAGGCTCATTTCCTGCAATTTCAACAGAGAATTTTGAAAAACATATTATATTCTCCTCTCAAACCGGGAAAAATTCCACCGTGGTATCCACGGGAACCATAAAGATCATATAGCACACAGGCCGTATTCTCTGGTTATATCTATGCCGATTGTATAACTAACCCACCTAGGCGAGATGTCACACCCCTGCTGCATAAAGGCACCAAGAGAGAACCAGAGACTGTTGAAAATCCCGAATTCATTAGTCTGCTCCTGCTGCTGTTGTTGATTCTGTGGTGACTGGTTCTGGCCCTGCTGGCCGGAAGAAGAAGCCTGGTTCTGCTGGTTCTGCTGCTGGTCCTGTCCTTCCTCGAAATCCTCGGCGTGCCACTCATAGGGGCTGAAGCGGCTGACCAGGAACAGCACCACGCTGACGCCGATGTAGGCGAAGACGATGCACATCCAGATCTCGTAGGCCAGCGGGTCCAGGAAGGAGAAGACGCCCGGCTTGGACTTGGTCGGCTTCTTGATCATGATGGAGATTCCCAAACTCATGAAGGGTTTGGAGAAGTCGATGACCTCCTCCCTGACTAGGGTGATGGTCAGGGGGGCCACAGCCACGTCGGCCTTCTGTATCAAACAGATGCAACGTAAAATACATCAACTGACAGCAATGGACAGAGATTATGATGCTGAACAAATAGTGGAAAGTGAAACACATTCTTAAGTTCTCTGCTTTTTGCATCTATCTGGGATATACACGTGTCGGTACTCTCTATCATAAATTACACAACATTCCGGAGGGATGACACCTATGGTCGCCTATATTTATACATACAGACTTTAAGTCAACACCTCCCGTTTGCTGCACTGGTACCTTCCGACATCCTACCTCCTGTTACCTAGGAACAAGTGAAACCATCACCAAACCTCCGGATATTTATAACAACAAGTTATTTGTCAACAGTATGGTTTCAGACCCTAATTAGATTCTCTTTGGCTCTCGGTTTGTGGTTTTGCATCGACAATGACACAGAATCGCAAAGCGTCAAAGAGTACGGTATGTGTCAGAAACCTACAGCAGAGGATTTAATCGATGCTAAACTCCATTACATACTTGTGGGATTTTGAAACTTAAGTTGAAATGAATAAAATAAATCATATTACCAACTGAACCAAAACTGACTTTAACAGGAACATTCATGTTAAGTTGTCCATTCGCTAGATTTCATATAACATAAACATGCTAATGTCCCATATGTGACCAACGCGTAGAAGCTAACCCTGGTAAAGTAAACAAATAAATAAATACAAATTTTAATTAAAAATAATAGAAACCTTTATAAACTCACCAGCACTACGTGAAATAATTATTCACTTGATTAATTTTATAATGTCACCCAAGAAACGAATGAAAAAGCCATCAGAACCCAAATCAAGCTAAGTCAGACGGCTCATTGTATTCATGACAGATGTGCACACGCCTAAGCTATCTTTGTGAATATATGAATTTCAATTATGACCCAAAAGGGGAACATCCTGAGCAAACACACTACAGGAGAGACCTCAGGAAAATGTTTTTGATGTGCGCCTCAATTCTATTAGTAAAGATCTATTAACTTAGTTCGGACAGACTGGCATTTCTTTTTAGGATTAAAGGAAGAGTGTTACTAATGAGCTCTTTGTAAGGTCACTGCTTTAAGGATGTATTTTTTATGCTTATGCCACAAGATTTTTTTTTAATAGTCCCTCATTAGTAAATGTTTAATAACATCTATTAAACAAACCAAGATAAGTCATCACTTGCTGCCAACGGCATTGCACTAGCAAATACCTTCATAACAACATATATTTGGTTAGCACCTTAATGCCAAGGGTGTGTAATAAATATTGTTGGTATCTGTGACATACCCAGCAGAGAAGCTAATAAACTGTGCGGCTTCTTATTGCTTTGTCTGTACTATTGAACATGCACTCAAATGGCATTGAGTGAGATTGTTTAGCTAATGGGGAAATGCGATGCTTTAAACCGGGCCAGCTGACCACAGGCCGCTGAACTCCCCTCGTGCTTGGAGGCGTCTGCCTGCTGCCTCTCTGATTGCCCACTAGATGATGGCACAGGTCTATCTGCATTGCAAACTATACACTGCTTTCTCCTGTTGATTTCCTTTCTTTTGTCGCAGGTGGGAGTGTTTTCTGCACAATAATCTCTAGGCTGTTTAAAAAAGAAGCTAAAATATTCCATCCACACATCGTGTTCTCCCCACCCTCAGTTTTCTCAAGAAGCCGCATGCATCAATCGATATCATGCAGAAGGTGTCCATCATGAGATATCGATGGCTGTATCATCAGCAGATGTACTCATTTGCTCAATACTCATTCCCAGCTGCCGTCATCATGCCTGTGATCTACGGGTCCATTGGAGACTCATCAAGAAGCACTTACCCCGTAGACCAGCTCTCCCACCATGCCGTTCCACATCTTGGAGTCAGGATCTCTAGCGCCGTATTTCCCATCGGCCACGATCTCCAACTTGTAGCTGTAGCCGACATGCTTGGCGATCTCTGCAGCCAGCTCCACGCAGTAGCCCTCATATTTGTCGTTTCCAACCAACTGCTCGTGGTTCTTCTTCAGCATCACATACGGAGACTCCTAAATATCAAAAGAGGTATGAATCATAATCACAGCTTTTATTCTTCATCTAACAATTGATTGGTGCAACGTACTCCATAACCAAATGAAGTTGCTATTGAAATTAAATTGCCAATATTTTTTAGCAAACAATGTATTGCTTAATGATGGCTTCAGTATAACGATAGCAAAAGCTCACAAAATCATTCTTAACACAAAATAACTGCAGAAGACAGATCATTCAAAGAAGAAACAATGCTTCAGCTTTTCTGCTGGGGTTCACTTGAAGGCCTGTTTGCAGACCCAAAGGTCACCTCGATGGTTCTATCATGCTGAGACTGAACATTTCAATGGCATTGCTGTGATTGGTTGGATCACCAGCGGGCAGGTAAGTTGAAAAAACAAGTTTAATAATGAAAGGCATTCCTGCCTGCTGCAATTACCTGTAAAATGTAGCACACAAAGACGGACCAGGTAGCACATTATGCCCAATCGATTTCTACATGAGAAAGACCAAAAAAAAAAACTGCACATCTGATTCTGAAGGACAGTGTCCATGAGATCGCCTGACATTAAAGGAAGTGGGAGGTGTTGGCCTCTGCACCTCTGCCTGGAAGTCCCTCGAGACGTGGCACTAAGCTTTCATGGAGCTCCACTTTCACAAGGATTGCTTTTGCTTTCTGGATCATCACCCCGAGACACTTAGCTCTGGGTGAGATGGACCTTTCAGCATCATCCCCTCTCATCCCAAACCAGTCCCACCTGAGCCCCTCCGAGGATGCAGCCCACACAGCATTCAGCAAAGCTCATTCCCCTGCCACTGGTCTTAAAGACATTTCCAGGTACTGTGGGCTGGACCTGATATCTGTCATGAATAAAGCCCGATGAGAGACGTGCTGTGTCAAAAATGGCGTGACCTTCCATCTAACGGCTGGATTACTGGTTGCGTACCAGTTGGGAGAGAGGGGATGATGTATGGAGAATGAAATTCAAGAAACATGAACCTGGTGGGAGCATTCTCAAGGAGGTGACCTCCCGCGGACCTGGTCGTGGAAGCGGGGCTTACAAACAAAGACATTCCCATTGACAGGCCTGGACTCCCCCCACTGCTCTTCCCTTATGATTATGTTTGTGAAGCGCTCTGCTTTTTACACAGAAGCCAGCTGGGGCCTTTTTCCTCTGGATGAGACGAAAACATTCTGGCAGGGGTTCCTCCAGGAACGGAACCGAAAACCACTGCTCTGAAGAAAAAGGCCACTCACTGCCAGGCATGATGCCGTTAGCGCAGGTCGGCATGACCAGGTCTTACATTCATTTGTCTATCCGTCTACAGAAACAACATTAGAGGAGGTGTGTAGCTCCACTTGTTAGGTTCAAATGCTGTAGCCTGTCATTGCTGGACCCATGAGTAAGGCCCATAACCTCCTCTTCTACAGGGATCACTGACCCTGCTCTCTCATGCCAGACCTTATCCTCTGTGTCTAAAAGATGCACAATATATTGATTAATATATCTGTATTCATTAGAAATTAATATCAGTCTGACAATCTTGGTTGATAGTGCTGGATGATGTTTAATCAACATTCACCTGAGCTAAAGCCATAACATTGAAATAATGGATGTTTGCCTTTGATCTTTTCTTTTCTGTGGTGTAGGACGGAGGACTTTGGCTTATTGGCCACTTATAAACGGTCTCACAGAACCAGCCCAAAGGCGAGATCCAGCTCACAACATGTTTTTAATTCATTATTACATCTGGCCTGCAGACTGATCTTTCATTTTCCACAGAGAATAAAAAATGACACAGCATCATTTCGCTAATTAGCAGAAGGAAACCCGCTAAGTCTCGCCGGCAGCACAAATGCCTCAGAGGGTAGTTGGTTATTGATATTGGTGTTGGTAATTAGACAAAAAATATATTGACATGGGCCAAAATTTCCACGCAGGTGAACCACTAGTGTGTCATTGCCAGTAGGGGGGGGTTTGCGAGAACTGCCCAAAATTCCAAGAGAGATGAACAATATATAACCATCCTACTCTAGTATGGTAGAGTAGAGCTACAAAAGGAGCAGGGGACGTACGAGGATGGTAGTGACTATGTAGGTCCTGTTCTGCAGGCCGTACGATTCATTCCCGCCAAGCATGTATGTCGCTGTGCTCACAAACTTCTCGTCTTCATTCCAGTAGCCGACCTGTAATGTCCAACAGAAAGGACATGTGATCTTGGCAGCCAGTTAAATGCAGGTGTTTCCCGGTAGCATACACCAGTGCAGGACTCACTTTTTTGGGTCCCGTCGGCTTGAGTTCTATCACACTGACGGTGTAGTTTGTGCGGCTTCCTTTCTCGTTAAACTGAATGTGTCCGCTCAAACCATCTATCCGGACCTGTAACAGAACACCCTTGTCCACCTCTGAATTGGATTCAATCCATCCATCTATCCATTCATCCATCCATCCATCCATTCAAGTATTTCATCTAACTCTCTTAAACTAAATAAAACAATAATGTCAGATATTCGTGCTCATAAACTTAAAATTTACTTTTTCTTTGGTTTGTTCTTGGTTAGAGACAATGAATATTCCATAGCATAATACCATAAGATTTTTACAAATATTAACAATACTATAACGACTTTGATGTTAAAGTCAAAATCCTTCATTTATATGCATTTCAACACAGTACAGAAGATAAGTCTTGCATACAATAAAATGCATACATGAAACTTAAGACAATGATGCCATTTCTTACCACAGACAAAAAGATAAAAAGCCAAAATGTAAAACATTATTATTCTTTCATCCCGTTGAGCTGTCATTTTCTAAAATGTTACTAATATTTACTATCCTACAGTCTGTACTATGTCATCTAAACGCCTGCAGTCAAGCCCCCCGACCATCCATATGCATTTCCTGGTACCCCTTTCACTCTAAAAGCTAACAGAAGTTTCCTTCCAGATTCAGTGTTGATCATTCTGTCTCAGCTTCCCCCACCCCACTTAGCGCCCAGCCTTCGCCACCTGCTGCAGAGCTCGCTGGATGTCGATTCCCTGACCCCACGGCGCGGGGGGGTTGGCCAAACAGTCCCCGGCATTCCCCCTCCGTGAGATGTCGATGCGTTGCCTGCGGAGGTTCTGGAAGGCTGTGGACATCACGCTAACCCCATCATAAGTGAGGGCCCCGGTGTACTGTGGAAGGGGAGAGGGTTATACGACACCTGCTGCAGTGCCAGGAGACAACCAGCAGGGGGCGTGGTGGAAAGGGAAAGCTGGTTTAACAGCTGCCGTATGCTTGAGAGAGTTGTGGCGGAGACGACGCTCTCACTGCACCTTAAGTCTCTTCTTGATGTTTTTGGCGTCCTTGTTGTCAAACTCCAGCCACTGCTGGCTGACTCTGCTGACTGTCTGGTCTGTGTCATTCACCAGCTGGAAGCCGGTCACATTGGCACCGCCGTTCCTGAACTCGGTCAGGTCAATATCCATGAATCCCTAGGAGGCATGAGGTAGTCTTGCAGATTACAGGTCAAGAGCAAAATACTTGGAGAGTCAGGAGTCAGAGCTGCATTGTAATCACCCTGCAATGCAGGAAATCTCTAAATCCAAACTATGAATCAGTGTTGCCAAGACTAACACACTAAACTATCACTTCAACAAAGGGGCACTTGTCTGATCATAGATGCTAAAATTCATTTTACAGACCACTGTGTAACTACAGGCCACCGATCAGGCAGCATAACTCATTTTAAAGACCAATGAGTAACTACACACCATAGATTCGACAGCATAACTAATTTTACAGACCAGTGAGTAACTACAGACCACAGATCAGACAGCATAACTAATTTTACAGACCAGTGAGTAACTACAGACCGCAGATCAGACAGCATAACTAATTTTACAGACCAATGAATAACTACAGACCACAGATTCGACAGCATAACTAATTTTACAGACCAGTGAGTAACTACAGACCACAGATTCGACAGCATAACTAATTTTACAGACCATTGAGTAACTGCAGACCACAGATCAGACAGCATAACTAATTTTACAGACCAATGAATAACTACAGACCACAGATTCGACAGCATAACTAATTTTA
>JABFEB020000002.1:14287086-14297687 GCA_019775895.2 Stomatorhinus ivindoensis | reverse complement strand
GTAGTACCAGTCACTTAGTAACCAGAGGATGCACCCACACCACCTCATCCATGTAGTACCAGTCACTTAGTAACCAGAGGATGCACCCACACCACCTCATCCATGTAGTACCAGTCACTTGGATGCACCCACACCACCTCATCCTTGCTAGAAAAGCTTCCCTGTACAGCATTTTGCCTGTGGACTTCAACACCGCTGGGCAAGACGAGGCTGCCTTCAGCACTTCGCTCCTTCAGTTACCAGCAGAGAGCTGCGAACCTTTACACATGTCAGTCACAGGGCCGGCAGGCTGCACTGACCCCACAACTGTCAGGCCGCGCTGCCTTTCAGCCACCGACACCCAAATGGGACCGCAGGTAAAAAAGGCAGAGAGTGCCACAGGCAGTGTCCAGCCTGCCCCCCACCACAACTCAACATCCAACACAAACAGCCATGATTGCCCCCACCCCTGGCATACAGAGACAACTGCAGGATCAGAACAACCTGGTAAAAAGCTGTGCTGCCCCTATGAAACATTCAACCCCAACTTGCTTAGATTAAGCATTGCAGAGGCCGGACTCCCCTCTGCGGATCACGCATTTAATAATGCATATTCATAGCACCAGGCCGCAGAGAGTAATCGCTTTAGATACCACCCAATAAATAATAGATTAAATAATAGCGTCTGATGAAGGAAAGACTCTATGGGCTGCGCAAAACCAACTTGGGCTCCACAGGTCTACAGCAAGGGTCGGCCGTGGATCTCACAGGCCTAGCAGCAGCAGGAAGATGAAACGGGGAAGTTTTTGGGACAGATTTTTGTCACAGACCCCCCCCCCCCCCACCAACTGCTGCAGGATCACAGAACCGTCAGAGTGCGATTTAAGAATCTGTACAGGGGCAAACGTGATATATACACATCTATGTCCCTATGCATGTAGCGCTTCCTGTATGTTCATCCACATGTACAATAATCACTCTTTCCTTTTTCCTCATCTCACCCCCCACCCAAGAAATGGTATGAAACACATGAATTAATGGCCAGCATCAGGCAGACCCCTTCACCAAAGCCTCTGTAAGAATCTCGGTGTGTGGGAAAGAGATTGTCCCTGTAACAGAACTAATTATTTTAATCACAACTCATTATCAGGGCCGAATGGGCCAAGTGTTGTGATGGAGCGTGTGGTTTTCCTGTCAGGCCGTCAGGCCCAAACCACCTCCTGAGGGGAGGATTTATTTTGGCTAATATTCCCTTCATGAGCCCTCTGTGCCTTTTAATGGTCTGCTTATTATGCTTGCATATCATTTTCGTTTTTTTCTTTACACAGGAAACGGCTAACAGAAATAATGGTTAATTACCTTACCTCGTGGATCTGTCAATCAGTCATTTTACACGTAATGTGCACTGCGGTGTCTGAATGGGAAATGCTGTCAAATTCCCATTAAGGGTGGAACACAAATTTAACCCAGCGAGTCACAAACACGCGGGCGCGCACAAGCGCGCACAGCAAAATGAACTGAGCGCTGGAAACTGTCCAACAGCTTGCTTCGACGGAAGTAGTTCTATTTATTATGCCCTATTCTAATTATACTCAATGGCAGATTATGGTAATGTAATTTCTTTACTGAGGCACATTGTGACTAATATTTTCATTTGCATAAATCCCTAATGACACCCCTGTTTAAACGCCGACGTGGTGCCAGAACGTCGCGTAAAAAGGGGGAGGCGCTCTCAGGGTCTGCGGAAACACCGTAACACCGTAGCCGGAGAGAGCAAATAAAGCAGCACGATGCAGCCGCGTAATGAAATAAAAATAAACGAGTTTTTATGGCTCGGGTATGAAGGAGAATTTTTGAGGTCTGCCTGCTACCTTCCCGTTCGCTCCCCCTCCCCGCTTGGATTTCTCCGGCCCCTATTCCCAAAGGAACGCCCCCACCCTCTTACCACTAACCGCCCCCGCTCGCCTTCTCCAATTATTTTTTTTCTGCTCCCCTCCCCCCGGGGCCGATCGGACCCAGCAGGTGCCGGGAAGGGGGGGGGGGTGTGGGGCGGCAGAGGCGATCAGAGGAAGAGTCCCGTCGAGCGGGAGGCAGGGACATCGCAGGCTTCCGGAGCTCCTTTTCACCTCAGCACAAGCGGCCATTCACGGGTCCGCTGAACGCTGCCGGTGCGCGTGAGATGAGGGGCGCCTGTTCACGCGCAGCATTCCTCATTCACATGCTAAATATTAGTGTGCCATCTACCATGTAATACAGTCCTATATACATTTCTATTATGCATGTTAATATTTTTACTTATGCATGTGAGGGCATAACCTTAACCCCCCCCCCCCCCCCTCCGAACTTATGCCCATGTATGCATGTGTTAGCCTCTGTACATGTCTGTAAACTTATGTTGTGACGTGCATCTCATATGGAAGTATCACATGTCAAAATCTTTTTCTAATTTCATCAGTGCTTTTCTGACCCTAATTAGAACACTAATTGGCTCTAAATTTAATTTATGTTGCCACAAATTACACGCACATAAACAAAGGCGCCCCTCCGGTGGCATGTGGCTAGTCCCCCCCAGTGATCTCTCCATGTAGCTGCAGCACCCCTAGCGGGGGGCATTTCCCACACAGCCCCTCGTCCACCTCTCGCCTCCACCTGTACGTACGGCGGATGTCACTCACACAGAGCCCCTCTTCCTCCTTCTCATACTCCGCGTTATCACTGGTTCTGCGTTTTATGTCTGGAAAAAGGGGTGCTCACTGCCCTACCTCCACACCCCCTGCCAGGTGCCCTGCATGACCCCTCTCTCCTCTACACTCATGCACATGTCAGATGTTTTTTTGATGCTTGATGCTGCCCCCACTGTCTCTGCCTAGACCTTGGCAGGAATTCTGCTCTATCGGTCCCCTGGAGAGCCATGCAGAAGGACAAATGAGTGTCAGTCAGGCCCTGAGATTCTCCAGGCTGGCCAACACACTGAAAAAGAGCTAGCAGGGTCACTTCTGGCCTACAGCACCTGCTACATGCCCCTGTGACATCACTCCGGCACCACAGGCGAGCACTGACCGGGGTAATCACACTGTCCTACCACAGGCGGGCACTGACCGGGGTAATCACACTGTCCTACCACAGGCGGGCACTGACCGGGGTAATCACACTGTCCTACCACAGGTGGGCACTGACTGGGGTAATCACACCGTCCTACCACTGGCGAGCACTGACAGGGCTAATCACACCGTCCTACCACAGACGGGCACTGACCGAGGTAATCACACCGTCCTACCACAGGCGGACACTGACCGGGGTAATCACACTGTACTACCACAGGTGGGCACTGACTGAGGTAATCACACTGTACTACCACAGGCGCACTGACCGGGGTAATCACACTGTACTACCACAGGCGGGCACTGACCGGGGTAATCACACTGTACTACCACAGGCGGGCACTGACCGGGGTAATCACACTGACCTACCACAGGTGGGCACTGACTGAGGTAATCACACTGTACTACCACAGGCACACTGACCAGGGTAATCACACTGTCCTACCACAGGCGGGCACTGACCGAGGAAATCACACAGTACTACCACAGGTGGGCACTGACCTGGGTAATCGCACCGTCCTACCACAGGTGGGCACTGACCGGGGTAATCACACTGTACTACCACAGGCGCACTGACCAGGGTAATCACACTATCCTACCAGAGGCGGGCACTGACCGAGGAAATCACACAGCACTACCACAGGTGGGCACTGACCGGGGTTAATCGCACCGTCCTACCACAGGCGGGCACTGACCGGGGTAATCACACTGTCCTACCACAAATAACAGTGTCACAGCTCTGCACATGGACTCCATCTCGCTCCATGTAATACAGTTGTATTAAAGGTTGTTTTATGCCACGTATGCATTCCATCTTTGCTGGAACACGCATGCAACAGCCATCTGAATGGATATATGTCCTTAAATGGTTTTTTGCAGGTCAGCTAACCCTGCAAAGGACCACGCCTGATGGAGCTCCTGGAAGAAGTTCAGTTATCATGCTGGACTGGTCAGTTGGTCCATATTACTGTTTGAAATCTACTCCTGGTATCTGAGTTCCAGCTTAAACTTACGGCTCCATATACAGCGGTCCCAGAAACCTGCTGGATGACGGCGGCGGACACGGGAGGCAGGACACCCCGTTGATGGCAGGAACACCTTAGACACCCAGCCCCCCCAAGCAGGTCCTGCGTTATTGGGGGGTTTTGAACCGCTATCTTCATTATGGGTCTTATTCGCGATTCTGGGGCTCCCACAATACGCAGAACCAGGAAGATATAAAATCCTACTTAATCACAATGCTTGGTTTAAAATGTACTAGTTATAACGCATTATTATGTATTATTGAAATCATTATGCATTATTTAGTTACGCATTATTTGCACAATTGTACACTGGAGATGCGGTCGCACCACAAATAACAAACGCATATCTGCCACTTTGTTATATGTGTGTCGTGTTTACGCTATTACGCATTTTTTAGAGCATTTGTAACCTAACGTTAAACGCATTCTGCATGCTGAGTCATTCATGTTTTTGCGGGGATCTTCGCTAGCTTTGTGGTAGGCTATATAAACCGTCTGTACAACTGCAAGGGCTCTCAACGAGACCAACATGACAGGTGCTCCAAGCTTGAATATTTTCAGAATATGCAGTTTGTACTTTTTAAGTATGATGTTACCGTTTGTGTTGAAATACTCTTCTTCTCTTACGATGTTCTAGCACCACCGACGGAACTCAATTACAGGTGTTACACCTGAGATCTGTACGCGATTAGGGGAACGTGTTATCTTGTCACTGGGCATATCTCGTAAAACTTAACCATTTATTGCTTGTCTATATCTTAAAAGAACAAATACAAATTGCATTTACGCGAAAACACAAATAAAGACACACCAAATCTGCATCAGGTTTTACTATACCCAGAATGCGCACTTTACTGCACGGTGTATTGTGCGATACTGAGCGATCTAATTATATTAATCGATTAATTTTCCTTGGTACAAATGACTAAATATCGAACCTAAAACATATTACAGCTTAAAGTGGAAAATGTGCAACAGAGAAGGAAAATGCTCAGTGAGATCTGAGAGTAGCACTGAAGATGACACACGGTTAATTTGTCCCAGATGTTAAAAGACCAAAAAATGTCGGATTGAAGGGTAATTTTCCGTCGGCATGTCGTTTTTACAATAAGTAGAAAACCGTAATAAGTCCGCGAGGACAAGGCAGCTACTCACACGCATATAACCCGCTCCCACGTAGCCTACTCCACACAACCCAGAAACTATTAAGGTAATAATAAGCAGCAGCAATGCGTCTGCATCACCGTTTCATCCAATTTTAGGGTGATTTAAATCCACTAAAGTATTGACTTTTTAACGGTGGAAAGCTTTTAATGACCGACGGAATCGAGGTTGACGAACCTTCTCGGGTTCAGATAGGTAATGATTTTACTTGGCTGAACAAACGATAACGACTATCGCAATTAGGTTAACAAAGGGTTTTCATCAATATCAATTTAAGTATCTTAAAATCGGGGGGGAAATTATAAGCATAAACACTCTCGAAATGCATGGGAAAGTACCAGCCGACGGACCAAACAGCCGAAGTGTCAGGAAACAGCTCACACTGCGTATTTCATATATGGATGTCAAAAACAGGCTACATCGCTTTGTGCAAAGGTGGTTATTGCATAAAACGGAAAGAAAACGAAATTAAATACTATCTGCCATGACACGACATTTCGATCTTTGTGGCCTATGCATGTAAAAACAGTATTTCCCTATTGCTTTTGCACTCTGCGGGTACAATAACAGTATTACAGCCATGTACAGCAAAGTACCTAGAGAATACGACGTTGCCGATGAGATACAAGATCACTGAACAGTAATATTGCTGAAAAGGGGATACGGCGAGTCCGGAAAAGCAACAGATTAAATGGGAAATAGCAATAGTTAGTGGAGTCGCCACTGCACTGTATTAATTTGCATGTGTCTGGGCGTGAGTGAGTTTCATGCAATAGGATAGACCTGAAAAGTGGACTGCCTTTAACAAAAGAAAATGAAATAAAGAAAAAATCAGGTTTATACTTACAAGCATATGTCATTGCAAAGCTATCACTGATATTGACCATATCCACTTGGGGAACCAGTTTAGGAATCTCCTGGTGGTGGGAGAGCGCAAATCGGAACACCTCATATTCGTGTGAACCGGTGGGGAACAAGCCCCCTGAAAATTAATAAAAATAAATCATTAAAATATGTACAATTTTAGAATTACACATAAAGTCTTATTGTCCCGACACTTGCGCGTCACTTCGTTATCGTCAAAATATATAGGATTACCACAATGGACAAAACATGTATCCATAGATTCATACATAGTATTCCGCAGTCGTGATCTGCAATGAACTAAATTTGTTAAACACATGCTTGGTAATAAAACAGCCTAGATATCGTTCAATTAGAGGCACGACTCGATCCGCCGATATAAAGTGAACAAAGCGCCGCGGATGTGTCCTCATCAATCGCAGCATCTAAAACGCTGGAAAATCGTGCTATTACCATACTTGTAAAACTGCCATTTTGTGTTTTACTCACCTATGTTGATATTACTTGGGAAACTTGTACTTAAGCACACCCCCAGGACACTGGTGCAGAGCAGGGTGAAGCTTCGCTGCATATTTCCTTTTGCATTGGCGAAGGGAAAAATAGCCGGATTCCCACCATAGATCTGTCCGTGATTTTTTTCTTTAAACTTATTGTCCCTCCCCGTACAACGTGCGCTCATAGGCAGTACGCGATCGGATGGATTAGGAGAGGTCTTCTCGGGACCCCCTCGTCCTCTCCTCTCACGCTGTTAATACTAATGCCCTTGGCTGGGGCTACCAAGAAATCGTGGCTGCCAGACCTAGCTCCTCTCCCTAGAGACAGAGGGACTCAGGGGTGCCCGCATTATGGGCGAGTAAGGGATTCAGTCACACTGGCTTTCCCCCTCATTGGCACGCTGATGCCAGAACATACCTCCTCTCGTTATCACCATTAAGGCTGATATTATGCCGTTACACCATCAGAACGGGAGGCGATATGGCTTTTTTTTTTACCCCTTTGGAAAAATGTACCAACGATGTACCATTTGCGCAGCCTTAGAAAGATGCTCATCGACACCCAATGATTTTATATAGGATATGCAGCAGTTTAATAGATAATAGGAAAGGCATGTTAAAGAGGACGATAGGTTCCATCTGTTTTAAAATGTATTCATACGGCTGATCGAAGCACATCACGATCCTAACTCGATGCGTTGTAATTTCTAGCATATGTAACAACATGAATTACTCATGTGAACAAATAGCCTATAAACAGCATTGTTGATGCTAAATTATTAACGCCGTCCTGTCAGTGCACGGCAAACTCCCGTATGAGCATCACAACAGATACTGTAGGTCGCAGTTAAACAGCAGCGCGATTGTGTAATAACGACCAGAAATATCTAGTTCTGTGCTATTTTAACCTCCAGCTATGTTCACGTACTGGACCGATAAATGCGACTATTAATATGTGAGAGGATGTGGGGGGCACGGGGAGGTAGAACCGTGACAACTGGAAGTTTTACAGGAACTTTATTGCTTTCTTGTGGAGTGCAGAGATTAAATCGACAGGCTCTAAAATTTAACATGTAAAAATGTCACCCCCCACACACGGTGTGCTGGAGATTATAGCCCCGCAGTCTCGCTGTAATCACAAATTCAGCGCTCCCCTTTGTGTTTCTTCGGGCTTTCATTTTTGTTTTATAACAAAATCTTTCCCGACCGCACTCTCTTCCTTTGATTGGTTTCATTAGCTCCCATCACACCTCCTTTCCTTCCTCCTTTCATTAGCTCCCATCACACCTCCTTTCCTTCAGTGTTGACCAGCTCCGCTCCCCACCTGTCTGTCGATCCGTCATCTTTCTCATCCTTCATTTAACATGCCGTCTAATTCGTGTTTCTGCCTTAAACGTTTGACCCTCAGTGTTTTTATTCGAATACATGTACAACTTGTACAGTTTATTCAAAAACAGCGCTCTTCTTATGCACTTGTACTGATACATAATCTCATGTGTTTTAGGCGAGCCTCGGAGATACGTGACAGATGTTCGAAATATTAGTAGCATTATCATGAAAAACACGCCTCGGCTGTTTGTTGAAGCCACTTTGCGTCACATCTGTGGCCAATTTACCGTTTTTTTGCAAATGTAGTATCTGTTGGTCAGTTTGTAATAGTAAGACTGAGGTACAATTGTTGAAAAGGGCATTGCTGTGTATAATTTTATATGAAAGGCTAATTTCAGCTGAAGGCTGTGTGTTACCTTAGATGAAGGCACCGTCCTGTGAAGGTTTCTATGTGTTTTTTTAGCTTTTTTCTCCCGATGTACAGTCAGGGGTTATGTGAGGTGGAAAGTTATTATGGACAGTGTGAACACAGGCCTTGAATTAAACTGAAAAAAATGGAATTTAGCACATACATAGGACAATAAGACTTGTGAGTGGAGAATTCATGTTAACTGCATGTCCAATATATTATTACCCGAAATGGAATCACAAGGTTAAACAACATCTCTGATTTAATTTGATTTGAGTGGATTAATTGCAGTTCACCTTATCAAGTTTTACTCCAGTGCTTGTTTATGGAATGGAGTTTAAAATCCCTTAGTATAATACTTGACTCAGTAAGGATTAAGGATAAGATATTTATCAGACAGGAACAATTCAGTTTGTCTAACTGAGAGTAAAATTACTTTTTTGTCATTGTTCCTAGCAAATAAAGGATAGAATTAATTCATTTTCTCAGATTGTTTATTTTTTGCTGATTAAATGGTTGTAAATATGTCTAATCTAGGTGTGACATGAACATTGAAAACCTGGGGGTCAGCGGCCCGTCTGATAACAGATGTATGTGTTCTTGTGATTAGGGCTTATTTAGGACTTGAAACCTGTAAACAGTACTGAGCCCAGCAGAACGACCACAGGCTTCGCCTGCATTATGCGGGAAGGCAGTGCTGTAGTGTGTCTTCCTCGTCAGCCGCTCCGCACTGCAAACCACCTGCGTTATGCGGGAAGGCAGTGCTGTAGTGTGTCTTCCTCGTCAGCCGCTCCGCACTGCAAACCACCTGCGCTGTGAGGGAAGGCAGTGCTGTAGTGTGTCTTCCTCGTCAGCCGCTCCGCACTGCAAACCACCTGCGCTGTGAGGGAAGGCAGTGCTGTAGTGTGTCTTCATCGTCAGCCGCTCCGCACTGCAAACCACACGTTAGGGCATAGCCAGAGCTCATTAACTGGCCCGAACCTTGAGCTGGGCCAAAGCCAGAGCTCATTAACCCCTAATTTAAATAATGCCACAATAATAATAACATTGGTAATGTTATATATTTGTCCACAAATTGTCCTTTGAATTAATAATAAATGTATGGATTAAGACATGACAGCAGTGGCATTACTACTTTCTGCAGGTGTTTCCCAAAAAAGGGACCAGTAACATGTAACTAGTTTTTGAGCATGACTTCCATGGCATGTGAAGATAATGTGTAACATGAATATGCCCCAGGCTAACAGCTGGACAGGTTTAATACTGCAGAGGTGCTTTTCGACAAAGAGTTTACTATACTTACTATACCCGAGAGTTTTAATAATGTCATCAGGTCTACAGAGTACCTTTTTACTGTATGAAACATGCCCAAGCGTGAGCTCAGACAAAGGTCATTCAACACGTTCACTCTAGACACAAGACAAAAGTGCACATTTATTAGGCTGGAATCTTCTGCTGGTTCTCAGAAAGAGACCCAGAGTCATCAGCCTCTCCTCATGAGTGTTATTGGATTTGGTTACTGCGTTTTGATTGGTTGATATGGCAAAATGTACAAATGGTCTTATTATTTATGATGGGCTTTATTTTTGATTGCAGACCCAGCAAAGGTAAGAAACTGCAAAAGTCTGAACATCCACCCATCCGAAAAGTATAAACTCACATGAATAGCATGTCCATCCATCCATTTTCTATAGTTGCTTGTCCTATGCAGTGCTGTGGGGGTCTAGACCCTATCCTGGAAGCTGTGGGGGCATGGCAGAGGACAGGGTGCCACCCCATCAAAGTGAATAGCTCGCAATGGATATCAAAAGCGCAGCATTAAAATGCAGCTCTAATAATAATACAAAATAGTGAAAGTCTCCCTTCCTCTGCCCTGTGCTTCCTGGGAGAGACTCCAAGCTCGGTGTGACCTTGTACTGGATATGCAATTATGGTAAATGGATAGCTGAATAGATGCTGTTAGATTGTATAATAAAGTTTAAAACCTCTCATTCAGTCTGGCTATTCTTTTTTTAACAAATATACACAGTGTTGTGCAGCTTTATGATATGACAGGTGACTCTTTATGTTGCTTTGTTGAAGCAGGGAAATGCGCATGATTTAGCCTGTGGCGGTCCATTCCATATGGGGCATCGATGGCGGTCCATACAGAGCATTGATGGCGGTCCATTCCATATGGGGCATCGATGGCGGTCCATACAGAGCATTGATGGCGGTCCATTCCATATGGGGCATC
>JABFEB020000002.1:14237265-14250473 GCA_019775895.2 Stomatorhinus ivindoensis | reverse complement strand
GTTAACGATATCCATGGCAGTGGGTATGGGACGAGGGTGCGGCGTCAGCGATGTCTGTGGCAGTGGGTATGGGACGAGGGTGCGGGGTTAACGATATCCAAGGCAGTGGGTATGGGACGAGGGTGCGGGGTTAACGATATCCATGGCAGTGGGTATGGGACGAGGGTGCGGCGTCAGCGATGTCTGTGGCAGTGGGTATGGGACGAAGGTGCGGGGTTAACGATATCCATGGCAGTGGGTATGGGACGAGGGTGCGGCGTCAGCGATGTCCGTGGCAGTGGTTATGGGACGGTGGCGCGGGGTTAGCGATGTCCGTGAAAGTGGTTATGGGACGGGAGTGCGGGGTTAGCGATGTCCGTGACAGTGCTTATGGGACAGGGGCGCGGGGTTAGCGATGTCCGTGACAGTGCTTATGGGACGGAGGCGTGGGGTTAGCGATGTCCGTGGCAGTGCTTATGGGATGGAGGCGCACGGTTAGCGATGTCCGTGACAGTGCTTATGGGACGGAGGCGTGGGGTTAGCGATGTCCGTGGCAGTGCTTATGGGACGGAGGCGCAGGGTTAGCGATGTCCGTGACAGTGCTTATGGGACGGAGGCGTGGGGTTAGCGATGTCCGTGGCAGTGGTTATGGGTCGGGGGTGCAGAGTCAGCGATGTCCGTGACAGTGCTTATGGGACAGGGGCGCGGGGTTAGCGATGTCCGTGACAGTGCTTATGGGACAGGGGCGCGGGGTTAGCCATGTCCGTGGACATGGTGATGGTAAGGGGGCAACAACCCTCCTCAGAGTACCTTTTAAATGGCAGACTGGATCAGCTTTTGCGTTGCTCTAAGAGTCGTCCCAGAGGTCAGGACCTCAGCTGCTGATTTCGATGTTCCACATCACAACATTTCACATGCACTTGCTCAGTCATAAGTGAAGCTGTCCCCTCAACCACATTTGGTTTTCACTGAAACTCCACTTTTTTTCTGCTCATTTTCGCTGTATTCAGATAACTGCTTGTTTGCGGTAGGCTTCACATTAATCGATGCCACCTACACGTCCCTGTCATCCGTGGCAGGTGAATGAGATACATGCTCAGTTAGAGCTGATCAGTTTTCTTTCTAACGGCTGCCATATGCATGTTTAGTGCATCACCATCCTCCAGAAGGATCTGCTGATGGGTCATTGCTGCTCATTTGAGGTCTTTTCCTCGAACACTGGTGAACACAACCAGTACAAACCATGTGTTTATGACACGTGGATTACATCACTAGTCCCTCGCATCATTCCAGTATCGGGATGAGTATTGATCTGGCATTGAGCAGCCCGGCTCTCTGTCCTGGGGCAAAGGGAGCCCAGGTGAGGAGTGGAGGCTCAGGGACCCCTGGATGAAGGACAAATGTGAGAGCCGGAGCCCTGGAAGCCCCGGAGGCATCATAAATCTCACACACAAGGGCAATTCACAGCCGTGCATTGACTTTAGCCACATGCTACTGAGGTGCCAATGATTAGGGGTCAATCAGAGATCCTGGCGTACAAGGGGCGACGGCACGGATGTCAGGGGCCATCTGCTCTGACAAACTCAGGCGGCAGGAGATGGCCAAGCTGTTAGCGGTGCCCGGAGGACACCGGTGCCCCGACAGCTGCAAAAGACAGAGCTCTGTCAGCTTCAAAACAACGAACAGCAAATGCACATTGATGCGTTTCAGTGTTTCATTCCTTCTTTGTCTGCATAAATGTAGATTTTCCCTGACTGTGAGGAATATTGCTTGTGGTATGCTTCTGGTCCACTGTAAGACTGAAGATTGAAAATGGAAATTATCACTGGAATATCATCACCCACCTCAGATAGGTATTACATCCGGTGTTCCATGTTAAAGATGACCTAATTACGTAACGGTGTATGGCTGCTGGATCACCTTCACTGGTGAAGTAAATATGCATTGACCTTAAAATGGGTTTGATTAAAGGTTGCAGCATAATGTAAAACAGAATATGAAGTTAATCAATGTGGTGTTTTAAATGCATTAAAGGGCATTAGCATTATATGCTGGATCTTATTGGAAAAACACTCATTTTGATGTTTCTGGAAAATTTTTACTGTGATGGATTAGCATGCTGCAGGGGGGGGGGGGTGTCCGTCAGGTGACCCATAGGGGTGTCGCTTTCCCACAGGTCCCCCCAGTTGTAAATGGCCCTCCCTCCCAGGCCCACCTTCATGACCCAACTCACCTTTTGTATCCCCCTGCACCTCCCCCATTCCTAGGGACAGTGCCCCCCTCCCCACCCCACATCTCCCCCATTCCGAGGGGCAGTGGCACCCGCACCTCCCCTTCTCTCTCTTTTGCTTTTACCATTATCTGTTATTTTCTTACACAGTGACCCGCTATTCCACTGGCAGTACTGGCCAAACTAACATAAAAATGGCAAAAGCTCTCTGCCATTTGTGTTCAGTCCAATTTGCACAGATTTGAAAATCCATCCATCCATTTCCCAACCCGCCTATCCTACTGGGTCACGGGGGGTCCGGAGCCTATCCTACTGGGTCACGGGGGGTCCGGAGCCTATCCCGGAAGCAATCAGCACGAGGCAGGGAACAATCCTGGATGGGGGGCCACCCCATCGCAGGGTTTGCACAAATTTGAGAATGAAAAACAATCAATTAGGTTTTTGTACAATCCGCCAGAATGTGACGATGGTGAAAGCAGACAGAGAGGAGAGGATGCTGATTATTCTGCCGTATAAAGTTAAACCATCTTCTAAGTACATCCACAATGTAAAGGCCAGCCAAGGAAGCACCCCTCCCCCCAAAAAAACTGTCAACAAAAACACATTCATAGAATATTCACCTGAAACAGGCTGCTATTTGTCTGCTTGACCAAGTGGAAATTCCCCTTTTTACCAACACTTTTCCCGGGGGGGGGGGGGGGTCTTTCTCATCCTTAAATGTTATGCTGTGCACTCAGACCCAAGCTGCAATGTACCTTTAATATAGCTTGAATATAGCTTGTTCTCCAGATGAATGAACACGCACAGGGCCTGACAGGCGTAAACTGCTTTTTTCGTGTCCTCTGACCATCACCCAAGCTACGAACCAGACGGGAAGCCATTAGGGGCAGGGTTGTGCTAGCCTAGGACCTAACAGGTAAGTAGGCTTCTCTGCTTCTCTGTGTGTCTCGGGTTTTACACTTTAAACACCAGATGAATTTTTCCATGGATGAAACATGCTGCTATTCTCCCGAAGCAACACTCAGCCTGTCAAACGCATCCGGGTGTTTAGCGGGCAGCCTGGGGGAAGCTGAACGACGGCAGAAGGACATCACCCAGTCTGTAGGGGGCGCCACGAGGATTCCCCAATCCCAGTTGTGCTTAAAAATGCAAGAAGACGGAACTGAAAAATCTGGGCTGCTGTATAAACATCACGCTTCGTATAAGCCAAATCACACACACACATTGTCTGTAGAAGTGTGTTTAAATGACCAAGAGCAGGAATAAAGCTGCAATGCAAATAGATGAAGGACAGACAACTGGAACACAACATTTTGTGGACTTTGTCATAAATTCTTTCACATAAAATTATCCTCCAACAACAGACTGACAAACTCGGTCATTATCTGTTCTGACAACACTAAACCAGATGAATTACTATCCCAAATATTATCCTAATATACTGCCATTCAAAGAGTAAAATTCTAGGTCGGTTTCCTTACTATTTGAGCTTCAAATGTTATCACTGTAATAATAATAAACCTAGAACCTTGCAAGTTTTACATGCTATACCAACTATGGTTTTAGAAGCGTCTATTTCCCAAAATTAGCAGATCAGAATAAAAGTCAACAGGATGTACTTGTTCAGGCATCCAGCCGGCACAGAAAATGCCAACTGAGGTATAACAGCCATCAAACGAGGAGATACATACTCTGTGAGGAAAAGTCCACTAGATATGGGGAAATGAGCTCATTGTGTCACACTATACTGTTTGTAAGGATGACATAACTAACCTAACGGTATAATAAAGTCATATGTATGAGCTATTAGCACAGATCAACAGCATTGTTATGTAGACGTTTGGTCAGACAGAACAGGTCGGACACATGTATGAGAAAACTCCCTTACTGTCACACTCAAAAGTGCTTAAACCAAAATGTTTTTATGTAACTACAGATATCAAGGGTTTACTTTATAGATCCTGTATCCACTGTTGCTTTGCATAAAATCTTTCTTCAGCTGGACAACACGCTGAAATTAATCATCTTTTAATCATGGATCTGAACTGCATCAATACATAGCAAACAAGACACATGTATGTTTTAATGGTTTGCTTTGCAGTGAAGAATGAACACTCACACACATCCTTTCTCTTTGTTGCATTTTCTACATATCTCTTTCTCATGAACGCAGATAGTCATCTTCCAGAAAATTCTGGCTCCTCTCACTACTTGAGAACCAAAGACAGATTTTCTTTTTGCTTGGGATGTGGATGTAACTGGCAGTGAAATGAGTCATATCCCTCCCCTGACACATGTGAATCAAAGGGCAAATGGCTGCTTTGACCCCGATCCTGAGGTTGTGCCCTGGAGACAGCTTGAGTCATTCTAACCTCCTCCATACTGCCCCCTGCAGGCTGCTGGGACCCTAGCAATCATGCAGCTCTGGAAAAAGTATAAAGACGACAGCAAAATTTTTTGCTTCACTCATTTCTGAATTTATGGGTATGCTTCTGTGTAAAACAGATGTTTTTTGCAAACTCCTGGCTCTTCCCTGCTTCTCATCGATGAAGATCTTCTTCCTGGCTTTATGGGTCTTCAGGCGTCCTAACAGTGCACTTCACACCACTTAACGTTTCCCATTCTTTTAGCTTGAGGTCATCTTCCCTTTAGGAGGTGCTGCCAGATAAGTCGACAGCCACCTCTGGCATGAGAAAGTTGCTTCTGCCCATCTACCTGGCTGGTTTTTGCTCGCTCACAGAACCAGAATTAAAGCTGAATTTTAAAACTGCAGATTTTTTTAAAATATGGAATGGTCACTTATTTTCTTCCAGAGCTGTATGGCTTTATAACTCTTTTTGTGAATTTTCGCCTTTAGGAAAGAGGAAAATATTATGCCATTAAATTATGGATCTTCCTGTATTTGAAGAACCAGAGTCAATAAACAGCCAAGTCAGTAATATCAGACTCTTTTGCAAAAGAGAAATAGGAGCTGAATGAGCACATGGGACTGCAGCATTAATAAGAGGCACAGTAAACATCATGGATCGCTCTCCTTGCTTTGGCCCAGGTGGCTCTGTTTAATCTGCCCTCTCACTCTCCAGCCTCGGGTCTCGCATCTGCTGGGCACTTCTGTTTGCCCCGGGGCCTGTCATGGAGGGGGGTCAACCACGCTGCCGCCGAGGCTACAGAGCAGCAATGAAAATGGGGGAAAGTAGCAGGAAAAAGGTCTCGGCCACTTTATATTTCACACGAGCTGAAGCGAGGCAGCACTAGCCGGCTGAATTCTGATTACATCTAACGTTAGCATACTGTAATGCGGTCTCAAACGCTAGCTTTAATCCGGAGGAGGGATTATACCGCAGTTACAGCTGTTCGTTAGACGGGTCTGCACAGTAATGCCCTTCTGGGAGACGTGGCAGTTGTCATTAACCTGGATTAAGGGGGGCAAAATATAGCCAATAAATCTGTCCACTTAGGCCAGAAAAAAAGATCCTCGGCAGATATCAGACACTCTAAGTCGCCAGATGGACACGGGTTTGACGCTTTGTGGGGAGAAAAAGCTTAGGCACTCACAGATTGAGGGCCGATAAACTCTTACAATAACTGACCAGGCTTTGGAGAACTGCACTGCTGCACACACTATGTCAGCCTGTCACGGGAAAAACTTTGATCTCTATTGCGGCTGAATTATTTATTTCTTAGCAAAGTTGGCAACTAGAATACCAGACTTGGCAGCTTCAATAAAGGCTGAATAGCAGTAGTTAACCTGCATAAGCAAAGGTGTTTGCAAAGCATCTCTTAACCGAGCAGCAATAATATAAAATGCCTCAAAATGTACTTTTAGCCAGGGAAATAAGGTCGTCTCACATCCAACACTAACTGTCAATTCAGCAACATTTGGATTTATGGGGGGGAGAAAACCACTTTGAAACTGACACCCTTCAAGTTACAGGTGAAATACCGTACATGTTTGTAGTTCTTTGCAACGCAGGCTTACAGATAAGACAGCTTTTTATTGACCAGAATATTTTACAGTTGGATTAGAGAAAATCTTTTTTTTTCCACAGAACCTGAGATATATGCTCTGAATATATTGATGATAAAAATGGTTGCAGAAACTGCTCTGTACGGGTTAGCTTCAGCGAAAGTGAGTAAAACATCCTGGATTTTTAGGCCAGGGAATTTCTTTCAGATCATTTTCAGGTGATTCTAACAATGTACTACTGAAGAGCATAATTACCATCATTTACTCCTCATTCACTCAGCTCTTTCTGATTAATGAAAGTATTTAAAGTTTTAAAACAAACACTGCATATATAGGAAAAGGTTTTGAGCCCACAACCTGGACTAGGATACTTGGTTAGGAGATGAATGGATACTCATCAGAACCTTCTTTCAGAGAAGAACCAAACAAGCGCACCAACTGCTATAAACAGACCGTCCTTCAGCAGGGCAGTGAACGGAGCCGTGCGATGGGAGGCCGGTGGGGAACTGGGCCAGCTGTGGGAGAACTGGGCATCTCCTTTTCATGAGGCCACACAGGAGCATAAAACCAATCCCACCCTTCATAACCATTAACATTAGTGTCATGAAACAACGGAGCATGCCTTCTGTTGTCAGCAAATACAATAAACATTTATAGTTCATCATCACAGTGAAAATGGATAGAGGTAACGCTTATGCAAATGTAAGAGCTTAACAGCAACATGGATAATGGAACAGATTCATTTCCTGTAGGAATGTGGCTAATCGGAATCACTGACCGCACAGAATGGTGTAATATTTATTGGGGAGAAGAAGACTCAACTGGCAGGTAGTGCTTCACTTTCCCGTTCAACATTAATGACGGCTGGATGAATCAAAATTCCATTTAATTACAATTATGGAAAACTAAAACTGATTCAGCAATGTCTAAAATATATTACAGCTGCTGTCGTTTTCACACACGGAACAGCAATGTAGCACGTTGGGATGAACCTTGCGGCATGAGGAATGTTCCACTTCAGGTGGCTCAAATCTGATGACTGGTCCCTTTGCCCCCCTGAGAGCCAGCGATCCGCACAGTGACGTGCATGAGGCTTTCAGTCTCCACCGGAAACAGAGCCGCCCGCACTGACAGGCCGTCACAAGGAGCTTGTCGCCTGGCTGTCAGCTACCTCTCCCTTCGCCATGCACCCTGGTGACCTCCCACCCCTTCTCCTCACCTTCTCCTTTTGTCTCCCAGGCGGTAGCCACGAAAGCTCATGTTTTTACATCAGGAGTATGAAAGAGTGAACCAGCAGAGCCAGGGAAACGTGATGAGAGAAGCAAGAAGGCCGTAGTGTGGGCGGAGCTCGGTCTGGAGACACCAGGAGTATGGACTCCAACTTAGGGTTTAACGGGGCAATCTGTTTTATTATCAAGCTTGCTTACATCATGTGAAATAAATGGATGTGGATTGTTAGATTGCACATTAGCATTATATGTCAGTTTATTACTTATTTTAATTTTAATTGAACGTCGGTTATTGCGGCAGTGAAGATGTGCAGTTTCTGCAGCAGACTTGGTCGCCCCTTTTGTTTCACTCATGATCTCATCATCACAGCTGCATTAAAAGCCAGGAATTTGAGACAGCGGGTTAATAGCATGTACTGACACCTCTGCTACATTCCATCACTTTCACATTAAGCTGCATTACTCTTCAATTCAACAGTGACAGGAAGTCGGCTTTGGAAACCTAATGCTATCAAACACGGGAAGCTGTTCCAGCTAATTCAAGTGCCCACAAGAGTCACTTAAAACTTCTCAAAATATCATCGAGGTGTCATCTATACAGATATAAGAAGAATTTCATCACAGGAAATGAGGTCACTGTCAAAGCATTTATTACGTCGCATTTTTGGTTTATCCAGCTGTCAACCCAATTAACTATGGCAGAGATTACTGAAGAAATAAACTCCGTAACTGAAGGCATACTTGATGATACTGAGTGATATTCCCAAAAGAGCAGAGAACTTGTCAGATGCACTGGAGAAGTTACATCACAGAATATATGTTTAAGAGGAACAGGACTTTAAAGCCACCACACCTGTATTTCTGGATGCAAAGGAGGTCATTTGTGGTACAAGAGCTTCATCCTCACTGCTCTGCTTCTAGAATCCGCTGCCTTGGCGCTACTTTTCTGCCACAAAAATAATGTTGTAATATAATTTAATTTGACTGAAGGTAATATGTTCAAAAACTTCGTTTTTATCTGAGGAGTGGGGGTGTAATATGTAAAATCGCACTTGGCCTGACACCTCCTGCTTGGGGGTCTGAATCTCACCCCCAACAGTTTGGTGTCTGACAACCTTCTGTTTTGGCCATGTGTATTTGGGGTTCTGGCTCGTTGGGTCCGTGTTATAGTCCTGCTAAGTACTGCGATTAAAGAGCATGTTCTGTCCCGGCATGCGAGTTTGGCTAGGCGCGCCATGCCTCAGTCCAGTCAGCGCTACAACATCTACTTTAGCACCAAGATTCAACTGTTCAGCGAAAATGTAATACAAGAACACTGACTGTGTTAATAAAAAATATTTATTGTAAAAATTTTAATTTTAGTTATGTTAGTTAAGTTTAACTTCAGCATGAAGCCCAAAAGGACAACGGTGCTTATTTTTGGTACTTACGCAGTGGATGATAAATTAAGGCCATGCATCCATCCATCCATCCTTCCATTCACCCATCCATCCATTATGAAAATGATATTAGATTCATAGTGCTCCAGAGCTCATTTCAAGAAGTACAAGAATGACGGCAGCTCACATTCTGTGCACGACCCTGGGCATCCAATGGTATTAGAGGACCAAACAGTAAAGCCATGAAGATGCAGAGGTGTTAATAAAGAAAAGAGGTTTCATTACCCGGAATATATAGACGATCGATATCGAAATGCTTTAGACGATTAATTGGCCACTAAGACCGGAACAGACGTAATGAAACCTAATATAAACTAATGTGCAAAAAAAAACTTCAACAAACTCCAGCAAACAAAACTCAAAACTGCCTCTCACCAAAACAAACATATGGAGATACAAATAATTACACGTCCAGGCTATTCACACACAAGGCTGGGGGTGGGGGGCACACAGTTAAAGACCTATAACATTAACCCACAAGATGTAACTATGCTAAAAAGTTCTCCCTGCACGTGGCCCCCACTTGGGGTCTCTCAGTCAGCGTTCCTAGCCCCTCAGCTGTCAGCCAGGCTCTCGTTTGCCGCAGGACTGGACAAACTCGACAAAGAACAAAGTTACTGACACCAAAAAGGGAGGAAATACCTCCAAACTGCCAGAGCATGTGCACTCCATGGCCAACAATATAAAGATAAACTAACTCTTAAAAAAACCAAACTAGCATGATGATTTACCTAAATATTCAGTCTCTTCAGCTGCAAACACACATTTAACAGGGTTTTTGTCGACCCAGCAGCATGGAGATGACCCAGGACAACACATAGGTGCTCCAGAAGTCCCTCCCAGCTAGCACTGTAAATGACAATATCATCCAGATACTGTATGTGGCAGCAAACCCAGAGACATGACACAGTACCTGATCCACGAGCCTCTGAAACTTTGCCGGGGCCCCATGTAATCCAAATGGCAGAACCATGAACTGGCAGAGACCCCACAGAGTCCTGAAGGCAGTCAACTCTTTACACCTATCAATGAGCGGAATCTGCCAATACCCTTTGCACAGGTCCAACGTAGTTAAAAATTGGTCTTTTCCCAACCGTAAAAGCAATTCATCAATACATGGTCTTAGATTGGAATCTAGTTGAGAGATTGTATTCAGGTAGCTGAAGTCCATACAAAACATTATGCTACCATCCAGATTTGGCACTAGAACCACTGGGTTGTACCATTCACGTCCTCAACCACAACACACGTCCTCAACACATGTTATGTTTGAGCAAATTTGTTCTTCCCAGATTTTCCAGAAACACTTCCATGTTACAAATTGCTCTCACCTGATGCTGTTTGAGTTGAGAGATGACTGAGGTCCAGATCCACCTGACCCTTAAGTGTTGCTCTACTTCATCCTCCTCCAACACACTTCTAACCAGTATCATTTCTGCACTTTTCTCTGCTCACTACACCCATTCTTTCAGAAGGTTTACATCAAGTACCTTACAGGAACACGGCCGTCCTGGAATTGATACCTGATATGTTGTGGGTCCGATCTTCTTTTTGACTTTAAATGGAACTTATCATTTTACCAAAAGCTTGGGCCAGGACCTTCTGTCCAGCTGCGAAGGATCTCTGGCAGGCCGACTGATCGTACCAGGACTTCGGCCAACGTTGGGCCTTTGCCATGTAAATGGCCTGCATTTATATAGCGCTTTATTCCAAAGCACTTTACAATGATGCCTCACATTCACACACCGGTACCAGAGGCTACCATGCAAGGTGCCAACCTGCATACCGGGAGCAATTGGGGGTTCAGTGTCTTGCTCAAAGATACTTTGATGGGGTTAGGAGGAAGCAGGGCTCGAACCTGCAACCCTACAGTTCCCGAACAATAGTGCTACCTCCCGCACCACCATCTTCCCCGGGACTGATGCGTGTGTGAGCCAGCTCCATCATTTTTTGCAGCCGCTCCCTCATCTGCACAACATAAGATACAACATTGACCAGGTCCCATCCGCCATTGTGTCCCTCCCAAACCTCCCTCAACCAGGAGAGAGGCCCTCTTACTTCATGTCCATCCAAAAGTTCAAAAGGAGAGAAACCAGTGGAGGCCTAGGGAAGCACCGGTCCCATTCCATACAACTACCATTCACAATCTTCCGTAACATATGCTTCAACATTTGATTAAGTTAATCCATCAGTTTGTGGATGGTATAGCATCATCCTCAAGTTCCGAATGCGTAAAAGCTGGTACACCTGCTTCAGCAAATTGGACATAAAGTTAGTTCCTTGATCGGTCAAGATTTCACAATGGAACCATACTCTAGAGAAAACGTGCCCCAAACAGAAAGCAACTATCTTAGCTTTAACAGATTTTAATGGGAACACTTCTGTATATTTCGTAGCATAGTCAGTTATGACCAACATATATCCGTTCCCAGCTTCACTTTTCTCTACTTGGTCCATCTCTGTCCATCCCAAGTCGTTTGAATGGCGTACCCATGATTGGTAAAGATTGCAGTGGAGCTCTGGGGGAATACGAGTTGATGCTATCTTACTCCTACAGAACTGGGCTACTTCTCTGCACAGACCAGGTCAGTGCTCTGGTCTTGTGTTTACCTAGGTGGCCAGCCCAGGAAATAGAATGCCCCAAAGTCAGTACAGTGTCTCCTGCTGTTTGGTGAACCACCAGCCGCAACCTTGCCCCCTGCTTATAAAAAAGCAAGCCATTTTGTAGGATATACTTCACTCTTGGTCAGGTCCTCTCCCGGCTCCTTCTACTCTGCTCTCTGAAGAACAGGCACTAAAGATGGGTCAGCTTTTTGTAATTCAGTGATGTTGGTTGGTATTTGAAAACCCAAAGGCATCTCTGGCTCAGGATTAGTTGTTGTTTGGATAATTGAATTTTGATACTTCTCCTACCTTCTTTGCCTGCATGTCTTATGTGACTTGCGAGGGGTTATCTCAAATTCATCATTAAAGAAAGGCAGCCTATACTCTAGTAACAACCACATTGCATTCCCTCATTCTGTCTCCTTCAAAATTGAACAATACTGGAATATCCCGTCCCACCACAGCTGAATATAGTATATTATCAACAACCCCAACATTAAGAATATATGTTTGCCTGTCTACTTTTAAATAAATTTCAGCCCTGTCTTTTCATCCTCATGTACACAGCAAATACGAATCCTACACAGCAAATAAGAATCCTACACAGCAAGTACGAATGGTGTCACTACTGCCAATAATGCTGGGCTGTGCAAACTGCCGATGCACCAATGTCTGATCACTCCCAGTATCAATGAAACATTAATAGCTGTCCTAGTAACTTCATTTATCATTTAAACATCAACTTCAGCTTTAACATCAGAACATGGTACAGAACATATATGCGTTATTTTGATCGAATTTCTAGGACACATAGGTGTTGTATGTCCCTCTATTCCACAAATATAGTAGACTGGCTTTTTATGGACAGATTGTAATTGTCTGTCAGGTGAATGCTTTTCCTGCATGGGAGGCTTACGCTGTTGTTTTGGTTAGACTCTTGGGTGGGTATACGATTATCCATGGGTCAGTATACGATTATCCATGTGTCCTAACTGTGGGTGTCCCTTCCTCTGAGCAGCCACAAAGACATCAGGGTCTTTAGCTACTTCCATTGCAGACCCTGGATCATGACCTCGAATCCAGAGCTGAAGTTCAGGGGACAACATTCTAAGATACTGTTCTAAATGATAATCTTGCCAATGTCCTGAACTGTTTTGCCATTTGGCTGAATCCACTTCTCGTAAAGCTCCTTGAGCCTGACATACAGCTCCCATGAGCTTTCCTCAGCATGGACCTCCAGAGAGTGGAACCTTTGCCTATAGGTCGTCCCCTTGGCCTGGTCCAGCTGCTTGGGTCCTCAGGACTAATGTCATATTTATAAAGGAGAGAGTATTTTACCTTATTACAATCAAGGGAATCTTCCATGTCAATATGCATGTATACCTCTCTAGCTCTGCAAGTCAGCAATGGTACCAGATAAAATACCCAATCTGACCTCCTCCACTGGCAGGTAATGGCAGTGCACTCGAATGTGACAAAAAATGTTCAATGTCATCATTGCCCATTAATTTTTCCAATCTGGGCTCATGCCGTATGAAGACCCAATCCTCCAAACCACTAATTGGGTCAGCCGACCTCATACAGTACCTTGCTTGTGTTTGTGGCGATGTCACCAAACCTGATAGATCTGCATCTACAGACACAGGGTGTTACGTTCTATATACAATACATAACAACACCTCCGGGTCCCTAAAAGAAAATCAACACACTGCAGTTTATGTCCACCAGTGCTGTGCAATTTATTGTGTATGTCCTACTAA
>JABFEB020000002.1:14225905-14237165 GCA_019775895.2 Stomatorhinus ivindoensis | reverse complement strand
ATGGGAAAACAAACTAACAAAGTACAATACAACACACATTTGAGCACAGTGTCACAGTCCAATCACTGGGGAAACTCTCACAACACAATACACATAAAGTTTCAAAGCACAATGGGGAAACAAGCACAATCATTCCCCCCCCTGGTTCGGTCTTCCTCCGACCTTTATCCTCTCTCTCTCTGGACTTCCTTCCACCACGCCTCCAGATGTCATATCGCCCCCTATAGGACAGGAGAGGAACAGGTATCGAGGAAAAGAAGGAAAGAAAACTACGGGCAAGCCCGTAACACAGGGGCTGGTAAAGTACCTCTAATTGTAAAAGCTGGAACTGATCTTGAAGAGCCTTAAACTTTTGCTCGCGTCTCACGGTTACCTGCTGCCTCGTATTTCGGGTTACCTGTTGCGCCATATGCGCCTGCAGCATCGACATCAGAGTCGACAGTGTTGGCTTCTTTCCTTCAGATTCCATGCTTCCATCCACCCCAGAGGCCCCATTATCTTCTTCCCCACCGCCAGCTTGTTCCTCTTGTACCATCAGTAAACTTGTCGCTCCTGCTCATTCCTTCCTTCCACTTCTTCCTCTGCTTTGCATTTCCTTGTTTCCGAGGGAGACTCCATCAACAAAAGAAAGCAACGAAAAAAATGACAGATTTAATAGCTAGAAAAAGAAAAAAAAATTCTGCACATGCCATGCGCTGTGTGCCATCCGGGGCGTGCCATCCAGAGTGTGCCATGGGGGGGCGTGCCGTGTGGGGCGTGCCATCCAGAGTGTGCCATGGGGGGGCGTGCCGTGTGGGGGGCATGCCGTGTGGGGCGTGCAGTGTGGGGCGTGCCGTCTGTGCCGTGCGGGGTGCGCGGTGCGTGGCATGCTGTGTGGTGAATGCTGTCAGTGTGCTGGGGAAACACTGAAAAAAACAAGATGTCACTGAGGTCACTCACAGGCGCACCATGAAGTGGGAGTTGCAATGTGCCTCCGGCAGCTAATCATGCTGCAGTTAGGGGACATCAGCATAGCACGGCAAGCTGGGGGGAACCTCTCCACGCCGTCTGTCAGGTGGAGTCCCTGAAGGAAACAACATGGGAGATTTATGACTAGGAGTCTTCCAGCCCTTCAGGGCCCAGCGGTGCTGCAACAGCCCTGTCTCCTTTACGGGCCGGCTGATCGCACTCACAAACACACACACACACACACACACGCACACACATTTACATTTACAGCATTTGGCAGATGCCCTTAGCCAGAGCGACTTACATGAGTGCTTCAAAGTCTCATCAGTGAATACATTTTGATACTAATTCTATAGAACACGACTGAGAATCTGGAAAAAAACTCTGTTGGCTAGTTTTACAGTTTCTTTTTTTTTAAATGAGAGTATAATCTAGGAAGTACTGATCCCAGTACTTCAAAAGAGGGAAGTTTTTAGTCATTGTTTGAAGGCACCCAATGACTCAGCTGTTCGGACACCTAGGGGAACCTAGGGTTCATTCCAAAACAGAGAAGAGTCTACGTGCATGCTTTCCTGGATGATACTGCTCAGTAGTTGCTGATGTCTGAGGGATTCAGAGTGGGTTTCTTCAGGATGGGAATTAGCCTGGCTTTTTTGAATGCCATTGGTATATGACCAAATGTTATGTAGCTATTAATGATAGTGGTGATGAAGGGGAGAAGGTCTTGAGAGATTGCCTGTTGTGGAAGGGATTCGATCTAGGGGGCAGGTGGTAGGATTGCATGACAAGGTGACTTGCAGAATCTCTTCTTTTGCTAGATTGGAAAATTGAGCCAGTGAAAGGGAAGGGAAATCTTTAATGCATGGTATAGTAGCCAGGGTGGGAGAGAATGACTGACAGATTTGATCAATCTTCTCATCAAAGAAGCAGGTGAAGTTTTCAGTGGTCAGGGAGGATGGAGCAGGAGGAGTTGGTGAGGTAAGTAAGGATGAAAAGATGTTATGGAGTTTGTGATGATTCCGTGCAGAGGTTTCCAGTTGTTCCTTGTAGCAATCATATCAGATGAGAATTTGGAGAGGAGAGTATGGTAAGAAGACACACACAGACACAGACGGACAGACACAGACACACGGACACAGATGGACACACACAGACACACATGGACACAGACGGACACACACAGATGGACAGACACAGACAGACACACACAGACACAGACGGACAGACACAGACACACATGGACACGTGCATACATGCACACACATGCACACCGACACATGCATACACATGCACACGAACACACACGAACAGACATGGACACGCACACACACATGGACACGTGCATACATGCACACACATGCACACCGACATACGCATACACATGCACATGCACACGAACACACACACGGACACATGTGCACACATGCACACACATGCACACGAACACACATGGACACGCACACTTACATGCACATGCACTAGAAGAAGACATCATATTTAAAAAGGCCATCCATTCATCCAGTCATCCATCTTGCTTACAACTTTCCTACTTCAGGTGTGTAGTCAGCCTGGAGCCTATTCCATGCAGCACGGGATGCGAAGAAGGGGACGTCCCGTGTGGCAGCAGTCGAGCTCTGGGTACGTCCCGGGTGTGGCAGCAGTCGAGCTCTGGGTACGTCCCGTGTGGCAGCAGTCCAGCTCAGGGGACGTCCCGGGTGTGGCAGCAGTCGAGCTCTGGGTACGTCCCGGGTGTGGCAGCAGTCCAGCTCAGGGGACGTCCCGTGTGGCAGCAGTCCAGCTCAGGGGACGTCCCGTGTGGCAGCAGTCCAGCTCAGGGCTGGGTCAAGGTCAGCAAATGTCATGTACCGTAAATGCCAGGAATCCCGACACCTCCACCATATGACAGCCACCGCGGCCGGCAGAGAATAAAAGCGTCCCCAATAGAAGCCATGCGGCTAAGGATGTGGCTTTCTTCAATTCTTATATAATTGTCAATCTTGGAGTAACAGCTGTAGGTTTAATAACGTGTGAAATCAGAGAGCTGCAGATGTTTTATTCTGCATGCACGAATTATTCGCCCACAAATTTTGATTATACTGTCAATAACAAACAGATTGTTTATTGAAAATGTATGTGTAGTAATATAAAAAGCTACCAGTGAAATTTTCCTAGGTACCACACCTTAGGTATGCAATTAGCATAGTTATCTAGCTAGTTTACTCTCTGAATGTAAAAGAATCAATAGCTCTTTGCCAATGGTAGCTTCACACAAGCTATTGTCTGATCTTTATTTCCAAATGAAAGACTAAATTGAAAATATATGTAAAAGTTTCATAATAACATAATAAAATTAATTTAAGGAAAACAATGCATGTACCACGCACCAGGTTGTAACAGTCGAGATTAAAAAAATCAAAATTCAGAGAGAGATGGAAAGTGGATGCAGCGTTTATTGGTTAATTATAAAGCAAGAGTGATTTTCGTTAAATGTATTGTAATGCTGAAGGACCGTAAGACTTGTCAGAAGTCTGCTATTATAGTTAGCTACTCAGTTAATGTGAGACTGCAGGAGGAAGGAAAGAGAAAAGTAGAATTTATATGAGATATGTTATATTTTAAAGTACATGGTGTAGCTATTTTTATTAGGGATTTCATTATAAAATCCTAAAATTATTCCGTCTCGGTGGAGATTGTGAAGGGCACAGATACAGGTTCTTGTCTTATACAGAGCTATGCAACCACAGTATATCGTTCATGGAGGCCTCACTTGCAGCCTGCCCTTCTCCTCGCCTGGGAGACCACCTGACCACCTGAGCAGGTGACAGAGATGCATGGGGGAGCAGCGCACACGTGTCATTAGAAGGGAGGAAGGCAGAGCAGCTTGAGCGCTATGCACCAGCTGAGCTAAGATAGCTAATTACCCGTGGTTGGGTGGCCTTTCTGCTAGGAGAGAACGGCACCAACAGAACAGCCTCAAGTAGCACTTTTCTGGAGCTTGCAGTATATTTCATGGAGTCTGAAGATCCCCCATTCACACAGATATTTTTGTAATGCCACACTTTATGTGATTCATCTTTCCCCCAACTGCGTATTTGACCGAAACGTCCTTCAGTATTTTTGCATGGTACTCCGTGCAGCTCAAAAATACTGAACACTGTCTCCAAAGTCAAATTCATTGTCAGATACATTTATTCAGTCTCTTCAGTTATTTTTAATATAACTGATGAATTCTAACCAGTGTTATTAAAACTACCACCTACTTTATACAAGTATTGTTGATTCATGACACACTTCTCACAAGATTATTTTTATTGCCCATTTTCATTGACATTGTAAACAAATGATCCTAAATTTAGTTTTGCAAGGGGGGGGCTTGTGTCCCACCTTGTCCCACCCCACCCCAAATTCATCCAAATCGCTAGTAGTGCACTTCCTCTGGGTAAAAGACAACTTTCTTAAATAAAAATGCCTTTGTAATGAGTTTTTTTTCTGATGGGCGTCAGAAGTCAGAATGACCTTGTTTAATATTTTATCCTCATTTAATTCCGCATCCATCCTCCTCATCAAAAAAGAGGATTTTTTAATTAAATGTGTGGCAGCAAAAACCAGAATAGTTATCTCACTATTTTTTCATTTTCACCGTAGAGTTCAGATTCCATTATCTTTGACTCAGTAGCTGTCAGAACATCAAGATTTCACCTTCTTTCTGGGTTGGACTTAATATGTTCTTTGGCAAGATTTATTTCAGCTAAGCTTTAACCCTTTTGGTCTCTTCAGGAAAAGAGCAGAGGGAAACACGCACCAAGCGTCTCTTGCCAAAAAAAAACTAATATTTTCAGCCTGTTGTTCAATTTTATAAAGGAAATGTATATCCTCAGGCAGGTTTTGCCCTTTCTTGCTTGAATATTATTGGAATTCAGCCTTACAACCTCAAATATATTCTCAGGAAAATATTAAATAAACCAATAACAGTATTCATGCTACTGTCTGTCTTTTGAAATGCGTGTGCTGTAGACCGCACTAATCGAATCATGGAAGAAAACAGCTTTTTCGGACTTCTCAGTATGGTGAAGAATAATGTACACTCCACTTGCTTGCCTACACTGCAATCAACTACCAAATGCAGATGGCTGATGATATATTTATATGGCGATAATGTATATTTTAGTTGAAATAGAGAGGTTATTAAAAGGACTCTGTGGAATCAGACATTGTCATTGTCACTTAGACACCTGAATAACTTCTGTTGCATGTAAATCGCATCAGTAAATAATTTATTCGGGCTCACTAAGTTACAGCCTGACACCCCCCCAGGCTAAATAACAGCATAGGAAGGACACACGATGTGCACAAAATCTGCATTTTCAACTTTTCTAGTCCTGGACCAGCAGTCGTGTTTCTGCACACTTGAGTCATTCGCTGCAAATAAAAAAGCGCAAACAATGACAGCAACAGCTTAGGCCGTAATCTTAGATAATATTATTCTAGTGCTAATTTAACTGCACAGAATTAGATCAGTATTTACTTTATTACCTGGTCTTCCTCCACTGTTTGCAGCCCAGAACACATTTCGTCAGGCTTGGGTTATTAAAATGTTACTCCTGTCTCCCAAACTTTGCTGCTGCTATCCGGACACTAGATGATGCCTTTCCAAAATGACAATTTAATCCTTTCTGTTCTTCTCCCTCTTACATCCATTTGCTTTTCTTGCCGCCCTCCTTATCCATGGAAATAAAGTTCCTATTTAGTCCTTTGGAGAAGACGAAAGACTGGGACAAACAGGTGCTGACCATGACCATGAGTGTCAGAGCCACCAGCTCACCTGGGCAGATCAGAGCCACCAGCTCACCCGGACAAATCAGAGCCATCAGCTCACCCAGGCAGATCAGAGCCACCAGCTCACCTGGGAAACTCAGAGCCACCAGCTCACCCGGGCAGATCAGAGCCATCAGCTCACCCGGGCAGATCAGAGCCACCAGCTCACCCGGACAAATCAGAGCCACCAGCTCACCCGGGCAAATCAGAGTCACCAGCTCACCCGGGCAAATCAGAGCCACCAGCTCACCCGGGAAAATCAGAGCCACCAGCTCACCCGGACAAATCAGAGCCACCAGCTCACCCGGGCAAATCAGAGCCACCAGCTCACCTGGGTAAATCAGAGCCACCAGCTCACCCGGACAAATCAGAGCCACCAGCTCACCCAGGCAAATCAGAGCCACCAGCTCACCCGGGCAAATCAGAGCCACCAGCTCACCCGGGCAAATCAGAGCCACCAGCTCACCCGGGCAAATCAGAGCCACCAGCTCACCCGGGCAAATCAGAGTTCACCAACAGTTCGCCTAGGGGTGGCTCTGACTTGCCTATGTTTTACTTTGAGGGAGGTTGAATTGGCTGTAAAACCGTGACATTGGTGGGAGGCAGCTATGTTTTTCATTCTAAGCTGGTCTTCAATGTATTCAGTAAAATAATGAAAATGTTCATGATCTATGCTTGAGTCAAAGCTGTCACAGGGCTGATCTGTGTTTGGACTGGAACTGAGGGCCCACAAGACTCCTGTAAGCTCATTGACGAACAATTGTCAATGGCCCTGAGTTCAGACTGTGGGAGCTCATAATGGGGGTAGAATACAATTAATCAAAACGGGGGTTACAGAGAATGCGGGGAGACGACTTTGGAGTAATAATCTGCCAAGTCATCAGAGGACAATCCAGTAAGAAGAAAAACTGCCCCACGGAATAGGTGACGTTTTATCAATGTCATAAAAGGCTAAAGTAATGAGGTATGAATTAGAGATTCAAATGGGAATAATCGATGCTTTAATTTTAGTTGAAATAATCCAACAGTGCCGGTTTTAATTTCATCATGCCCTACAGCTATGACCCAAAATTAATTGTCCTTTTACAATAGTGAGAAATACCCCTGGAGAGAAACTTGATAGTACAGAAAAAAAATTAAGTAATTAAGAAAGATTATAACACACTTCTCTGCAATACGGTGAGAGCAGTGGCGGAGATTAATCTACCCCATGCAACCCAAACACGTTCAAGGCTGTGATTGTAGGCCAAGAAATGATATTACATTGATATTAACTAAAAAGTTTAACGAAGAAGCAATTTTATGTCCCAAGGATGTACAACATTACTGTAATTACTAATGATGCAGTCAGGTGTACCTGATGGTGCTTAGGGCAATATGGTGACATGATCATGTGACCCTGGTATCAGGCTGCCACACCCATAATGATACAGCGATTAATATTGTCATAGAGAGATTTGTGCACACTGAGGTGACGTAAGTGCAGTTACGTCCTGGCAGATACAGATACTAATGCCAGTACACACTGAACTCTGCAGCTAATCTCAAATACTTAATGCACTACATCATGTATTACCACAAATGCATGAAGAAAATGTCAATTTGCTTTGATTTTCATTCTAAGCAGCCAATCTGCTTTTCAAGTTCAATGCACTCTTATTCAGATCACAGATATTACAAAACTACCCTAATCTCAAATTGCGCAAACTTCACTTCAATATATCACCTTAAATTTCTCATGTAGTGGCATTCAGAACAATCTAGTTCTTTTACGAAAGATCTTAATATTGTTATGAATTATTAATATATTGTGCCTAAGCACATTCTAAGCAAGTCATTTAGCTATTAACAGCATCTACAGAAACAATTTTTTTTAATCTCCTTGATGAATGTGGTGTCCTTGACCTTCAGTCCTCCTGACGGGGGTGACAGAAATGCGGTCTGGCCTTTGCATCCCATGAGTGGACTGAAAGTGGAGCTCACAGCTGTCCCTCAACTCCCTTGAGATGGAACACCCTCTGTCTTTTGGAGTCCACTTGCAGGATGTGGATTTTTCGCCTTATCTGACATATTCCTTGTCTCTGACTGTG
This sequence comes from Stomatorhinus ivindoensis, assembly GCA_019775895.2. Lineage (NCBI taxonomy): Eukaryota > Metazoa > Chordata > Actinopteri > Osteoglossiformes > Mormyridae > Stomatorhinus > Stomatorhinus ivindoensis. Next base: position 14,229,312 of record JABFEB020000002.1, on the reverse strand, counting down.
TAGACTCTGCAGGGATCTCTGGACTGGCTTCTCATTGGTGGGAACTGCAGTGATCACTGGATCCATGAAGAAAACCAAGTCCCTCGGGCTGCCTGTCACTGGCGAGGGTCCTTCCAACAGTTACAGTATTTGGCTTTGACTGACGATTGAGAAATTTGGTATTTGCCCACAGTTTCTCTCATATTTGTTTTTCACATGTTAATGTCGCAACTTAACCATATGCAACGTTTAACTAAAATACTTCGCTAGATTTCCTATCCTTTCCAACATATCACTCTCATTAATTTCATCACTATTTCACAGTAAGTAGGGAGGGATGACGACGGACACTGAGAGGCGTCTTCTCCTGCAGTGCTGAACCTTTACCGTCACGGAAGGCCTTAAGGTGTTTACGTCTATAATAAGCTCTTTGCTACACAATAATACCTTGTTAGGTAGACTTCCATTGAGTCATACTGGTGCATCGGCCATTCCTGACTTAACAAAACCATAATTACATTTCCGTGTGCAACAAAACTGAATAGGATATTCATGCTTATACCCAGATTTGGCTTGTTGCCATAAACACTCGTATCAGAAAACATTAGTCGATGGGTAAGAGCCAATTTCCCAACGTGGTCTGTTTGACTCATGTTCACAGCCAATTAGAGAGGAAAGGACCTGTTTGTTTTTAGACATAGTAAGACTAGTCTATGTAAAGCAAATATGCCTTAGATTATAAAGAAAATTTGCTCTTGCATCTTATATATCTGACAATAATATTGTCTTTGTTTTCTATTGGTTTGATTGTCTTGTTTTAAGTTCTGCAGGCTACTACAGTCAGCTGTCTACCATTTTTATCTAAAGCTGGCTTGTGTCAGAGGCTACGAAAGTGTATGTTTGCTACAGATGAGGGGCATCAACACTACCAGTGCACTAATAGGGATGGTGCCCGTCCAGGCAGCCAAGATGTTGGCTCTACAGGGTGTTCTTAAAATGCAGAAATAACTACACAGCTCTGTCGACCAAGCCAAGGAAATGCGCTCAATTTACGATGCACACTGCAACACTTCAAAATGTGTCAGTTACCGTGTTGCACTTATCAAGGAATAACAGTAAAAAAAATGGCAATAATGTTACTCCAGATATAGACTGGGCCTCCTCTAAAAATACTTACCAGGATCCCTCTTTAATTAACTGCAGGGTTTTAATGCAGTTAAAATGTTCTGCCTATCATGATTCAGTGGGTGAAGCCTAACAGTTTTCTCTTAGCAACTTGACTGGATGAGTCACCAATGGTGAGCTCTGAGGAAGTTAACATTACTGCGTAAGTATGACCCCTGCAGACTATTCCAGCATATTTTCAAGACATTCTCCCAAGGGTATAAATATGTTTAACCGCTTATACTATGCAGCTTAAAAAACAGAAGAGTTTTACCTACAAAACAGATTTGTATTCAGTATGCAAATATTGAGTAAAAATTTACATTTCTGTATTTCCTTAAGTGTATAGCTTGAACAAGTACACATAATATACAGATTGTATTAATATAATGTTCAGTGTGTGATAGTGTGCAATGAACTGGCATCCATCCAGGGTGTCCGCCTGTCCTATGCTGACTGGGATTGGCTACATACCCCCCATGTGACCCCATACCGGGCGGAGTCAGATAATGGATGAATCACTATAAATTGGATAAGAAGTGATCATCATTCAAAATTGGAACCAAAAAATAACAGAAAAGAAAAAATAACAAAAAACCATAGCAAGAAATGTCATGCAATTTTTATAAAAATTATTGAATACTATTTGAAATGACACCCCTACAAAAATGTCTTTTAAAATTTTTCTGTACTAAAATTGAAAATGAAGAGGAGTTGAACAGCCAGTGGAACTTATGCTAAATTATATTTTATAACAAAAACCCATAATAATAAAATATGATGAATGGCAGAGTAAACTGCGACAGAGGTGCCCTTACTGAACAGACACGGTGTCTCCTGGTGCAAGGTAACCGTGGCCCTCACTCGCATTTCCCCATTCTGCTCCTCCTCTCATTTCTGCAGTAATAAAATTCTACCGTCAGCCATGTAATGGATCACTCTGTATCTCTGCCTGATTCAGTAATCAGCACCTCAAGTTCACATGTGCTCACCAAACATTATTCTTTCTTACGGCACCCGGACCAGCTGTAATGCAGGGTTGATTGCACTGACCAATTAAATTCATCCCTGACATGTAAGAAGAATGAACATGAATGGGATCTTGCATAAGTAAGATACATGTCTACCTCAAACTCTCCCCCCACCAAAATTATCCAGAATATACGTGTATGAGCAGAAAAATCAAGCAACAAAATAGAGTCATCATTTATATCTCCAGAAGCTTTCAGTGAAAAAAATAATTGGAGATATTATGAATATGGTTTGGTTTTTGTCCAGAGCAAATATACAGATGAAAGGTATATTCAGACAAAAATACTAACATATTGCTGAGAAGAATAAAAAAAATCCTGTCCTGAAACAACAAATAATCAGGTGGATCTCTCAGACGCTCCATCATGTGGCATGCAGTTCAGGCTTGTGCCAAGGAGATTAGGGGGGACATGATGCAGGTATATAAGATTCGAAGAGGTTTCGATGCTGTACAACCAAATGGCTACTTTAATATTAGTTTAAATACTATAACTCATGGCCATAGATGGAAATTAGCAGGAGAACATTTTAAACTGAATTTGAGAAAACACTTCTTTACACAGCGTGTAGTTAGAGTATGGAATAGTCTTCCTGCTAGTGTAGCGGAAGCTAAATCCCTGGGTTTCAGAGCTAGATAAGATTTTAACAACTCTGAGCTATTAGTTAAGTTCTCCCCAAATGAGTTTGATGGGCCGAATGGCCTCCTCTCATATGTACATTTCTTATGTTCTTATGTTGTACCTAATTCCATATGCAATCATTGATTGGCTGACCAGGTCATCACCAAACAATCACATGAGAGATTACCATGAGAGATCTTTATTTATGTTTCAGTTTCCCAAATTTTAAAAAATGTTTTGACTTATAGCTCAAAGGATTACAGTCTGTGATTGCGAGGTTCCAATAAACAGCCCCATGTTTTCAGTACGATAATTCGGTGCACCGAACGGTGACCTGTGTACCACGGTTTTCATTTTTTTCAGTGAAGTTTTACTCCTAATGAATATGATATGAAAGATTAAGCATATATACACAGGCGTCTAAATTACTGACTGTATGTATTAAAGAAGGTATGGACAGGGTGGCAATAAGGTTACAGGGTTGGAAAGTGCCTTTAGGGTTAAAGCTATAGCTAGGGTTGCAATTAGGGTCAACGTTAGAGTTAGGGTTAAGCTTGGCATTAGGGGTAAAGCTATGCATATGGTTAGGTTAGGTTTAGGGTTAGGGTTACA
>JABFEB020000002.1:14137639-14151299 GCA_019775895.2 Stomatorhinus ivindoensis | reverse complement strand
TACACCACTCGCTCCCAGTGCAGCAATCCCAGCAATCTCTGCAGCAATCCCAGCAATCAGCACGAATTCCTGCACAGTACTCGATGTTATATATAGTGACAGCACCCTTGTTGTGATGTCTAAAAAGCTGTTATGGCATTTGGCCTGCTCACACTAATTTGTGCAGTAACGTTTGCAGTTTCGCTGAATGTGCAATACCGCAACACGTTAGTTTTTATAATACTTTGTGGGCGATTACTGTAACTACAAGAGGTTCCCTATCAAATACATCCCCTGTACAGCTTTTTTATAACTAATTTACCCCTTATCCTTTGTAAAATACTAGTTACATAATCATTTACAGTAGTTTATTGAAAACAGGTTATATGTCTTTTCACCCAAAGAGTTTGTCCTGTAGCTTAACTGACACCTATTCTGACTTTCATATTTTATTTAATTTTCTTTAACTCCTGTTTGCGATATTACTTTTCTTTCCTACTATATAGTGTTCATCATGTCGAATGGGGCCTGTCTGTGTAATTGTAGCATAAGCAAATTCCCTATGGGATCAATACATTTTTTTCTGATTCTGATCTAACTGCAATTACTTAAATCAGAATGAAATAAAACCAACCATAACAAAGAGAAAACAGACCCTCTCAGAACACATGAATTATCCCCCATATGCATACTCCCTTTAAGTACTAGATTTAAAAAATTGAATTTATTATTATTATTATTATTATTATTAATAACTGATCACTGGCTCTGGCATTACTTTTAGAGATGACACTAGCAGTGACGGGATGGTAAGTGGTCACTGTGCCAGCCTCGCTCCCATCAGCAGCTGCCTCTCACATTTCACATTTGTCTGGGTGCTACGTAAGGCACACTCTCTACAGCTGCCCATGTCAGAGAGATTGACTCACACTCAGTTTTTGAAAATGCATCTCATAATTCCCTCTTCCTTCGACACATGCAGGCGTGTAGGCTGCTCATCTGCCAGCAGCACTCTCTCCATGAAGTCCCACCTCTTCCACTGGGAGTATGGATTTTAGTTGGAGATAAAGAGACAGAAGCCCTCCTCCTCCCTCCCTCTCTCTCTCTCTCTCTCCTGCTCACTCTCCCTTTCTCTTAAAGCCCCACACCGACAGAGGGTCATCTGTACAGACGGCAAAGCTAGACACAGCCCCAAGGACTTCCTACACAGACGCACGTGGCCATCCCAGACACAGTGCCCCCCCGCAAAACGGTAAGTAGGGCAGATGGACACTGGATGGGAGCGCGCCAGGTATCCACCGATTGATGCATCACCCATTTAGTGCCGTTAAGTCAGGGAACCACAGAAATAACCCCACAGCTGCTCGGGATGGGAACCTTTCAGGAATGAGAGGTGAGAAAACATGGCATGATCTCGGAGTCTGACCAAGGCAGCTGGCATGCGAGTCATATCCTAATGCTGGAGATTGGGTCTGAGGCGTGATCTGTCAGCTACGACAGTGGCAGCAGGACTGAGCAGGAGATTCTGGTGCAGGATACTGGGCAGAGACCGGCTCGGGAGGATCACTGGGACGTAATCCCCAGGAATCGGCCACGCAGGGCCGTCTAGACATTTCCGTTTTCTCATCTGGTTACTCCCCCTCTCTGGGAACTGAAGTGTCACTGCACCGCTGGTACGTATTGGACAGACAGAAAGCCAGGGGGGTGGCAAAGTGCCAAATGTGGCAAGATGGAGAACAAAGAGTGATTGCCCCACCACCAAGAGAGCAGCCCCCCAGGCAGACAGGAGAGCAGAGGGAGGGCGAGAAGCACATGTAACAGCCCCCCAACTTTAATTCCTGACAGGCGGGTCTGAGCACAATGAACGTTTCTGCTGTGCAGATATAGCTGTGCAGCACAGGGTCTCCCCTGGACGGCACGTTTCTCCTCATCACTGCCATGTTTGATCATCGAGAGCAGAGACTTTCCAGAGGCATCATCAGATGTTTCCTTCTTTCCCTCAGAGCAAACATGTCCGACAAGCCTGACCTGACTGAGATCATGAGCTTCGACAAAACCAAGCTGAAGAAGACGGAGACAAGAGAGAAGAACCCACTTCCCACCAAAGAGGGTATGTGTCCCCTGTCTGCATGCCCCTGGTCTGCTTTTAAGGGAACTCTCACTGTACGCAGTGCTCCAGCAACTGTACGCAGTGCTCCAGCAACTGTACCCAGTGCTCCAGCAGACGCTCTCCATCCTGTGGGCTTTGGTATTCCAATCAGCAAACTGGCACCGCTGGGCCACAGCAGCACAATGGAAGCAGCTCCTGGTCCACGTCTTCTTGCTGCACCACATGAACACATTCGCATTAAGTTATGGTCCAGGCTCAGTGGGGAGAACTTGCATGTTCACCTGTACATGTCAGTTTTCTGCTGTAGTCCTAAGATGGCTGTTTTCAGATGGATCACTCTTTAAAAGTTTCCATGCCATGATCCTTTATTGTTAAGCAGGGATGGAAAACGTATGCATGATTGGATGGATACTTTACAGAGGGCTCTGAGAGAATAAGCAAAGAGGAGCTTCATTCCATCCATTCCACCATCAGCACTTGCCGCGCCCACGGGCTTGCCGATCGAACCAGACTCCTTGTATTCCACCAAGTGAGAACAGCTGATACAATCTTATCTGATACAGACTTCATAGATGCTGCATTCCATCTGGAATTAAACATAAAAATGCTGCAGACTGTATTGGAAAAAACAACAAATAACTATGCTAAATAGTGCAGTTTCATCCATCTTGTAACCACATGTCTAGAACAGGTATGAGAAGGGGTCAGCATCCTATATGCTGCATATTATACATTACAGAGTTACATTTACTTATTAGCTGCTCTTATCCAAAGGGAAATCAGCCTCAGATAAACCCAGAAGTTCGGGGTTTGGGGCCCAATTGTATCATCACTTTACCCAGCCTGGGATTTAAACTGGTGACCTTCCGATCACAGCATGTTAACATGCACACACCACTCCCACACAAATACTTCTGATGTTTATTTCATATTGTCCTTATCACTGCTTTTGTATTGTTCCTGATAAGGACTGTGACTCAGGGCCCTTCCATTAGACCCTAACGTTCTTGGTGTCGCTGTGCTTCTTTCAGTCATCGAACAGAAAAGGAAAGGGGAGACATCACCTTGACTGAGAACCCCACGGTTCCACGGAACCAGTCCCAGAAATGGCACTTTTACTTGACTGTTACCAAGTTTTTTTTCTGCCTGACTGGGGAAACACACCTCTGATACGTAGAACTGTAATTCAAAACAGCAGAAGATCATCTCCTTCATTTAACATGAGGGTGGGTGCAAATAGAGCGATGGAGGGGTGGGGGTGGATGCAGGCTCTGCAAGATGATCTTCATGCGTCTCTGCTCTCTATTAAACCCATTTTTAATGCTTGATTTCTGTGTTCTTTGTTTATGAAAAATAAATGCAAACAAATATAAAACTACTTCTAGCATGTCACCCATCCTTCCAAAAGGGTTTCAAAGATTTCTCTCATTTCCAAAACTGTGACATCACTAGAATGTAGCCCCAGCACTGGGTAAAGAATTTGGAAATAGCCACACGACTCCCCCCTCCCCATAAAATCTGCCAGATGGCCGTTAGATCCCAAAGGGGACACAGTATGGCAGCTGCGGGGCCCCGACAGCCGTGGAGATGCTGGCGATCGGGGCCACCTCAGAGTGGTCCAACATGCGCCATTCAGTTCAGGCACAAAAGTAGGTCTGTGCTTCAGAACCACTAAGTACTGCAGTATTTAGATATTACTGCAAGATCGATTTTCATGTTGAGCTGGAAAAAATAATGGAAAGCAGAATGACAATGGGGAGGCAGGTTAATTACTTCTTTCACTCGTTGGGTGCTAATTAAATCATTTCATGTCTGAAGTGCCTTCTTTATCTGCTGAGACTAAAATAAAAAACCTCACTGTATATGTAAGCAAAATTAACACTCCAATTTGCACTTTCATCTAAGATGGTGCTCCCTATGGGTTTCAATTTACTACTGTTATCCTACAAAAATAATCTTATTAAGCCATTTCACATAATCTGACTAATCCATTTTAAATAATCTTATTAATCCATTTTAAATACTCTTAGTAATCCTGTATTTTTGTCTCTGTATCTCAGAAAAAGCAAGATGGGATAAACAAAAAGATCATTTTCCCTCATGAATTAATGAAGTTTCACTATTCTATTCTATTCTATTCTCTATTTAATCTCTTTCCTTCCTTTTTCCTGTTCTGTATTACTCTCACCAAGGAAGTTTCATGTATCACACCACATCTCGGTGAAGCGCTTTGGGAAGACTGTTGTAAAAGGCGCAGATCTGAACATTAGGCAGATAAGTTAGACTTGTAGCTCTTGGTGATTATTATACATTATTTCCTAGAAATCTGAGGACATCCTTTATTCACCCTTTACTTCCAGAAAAGATAAAAAATGGTTAAGGACCCATTAACCTGTTTTTGTTATATTATCAAGGTTGTCCAAATTGAATTTTAAATTTATAAAGCATTTCCTATAAGTACATTTTGGGTAAAATTAAGGTTTTGCAACACACAGTTCCTCTTATATACAGAAAAAGTAATGTTATAAATTAGGGGAGAGTGGGGACAGTCGCTTCACTTTTTGCATTTCCTTCAGTATCTCAGAGACCATTTGCAACAGAAAGACAAAATTTGAATGCATGAAACCCACATCTGTCACCTATCAACTCAAACTGCTACAACATGTGTAAATATTATAAACTTTGAAGTAAATAACATTTTAATGAAGAGACTGAAACGTTGCAACCGTCCCCACATAGGGTGATGATTGCAACAGTCCTGAGGGGCAGTTGCATCACTTATTAAAATGTAATAAAAATCATTCTTGACAAACATTATTCACTTTTTCTGTTTAATTTGATCTGACAGTGTTCATTGAGTTCACATTGAGTTGATAAGAAAGTTGAGAATGCAATAACTGGTATTTACCATAGGCATACGTAACGTCCTTACAAGAACACAATGATAGACTTTGATCAGCTATGCTGAGAATGCGTAGAGGGACACATGTCATACAAAAAAAAAAACAGGACATATAATTTGGAAAATATTGCAGCTGAGTCTGACTTTTTCAAAGAGCAAGTTATTGATATACAGGAGGGAACATCTGACTATTGAAATGTATTCATCATCAAGCCAATAAAAACACATCTTATATATATTATCTCATTTTAATTATTATTGTCATGCGTTGCAGTACAGTGTAGGGACACTGCAACTGACCCCACATGGGCAGCTGTTTTTAAACTAGCTATACTAGCTTGGCGCATTAGCTTTGAAACATGGTAGCTAAGTCGTGGTAGCTGTTAAAAGCTACGAAGCTGCAGATTCAAATGATAGGACTTTACAATACTTCATGCAAACAGTTTAGACACTATGAGAAAAATTCTGATCATAAAAAAATGTACTTTCTTAACTTACGTTTTGGTTCCCCCAGAAGATATGATCAAAACTGGCTGCAATCTTGCAGAAATAGGGAGGGTGCAACTGAGCATCTGCAGTGTGATTGTCATATCTCTAGCTTGTTTCTGACTGGAGAAATCTGCAGTGTTGCAACTGCCACATGTTGCAACTGTCCCCGCTCTCCCCTATATGCCAGATGCAATTTATTGAAGATGGCGAGTTTTCCATCAGTGACCATAAGATGATTAACGTTATATCAGTAAAACTAAGTGATACAAATAAACCACTTAGGAAGCAACTTTCACCTGTCTTATCGAGACCACTTGAAAAACCACGTGGTAATACCCGAGAAAACACAATCGTCGTGTCCAGTATATGATCATGTTTCCACAGACACATCAAAGTTAATAATACGGTCTCGCACCGCGCAGATAATTTCGAACATGCTCATTTAATAATAGGTTAGTAAAGCCGTTCGGTTACTGCACGAATTTCGAAATATTCGGCAACCAGTAACATTTTAAAACTTCTATGCTATATTAATCTTATACAGAAATTAGGAAGCATTGCGTTTAAAACAATCAGGAGTCGCTTTGTTAATTAATTTGTTCCACCCTTTAGTTATTTCGTCGTCGGGTTTAAGGTCTACGCCAGGCTCTACTTTTAACACTTGCTAATCGAAGACCCGCCTCAGCCGCCTCGCTACATTCCGCCGGCCCTAGTTGGTAATGGATGCCTGGGATTGCTGGCGTCAGTACTCCTGCCACCGAAGACCTACCCGTCTGGCGTACCTGCTCGCAAAACCATGTTAATTTCCCTTCCTTTATCTGTTTTTATTATTCTACTTATCTTGGTCTAGATTGTGTGAACACCCGTAAATCGTTCACCATAGTGTAAATGTACGTAGGACTATTGTGTCTGACAGTCCATGGCTGAGGAATATATGAGATGTATGCATTTTTTCAAGTAGGGACATTATCGACTTCTATGCATCTGCATTGACGGAGTTGACGTTGTTTAATGTCGGTGACCTATTAAAACCACGACAGCGATTGCAGGAACACATAAGGTCCTATTCCCCTTGTCATGTGCGGCTGTTTGCACTTAATGTTCCCTAAATCCTAAATCGATGCAGAAGGTGAAAGTTATGTGGTCGAACTGAAATGGACTCTTTGTCTTCAGGTAGGCACACAATTGGATTTCGTTTCCTTTTCTTCGGGAGTATTAAAATACTCATAAATATAAATACACGACCCATAAAATGGGTTTAGGCCTATATCGCACGACATGTTCCAGTCAAGCACTAAGTTTAATGATAGATGTGTTCAGCTACACTGCGTTTCGGGTTTCTCTTATTAAACTAGTGATGCTTATGGCGGATAAGATCTCCACAACGTTAGTACGGCTTTTCAATAAGGGATCCAGTTTGATGGACTGTTGTTTTTAGATGATCAGCTTGTAAAACTAGTTAGAAAATAAAATGTCCTTATGTTTAAACGACGTAGCAAGGATAAAGTATTAATTGCCTTTGATTTTTTTTCTCGAGTAGGTGTTGGGCGTTTTTTGTTTCTGGCTTGATGTTGCCGATATTCAATTAGCGGGGATTATTCTCACCTGCGCCCAGCTCCATTGTAATGGAAGGTAGCAGTGCTCTCAGATGAAGCTCACCGTTATTGAAAATGGCTGAAAACGCAACTAATAGTCGTGGAGGCTAGGCACGCCTCAATTTGATTAAGTGCAATCCCTCGAATTAACTTTTGATTAGTATCTACTTACAAATAACAAAAACTGCAATTCAAAGTCTAATGTCAATTCGAATTGCTATTAATACATTGAGGCGAGCCGTGCAGTTACATGCAATATCAGATATGTCACAATGAGCGAACTGCGTCGCCAGTAAGCTGTCCGGGGGCTGGTGATTTCTTGATTCGTGATCTAGCCCTTGTAACTCTAGCCGCGTGAATGTGACAACGGTGTTTTAATTAAGTGAAACTTGCGCTCATTAAATTCTCACCCAGGCAGAGCGACTTAGGCCTCATTACAAGTTGTAGGTTCTACAAGTTTGTCAGACACTCATTTATTCTCCTGTTATTGACAAAGGCAATATCCATTTGTTTATGAATATTAAAACGAGTACTTGGGGAAAAAATGTATTTTAAAAACTCGTTGTTTTTCCTTGCGACAACTAAACATAACTACATTTCATCGAAAATTTGTGTAAGTCGTGTCATTTTTCATCTATAAAAGATATTCACCCTCACTGTTCCAGACTATTTTCACACCGATTTTTTTCCCCAGGGAATCACCTATTATTCCTTTATCACGAGCGCGCCACTGTCACCAGTGTGTGACATGTTATTTGCATGACTCTTGACATGTGGTTTAGAATGACTTTATTGCTTTATATTCAGCACGAGGGCCGTGGGTACCCGGCGTCCACAATGCATGTTTTTTAAAATCCAATAATTTTTTTAATTAAATGTGTAAATGTTTAACAAAACACCGTTCAAAAAAGACATTTTTAGCCGGGAAATATATTATTAAGGTTTAGAAAAGCGGCGCGAATTCAATGTAGACCGTATTATCTGAGTTCCGCAATAAACAAAGAAGTGTGTATTTATTTGAATGACCACATGACAGCGTATTACACGGCTTTTAAATGCACATTAATTAGCCTGACTGTTCAGAAACTGTTAAGTGTCCAATAGATTTAAACACACGACTGCTTCACATCCAGAAACTGGTGTGCACATTAGCACTGCTGATGTGGATTTAAATGCTAGTGTAAATTACATATATAATATAAAATGTTTACGTTTATTTAAAATGTATTATTATACACTGTTCCGCACTTCATTATCTGTCCTTCATTGCCTGGGAAAGCGAAACACCTGGGAAACGAATGAAACGGGGGCTATTAAAAACAGTGTCAACGCTTTGAAGTGCAGCTGAGCCCGCCATTTCCTATGTCTGTAGGGCACAGCACACAATGGCCTCGCTGAGGTTCACAGTAAAATGTAAAAAGTAGAAAAAACGACCGCTCCGAGAAGACGACAGTATAAATAACTGAACTGTCCCCCTCTTCCCACTTTTCCTCATGCCTTAATTCTTTTAGCCGCCTCGTTAGTACTACCGCCTTGGACCCTCCGGAGAGCGTGACACCGCGGAGTTCCCTGCCATGGGCCCGTGCCAGCTCCTCGCATCCGTGCTCTTTACAGTGGGCTGTCACCTGTTCTCCGCCACAGCGTGGTATGGTACAGCGGTTACAGGAGCCGATATTCAGATTGATATTAAAGTTATTTGAATAAGTATTTCAGATTAATATTGAATTGGTGTGATTTCGTGTAATTTTGTATAATTTAAATATTATTTGCAGGTCTGTGAATAATTTCCTGATGACGGGACCCAAGGTATTTTATTTTTCATTAGTAGTTGTAGTATGTGAATTTAATACATTAAATAGATTAATTTGACAAGTACATATACGTAATTATTCGTCAGGTGCCGATGTAGACTAGTCGTGTAAATGGTATATGAGAAGATATTGAGAGTTTATCAGTTCATTGTATCATTAAAAGCATTTGTCCGTTTCTAGGCATATCTTACATACACTAGCAGTGTCCAGGCTGGCGCACAGAGTGGTATTCAGGAATGCAAATACCAGTTTTCTTGGGACAGGTGGAACTGTCCAGAGACAGCGCTACAGCTGTCTACCCACAACGGACTCCGCGGAGGTAGGTTTCAAACGGACCTAAACACTATTTAACATTACGAAGTCTTAAATTGCGCGATGATATACAGATTAACGTGTAGTAATTCGTGTGCCAATTTTAGTAAATAGGCCTATCCACGAAGGTTTCAGAAGTATTAAAATGAATATACTGTGTACCTACTGTAAAGGATTCGTTTTAAAATTTAATTCTAGCCACGAGAGAAACGTCTTTTGTACACGCTGTAAGTGCCGCTGGAGTCATGTTCACGCTGACCAAGAATTGCAGCATGGGAGATTTCGATAATTGCGGCTGTGACGATTCAAGAATTGGACATATTGGTGAGAATATATAAGTGCACAGTAATGTTTTCTGTTGATGATCACAAATAACATAACACATTCCTTGCCGTTCATTGCTGAATAATTTTAGATTTTTTAATGGTAAATTTTGCATTTAAAATTTTGCAGGGGGAAAGGGATGGATTTGGGGTGGCTGCAGTGACAACGTGGACTTTGGGGAAAACATTTCCAAACTGTTTGTTGATGCCCTTGAAACGGGCCATGATTCTCGAGCCGCAGTTAATCTGCACAACAACGAGGCCGGGAGACTGGTTAGTGTCATTTTTCAGAATCTTATCTTTCCCCCATCAGTGTGTTTAATGTACGCCGACTTACAACTTGGCTTCTAATTTATATTGCAAAATCGATGAAATGGAAATTTAATCATGCTGCTCCTGTCATTTGTGCAATTTTAAATTAAAGGCAATTAAGGCGACTATGAAGAGATCCTGCAAATGTCACGGTGTGTCTGGCAGCTGCAGTATCCAAACTTGCTGGTTGCAACTCTCCGACTTTCGAGACGTTGGAAACTACCTTAAGGTAAAGCATGACCAGGCGCAGAAGCTAGAGCTGGACAAGAGGCGGATGCGTGCAGGGAACAGCGCTGACAACCGAGGAGCCATCGCGGACGCCTTCAGCACCATCGCTCGAACGGAGCTGATATACTTGGAGGACTCTCCGGATTACTGCATCAAAAACTCCAGTTTGGGGCTACAAGGCACAGAGGGAAGGGAATGTCTGCAGGGTGGCAAAAACCTTTCCCAGTGGGAGCGAAGAAGCTGTAAGAGACTATGCCATGAGTGCGGGCTAAAGGTGGAGGAAAGGAGGACGGAGACTGTTAGCAGCTGCAACTGCAAGTTCCACTGGTGCTGCACCGTTAAGTGCGAAAAATGCACTCAGGTCGTCGCCAAGTATTTCTGTGCAAAGAGGGACAAACATCGGAGACCTCTTAACAGCACGCGGCGACGGCATCGCGTGCATGACAAATGATGTTCCAGGCCCACTGTATAATAAGAGTCGATTACGTACTTATATATTTTACAAATATTTTATTTACAATTTGATTTAAAACCAAACATGGTTAACATGGAGATATGTTGCCTTATGTTTCCTATACTTTAAAAGCCATTTATGTATTACCACAGTCGATGCATTTTTTTCTTGCCTTAAACACAAATCACGCACTTTTACTAATATTGACAAATGTGTTTTTTTCTATTTATAACAATATAAGAAATTTTTATTTTTATATGCGCACGATCCGCACGTTTAGTTTTCTTCCCACATGCAGCCTGTTTTGACTGTGGCAATATCATAGATAGGCGGCTTCTTAGAATAGCATGACTTTAGGATAGTTTGTGATTTTATAAATAATTTGTATAAAACGATTATTTTAAAGGTATATGATAACATCTTAAATATTTGTTTCCTGTATATTTTTGTAATTTGAATTCCCTGTTAACTATTAAATGAATTCGTGGCTTCTAACGTGTTCGTATTTTTAATCGCTTAGATTGCTTTACAATTAGATATCTGGGTTAAGCAGACTATACATAAACTTGTTTCCATGACTATTTGCATGCTAAAACCCACAGTTAACTGTGGATTAAAGTAATTAATTTCCACGATCTATTTGGGTGTTCTTGGGTCGGGAAAAAAAACTTGTGAATTGACAACTCTTTGATGTCCAACGTGGGCGTTTCTGTAGCCACCCTGCCTTCTATTGTCCAATGATGTTCCTGGGATCTTGGAAACAAAAGATCATTCTTATTCCCTCCAAATATCTGTCCCATAAATTCAGAGGCAAAATTCGGTTTCTGACTCAGTTTTTCAAAACTTGCGACTGTTTAGAAGGACGGCGATCAGCAATGAGCTCCTGTTTGTTTGTGTATTTTTTCACACTGTACATGAACATAAACGGAAAAATCTTGTCCGGATATGCTTGGTAAGTTGGGTGCTTCTATTTTATGGATTTGGTATTATACGATACTTATCGATCGTTTTCAGCGATAATATACTGATTATTTTGTTTCTTTTTAGGTCTGTAAACAATTTTCTTATGACCGGACCAAAGGTAATTATCACATTTGTGTTTGAGCAAGTTGTAATTCCCATATATACACTATGTACTATATACACGCGCACACACACTCCAAAACTTGAGGTTAGTTTTTATATGTCCATCAGTACATGCATCCATCGATACTTCACCTACTTGCTGTGGTCAAGGTCGGGGGCCTGCATCCCATCCCAGGCCGCACAGTATATAGCGCAGTGCTCACACACACAATAAGCCACAGCAGTTAGCCTGACTGCACGGAACTGTTACATATGGTTATAATAAACCATTCATCCTCTTCTCTTTATGTCCTTTAAAGGCATATCTCACATACGCCAGCAGCGTCCAGGCTGGGGCACAGAGTGGCATAGAAGAGTGCAAACATCAGTTCGCTTGGGACAGATGGAACTGTCCCGAAAGTGCCCTCCAACTCTCTACTTACAATGGACTCCGAAGCGGTGAGTTATTTGACATGCATTCCCAAAAGGAAAAAAAACATTCCACGTAGGCTACAATCTCTTTTCTAGCAATACCAACGTGGAAACGAGCGCTAATTATACATTTGTTCTTTTAGCAACCAGAGAGACATCATTTTTACACGCGATAAGTGCTGCCGGCGTCATGTACAGTTTAACGAAAAATTGTAGCCTTGGAGACCTAGACAACTGCGGCTGCGACAACTCAAGAAACGGGAAAATCGGTAAAAGTCTTTCATTGTGGATTGAGCCGTGACATTTAAAACATAACATATCTGGATGATATAGCTTCATTCTTGGTTAAAACAAACGGGTTGTTTAACAGGCGGCCGCGGGTGGCTTTGGGGTGGCTGCAGTGACAACGTGGATTTCGGGGAAAGAATTTCCAAGCAGTACGTGGACTCCCTTGAAACGGGTCAGGATTCTAGAGCAGCAGTGAACCTGCACAACAACGAGGCCGGGAGAATGGTAAGGGTTTCTGCCGATGATCCCGTTACTGAGTCTGATCATGCATGCTTTTCCTTAAGATAATTTCGGAAGGTCGGAGAGTTGCAAAGGTTTTTTCCCACATGCACCGCATCCAAATCGACTACATTAATAATTTGGGTGCATTGATGGCTTCTGGAACTTCGTAATTTCTAACTTAATAATTTAAATTCTCTGCCTCAGGCTGTGAAAGCAACCATGAAGCAGATCTGCAGGTGCCACGGGATGTCAGAAAGCTGCACCATCAAAACCTGCTGGCTGCAGCTGTCCGACTTCCGAGAAGTCGGAAATTACTTGAAAGTTAAGCACGACCAGGCGCATAAATTGGAGATGGATAAGAGGCGCTTGCGTGCTGGGAACAGCGCTGACAACCGCGGGGCCATCGCGGACGCATTCAGCGCCATCTCCCGTACTGAGCTCGTGTACTTGGAAGATTCTCCAGATTACTGCCTCAAGAACCTAAGCCTGGGACTCCACGGCACGGAAGGCAGGGAGTGTCTCTACAACGGGGACAGTTTGTCGCAGTGGGAAAAGAGGAGCTGCCGCAGACTCTGCCATGAGTGCGGCTTGAGGGTCGAAGAGAGACGGATAGAAACTTTTAGCAGCTGCAACTGCAAGTTCCATTGGTGCTGCACGGTAAAATGCGACCATTGCTCTCAGCTCAGCATCAAGCACGTTTGCGCCAGGAGAGAAGGCGGTTATGGGCATCACCACAGACGAAGAACTCGTGGGCACAAATGATTTATGAACCAAAGTGGACCATTTTGACTTCGTGTATGGTCTTACACGCCAAAAATAAGACATTCTTCGTGATGACAATTCTGCACTTTTCATTCGATTTTTTACTGTGTATAAATTTAAGATATTTATATAGGCCTATATAAATGGTCCTCACGACTAATTCGAAATAAATCTAATCTTAAACACCCTGGTTGTTTATATATAATGTATGTATATATATATAACAGAGTTTTTAAACTGATGGCGTTCTTAGCCCGAGTTCCGCTGAATCAGTATTACAATGTAGGGGAGACCGGGGATGGTTGTCACACGGGTAGGTTGTCACAGTCGTTATATCTCAGCCATTAAAGGGCACTGATCAAAACCGTCGACACAG
>JABFEB020000002.1:14111859-14127930 GCA_019775895.2 Stomatorhinus ivindoensis | reverse complement strand
CCCTGAGCCTCGCCATTTCGTTTCTCCTATGTACCAGTATATAGGAAAAATGACAATAAAGTTTACTTTGACTTTGAGATATAAGTGGGTAATATGATCATGAAAAGCAATTTCAGAGGTAGTCTGTTTGAACAAGCGATTTTCACATTTTATTGAAGAGAACCAATTCTGTGCATCTGAATAGACCATACACAATAAACAATTTATTGACCATAAGAAAATTACAAAAACAATGTGTGCTTACAACAGTCCTACATGTCAATTCCCACTACCAACAGATGAACATTGTGTATAATGAATGCCTTCCATACACTTGGGTATAACACACCATATTACCAATAGCAATGTCACAAATACAACTGATACAAAGGAGGATTCTGAAGTGCTGGACTTTCTGGTGTGCAAGTCAGTATGACACTAAATTTCCACACAGGGTCTAACTGATATAACTATAGCCCAGTGCCTTGAGACTGGTTCTCTGTATAACCTGCAACAGGCTGCAAAGAGCCACTGTTCAGGACAGCGTTGCATTTTAAAACTTCGTCCTCCAGCTTCCTAAGAAGTTGCCCAGTTTCGGGGTTGGTGCGCAGCGCCAACATGTCATATGCCATCCACGTGACCTGCACTGAAGGGAGGAGCTGGTTACTGAGCTGGGCCATGCTCTCTCTGCCTCTCAAAAGCATTAAAATCATCACTTCAATCCCAGAGTATGTTTTATTACCATATACATAATTATAATTTACACTATTATAATATAGTGCAATGTGTATGTATTACAATAATATAGAAACAATGCCGTCCTCGCTGCATTAGATGATTTATTCTACAATATGGCAGTCGACTACAAAAAACGCAGAAAAGCCAACTTGTCAGCGCAGTTTTCTGATCTACCTGACATATTTTCCACTTTTTCTATCAGATTCTGCAAGTCATTGCTCAATCGCTCCATTTCTTGGACTTGACGCCAACTCGTCCGTCTAAAACCCACAACCACAAACGACGCTGGTCGAAATTAAAACACATACAAAAAACACAAGTACAGAGAATAATTAAGGCACCCGGTTGTATCGTTTTCCTAGTTAACCACTTAATGTCTAGCCTGACGTCGCCTCCTTTTAAAAACGACGATAGCAAAGTCATAGAGCGATAATATTTAAAGTATTTTACTATGTCGTACAGACAATAATAATTTTGGGGTAAATAAGTGTACTTATAGCTAATTTAGGCCGGCGTTATTACTTTCATAGAGCTGCTCACACCTGCCACCGTACACCCTCCTGCGTAGCCCTTCAACCGAAACTGCACGCGCCAAGGCTGCGAGGCGGGCTCTGGCGGTGAGGTCACGCTCGCTCGCGACCGAAACCCTACTGTCTGTGATTGGCTTGTAAAGTAGCGCGCGCTCGCCGTGTGACCTATTGTCCGCCCAGCGGCGCTATAGTACCCGGCGCCTTTTGAGGACTGAGACATATATACCGCTATGGATGCACTTTATAGACTTGAGAGAGAGTTGGCGCTGTCTGATATGTTACCAAAAATGAAAACAAAACCTTTAAGACTCATGTCCAAAGTATCGACGAGTAATTAGACAAGGGTAACCTGATTTAAAAATGTGGCAAACGACAATGTTATACACTGATTATGGCCAAACAGACAATTGAAGAATATTGTAGAAAAAGATTTCATATTCCGACTGATGTACCTGTGAAAACATGTACTGATAACAGTTACCTGAGTACTGTAAATAATATATTTACGAATACTAGCGTTTTTATTTAACTCGTTACGCTACGTGTATGACAGCTGTGGACGTGGAAAGGTCCGTCTGAATAACTTTAAAAAATAAAATTCTTCCTTTTTTAAACACAGAAATGAAAACTGCAGAAATGTTACAGCCACTTAAAATTTACGATAATCCGAATTATATTCGAAGAATAACTATAGATTATTACTACAAATACAACTATATACATTAAAAAGCTACAAAATATTTCACCAAAGTCTATACTGTTAATGTCACTGTATCGAAATAATCATGTAATTTAAACATATGTTCTAATTTACTTTTCAGTGTTTTATGTCATGTAACCAAACTAATTCGTGTAAACATATTGGTCAAAAAGTAGACCAAGGACATTTGTTTTAAAAATGTAATGATCAGTTGTTAAGAAATCTGACACATTTGATCAGGTGAATAAGATTAATAAATGAATACAATCCAGCTCCGAATAACGTTTTGATTACAAAGCTGTGATAAAGTGTGACGTTTACAGCACACAAGTGAACATTGTGAATTGAACATGTGATTTTATGAGAAAGAAGGAGCAATTTAAATTCTTGATTTGTTGCTAAGGTTCATACATTCATGAAGATATTACTTATTATTGACTGGAATTAAATGAATGGGTTAACCTTTATAAATCCACCTTAAGTCTGGATTTTATCAAATAATGGCGGAAAAAGTATTAGCTGACACTTCAACAGACAGATATGTTTCCCACTTTTATTTATAGAACAATTATAGTAATAGTGTGGAAATTTTTCCTTTCTTCCTGTTTTCTTGTGTTTCAAAGCCTGGCAGAAACTTTCTGGCATACAAAACCATGGAAAGTAGATGCTGTGACACACACCAACATCAGCCAATCAGGGGAGACCTGGGTGTATAAAAGGCCCAGGTAAGACAGGTAACAGATTGTGACAGAGCTGATATTTCTACTTGTCTGGACAGAGTGCAAGTCTATTTGACAGGGAGTGGGAGAGCCACAGAAGCAGACTGCTTCCAGGAACCAGAGACGCAGAAAAGGAGAAAGGTGTAACGGCCAGAGAAAGAGAAGAAGCTTTGAAGGCAAGCATGACATCATTTGAGTCACAGGGCCAGTCACCTCCTCGGTGTGGTCCCCAGTTCCCCAACCTGGGGCAGGAACCTCCAGAACTGGGCTTGTACAGCGACAGCTATTATGCTGCGCCCTCGCTGCCCAGTCCCCAACGGACTACCCCGGCACCCTATGAATCGGGAGAATATGCCAGCGCCGCCCCAAATCCATATCTGTGGTTCAATAGTTCGGGGATCAACAGCTCACCATATCTGGGGGGTGGCCCCGCTCCTGCAGGCCCTCCATTCGCCCCCCAGCATTATGGCATGCAGAGGCCCTACCTGGGCACTGGCGGGACAGGTGGAGTTCCAGCAGAGCTGAATTGGTTCTCCCTGCCCTCCCAGGAGGACCTGATGAAGCTGGTCAGGCCGCCATACTCTTACTCTGCTCTCATTGCGATGGCCATCCACGGTGCCCCTGAGCGTCGACTCACACTTAGCCAGATCTACCAGTACGTCGCTGACAATTTCCCCTTCTACAACAAGAGCAAGGCTGGCTGGCAGAACTCCATCCGGCACAACCTGTCCCTCAACGACTGCTTCAAGAAGGTTCCTCGGGACGAGGATGACCCTGGTAAGCTAATTATTACTACTTTTGCCTTCCCTGGCAGAGACAGGCTTTCTTCATGAGCTTGACCCAGTAGAATATCATTGTTTACGTGAATAGCTCTACTATTATATAAAAGCACAAATATTTTCTAAGTTGAGGATTCCGTTTCTATGTATCGTTTATGCATAGTATAGTCTATAATCTTTCCACTCTATTTAAGACAAATTCTTATTGGTGGTCCTCAATGTCTTTTCTAAGGCAAGGGTAACTACTGGACCCTCGACCCCAACTGTGAGAAAATGTTCGACAACGGCAATTTCCGCCGTAAGAGAAAGAGAAAGTCTGACTCCCTGGGAGGAGATGGAGCGCGAGGGGGGGTTCTGAGCTCCGAATCAGGGGATGGCAGCGGGACAGGCAGCCCCAAAAATGGCAGCAGTGTGCCTGACATCTCCAGCACACCAGAGAGAGTCCCCACGCCCACCTCGAGCGGGCCTGCTCCCTGCCTCAGCAGCTTCCTCTCTGAGATGTCTGGGGTGACGGCAGGGCCCCTGGCGGTAGGAGAGGACTCCCTGACCCGTGCCATGTCATTGAACCTGCCTGGGGATGGAGCCTCAAGGGCCACGTCCACCCCAGGTTTTGGTGCCTACTCCCCTACCTCCACGATGCCAGAGTGGGCCACTCCTCTGCCTCCAGTGTCAGCTCTCTCCTCCTCACCTTCCCCTTCATCTCTCGGCTACAGCGGCTCCATGCTTAGCCAGTTTAACAACCACTTCTACCCAAGCCTGGGCTCAACTGGGATGACCTATACCCGGGAGGGTACTGAGGTGTAACGACTTGCAGCCAGGTGACATGTCACCTGCCAGTAAGGCTATGACGTCTCTCCTCCCCCGAAGAGCAGCCACCTTCCGCACCAAAGGGCCAGTGCTTCTGTTTCCAGCTGGGCGGCTTGCCCGTGGGACAGTGACGACTGGCTCCCACAGGAACTCCTGAGTCAGCAGGCAGCAGAAGAGGGCAGACAGTCCCACGCCCCACTGCCTGCCTCAGCATCAGCTCTCACATCTGTGAACTGATCTCATATCAGCTCTGCTGCTGACACCAGGCGGTTTCATACAAACAGCCCAACTGTCTGTCCTTTGATATTATCGCCTAGAGCCTGTTGCAGAAATTCAGGCAGGACACTCGATACCCATTTTTTTCCATCTTGGGATAACTGTGGACAGGCAAAGAAACAATAATACTCTGTCACTGGCCTCTTAAAGAATGAGAATATAACATATTTATGTATTATGCCTGTAATATTTATGTATTATGCCTGTAATATATGTTGTGCTGTCTTGTATGTTTACCATTAGTCGCAGTCATTTGGGTCAGCGTGAGTGGTCATGTGCATAGAGATACATACATCTGTAGAGTGTCTTGCGGTTCTGTAAACAAGGGCCTTACTTGGGATGCAACCTTACTGTGGTTTTAAAGCAAATAAAAAAAAAAAGAAAAATGTGTGAATATCGATATTGAAAAAGAAAACACTTTGATGTTTTATTCACCATCACAACAACCTTCCTAACTTAACGTAGTTAAAATATTGACATTTTAGAAGGAGGTATAGCATATAAAAGGGATTCACTCAGTACTGACGCACACCTCTGTATGTACCCTAAATGTGATAGGGCAAATGGTCGATGCTGAGGCTCTTTGACATTATAAAAATACATCATTATTCCATTATTCATATCAGCAATGTATTATTTAGACATTTATTTGTGTAGTCAACTCAAAGAATTCTAAATTCTACAGAGAAAGCTCTTAATGTTTCCAAAATGGACATTATTGTATTGACATGACGTTGACAGCTAGCAGAAAGGCACTTCCTTGCCTACAGTTCAGTTTCTAGTTAATGAAAACGAGTGAGAATTAAAAGTAGCTGCAGCATTCTTCATAACACTTTATTATAATTTAACTTCATCCAGATCCTTCTCCCAGCTACGAAACAGCACTCATGCGGTTGACTGCATCACATTACAATAGATGTAGCTGTAATCTGTCACAGGGAGCCATGGACCATGGCAAGAGCCAAGGAACTTAGGACTTAATCATTATCATTAAAGGCTGCCTGTGCCAAGTCCCAAAAGGAGCAACTGTTGTACCCTAGAGCTACGTACAAATTCTAAATGACTTTAGTAAATATTTCAAACTGGATAATCATGCCCTTTGGGTTCCTGAGTTTATTTTCCATGTATGTTACTATGTTGACGATTGAGATGTTTAGTTATGTAAGTAATTTGCCTAAAGGATATTTGATTTTGAAGCCGCATGGCTGGATAACCTGATTACAGTCAAATAAATACACCCAAACGAGTACACATAAAGGTAAAAGAAAATCAGAAATAGTTAAGAATGCCATGCTCTTTAATTATTAAATACGTTTTTGCAGGGTGTCCCGCGACCGGATTCAGTTGGGTAATGCCAGTAGAGATATATACGGTCGGGGCCAGGAATTGGAATGGGAGAGAAAGAAACCGTTAAACACAGTAAAAAACAACAGGTTTGACGGAAAAAAATATGAACGCAGAAGAAAGGGAACCCGTTTGTCCAGCTTCCCCTATCCGGCTAGTCACCTTCACCCACTGACTCTCTGACTCCCGACCAGGTGCTCCTCTTATAACTCTTTTTAACAATGTTTATTTTTGGTGCCATGTCAACTTTTCAGGACACTAATGAACGCAAGATCGAGCCTGTGGATAAAAAGAAGAGAAGACGGACTGATGAAAGGTGAGAGCGTATATATAGAGCAGCTCCCATCCGCGGTGTAATTTGAAACGGCGCAATGCCGTGATTGATGTTTAACTGATTCCTGAACACAGTGTGAGAATCGCCATAGCCCTCCTCTCCTTACACCCCTCGGTGAGCCTCCCGTCGCTGACTGGGCGAAGGCGGCCAGAGGACAGATAGGGGCAGAGGGGGACACAGAATCTTCCCATGTGTCACACAGAGGACAGCTGCAATCAGGAGAAACAAAGCGGCGTGACAGAGCGTCATTTCAGCTCCAGGTTCACACTCAGTGGAAACACGCCAGTCTCATTTCATTGTCTTACATCTTCAAGACCTTCAAGAACATACTAACTCACAAGCCAACATCCTCAACTCCAGGTGATGGGGCACGTCTACCTCATTTGGAATGGTGTCTGTAAATAACTGTCAAAGAAGCATCACTGCCAATATATAACTACTTTTATACTATAAAATATATAATAAATGGTATAATATACTAATTAGGTAAATTAGGTAAAATAATACTAATAAATTAACAAGATTAAAATATAATACTAACAAAATAGATTTTTTGTTTCTGTTTATTATAAATAATGATGGTCAAAAAAATTACAACACATTCAGAAAAACAACCTCACAGAAAGATGCTGAAAATCTGACCTTCACCTGAGGACATTGTGATCATAGAGAGGTTTCCAGGTGGATCATAGAGAGGTTCTGTTAGCCAGGCTGCCCTTAGAGGTTGTGGGCCCTATGACAGCATATCATATTGGGGCCCAACCAATACATTTCTAATATTTTAGGCCCCCTGTCACTCAGGGGCCCTTGGAACTTCCCCCCTTTATGGCACCCCTGCTTCAAGCAATCATCATAAACCCAGAGTCTGACCTAGTATAGCTACCAGGTTCATGAGGAGCAGAGTTTTAAAGTACAGCATGCAAACCCACTGGCTTTAGCCTTGGGGGAGACATGGGGAAAAGGCTGAATGACTCCCCCTGAGTGATCAACAGAACCCAAGGCAATAAAGGACCCAAATGAGGCAGACTCACTTTCATGCTATGCAAATTTCAGGAGCTGTGGGTCCTTTGTTGTTTTGGTGTGAGTACTGGGGGGAGGGGTGATTTAAGGGGGGGTGCCCTTCAGGGCCAAAAGGCTGAAATGGACGTCCATTTACTTTTCTGCTAGATACCTGGTTGGGCATGACGTCTAATTTTAACCGTTTGATCAGCTACCAATTTGTAACGTAATCTGTGACAGCTATCTAGCACAAATGTTTAATGTAATAACTTATTGTGTCAAGTTAACATAAGGGGACATTGACATTTTAAATAACTGTCTTTTTAATGTACAATGTGGCAGACATATTCTGGGAGAAACACCTTTTTGTCTTTTATGCCACATAAACTATGTTTATTTGTTTAGTGTTTTTGGCATAAAAGAATTTGAACATGATTTCTTTCAAGAATGCATAATAAGTACTCTCATAATCTCCTTTGCCATAAAGTAAAAAGGAATACATTATGAGTATTATGCATGTTCATTTGTTTTAAATTTATATAGATAATGGCTATATTTTTTTGTTTTCGATTTTTTGTTCATTTTGTGAAAGATGTTTTACATAACTGTTAGATTGTTATGTGTACATCGTATCTGTCACACACAAGGAGATATCTGTCTTATTTTTAGCATATGTGAGGTTAGAAAGCCACTTAATCATCCAAGAATATGTCATGTTTGAATTTATTTAGTTTCAGTAAATCTACTGTTCTGCAATAGATGTGAAAGATAAACTGGTTTTGATTCCCCTTTGAAATTGGGTGGAACATGACAATAGCATTTCAGATGCTCGATTACAGGTGAGTATGTAAGGTCACCTCACTTAGTGGAAATGACTCTCTGCCTAAATGATGGTAGAGAGGGTTCTGTGCATGCACGTCCGTACTCATAAAGCTGGATATGCTGAAGTAATTGTTTTTTTGTAGTTTTTTTCTTTGCTTTCTTCAAAGGGGTCAATGGCTGGTCTGGCTGAGTCATCAAAACCAGAGAATGGGAGCTTATCTGATTGCTGTAATCTCTGGCTGCCCTGTTGCAACAGCTAACTCAGTTAAAGTTGCCCATCCAAGTAATGAAGCAGCACCAAAGTTTATTGCTAACTGCCTATGGATGTGACTATCAACATTAAACATTTTTCTTCCACATGTCCTTACCGAGACCAGCATCCTCACTTATCGTTCCTTGAGATGGTGAAGGACAGGTGCTTTAGGGTGCACATGGATGCAAAATAAATGGCAAAAAATACAAGACATTTTCACTTATCTTTCATAGGGTAAGCATGACATCATTTGAGACCAAGGGCCAATCACCTCCTAGGTGGAAATCCTTCCCAGACTCTGTTAATTAACCCCTTGCCCTTCAGCCTTAGCAAGGCACCAAAGGCCTTTCATTGGGTCACTGAGCCGATTCTGAGGGCTCAGATTTTAAATCGATGTGCATGATTTGTGTGGTACTGTTTCCTTCCTATTTCAAACAATGTTTTGTCATCTCTTATGTGCTGTTGCAGCTTCAGGCTTTTGAACTTATTAGTGATTGTGTCGAATCTTGCTATGAAAAGACGTTGAATTTAACAATCAGACATGATGTGCAAATACCTTTTCAAGACTGTTAGCCTACACTGTGATGCCTTTAGGCCCAGACAGGAATTGTATTATGTAAAGATATATCCACTGGGGGATTCAAGACATCAGACAATATCCAGATATTATGTGACAAATTAAGAACACTGGGAGGACTGTAAATTAATAAAAGAGCAATTAATCAAGGTATTTAGATCGATCTGCCAGCAGCTCATATCAGTCAGTATGGTTATACCTCACCTCTGCCAATTAATCAGACTGCTGCCCTTCTCCCAGTGTACATGCATGGGAGGGGAATCCATTTATTGATCAAAGTACGTCCAGCTCTGCTACAGCAGGTGACAATATGGCTCCTTCGCGCTTGTTAGTATTGTGCTTTTCCCGGTTCACCTGTTACATCACAAACGTTAATATAAATAAATAAGTAAATAAAAATAATGGGTGTGTGGACAAGTGAAGTGACACGAGCTTTAATTGCGATCTGGTCGGAAGAACAGATAGAACAAGATCAGGACAGCATAGCAAGAAATTAAGAGTTTTGTATGATAAACTATTACAGCACGCTATTGGAAAGTTTTCATATACTGCAATGTGATTGTGTAATAAATATTGGGTATTTATGAAACAAAAAAGGAGCTCTCTGACGAACCCGTCTAGGAGCGATTTAAATAGCAATTAAGGATGAAAATGATTATGATTGTCTAGGAGAATGCATGCAGCACTCACGCAAAAGCAAACTTTAAACTGATTTTCTAACATATATTAATCCTGAAAATTAATTAGTTATTAAAATTGCAAAACTAGCTAGTTTTTTTTCCTATGACAGAGTAAAATGACAGAGACTTACCTGCACTATAATAGCCGTAACAAATTGAAGGTAAGAAAAAGCCAGATCTTAATCTAGCTGACTAGCGATGTAAGCATTGGATGTGCATAACATGTGATATTGGCATTAATATCGCACATTGTCCAGTCTTACCACAACCATTCTCCAAATTCAGTACAAAATACCCTGCCTTGCGTAGTGAGGTCATTCGGTGCTGGTACAAATTTTTACATTACTGGAAATCCAACACCTTGAAGTACCATACTTTTGCCACCTTCTTGAAGTACCAAAAGTACAGTACCCTGTGTGGTGTAAAAGCGCCCTTTTAGTTGAGCGGTGGATTGGACAGCTTTACAGTGCGGAACATTTCGTACATGCCGTACGTCCCCAGCTACGCATCGCGTTTCTTGTGTTACTTCCGGGTCAAAGCCCGGCGAGGACTGTGGAGCATGTGCAGTGCGCGTAGGCCAGTTTGAGTCTGATTGAACGTATACATGCAGTAAATCGGCTCCCAATCACATTATCTAGATGTCTTAGTCCGACTTGTAGAAATTTGATTTAGTACGATTTTACTTAGACTAACATGTTTAAATGTACTATAAAAATCTAGTTTTAATGAGACTAACACAACAATTCCATTTTCTTAGTCTGCATGTAAGCATAGTGTCACTGTTTCCCAGCCTTAAACAGTTCATTTGCATAATTGAATTCTGAGTTTGTTTATTGTTGCTAACCATGACAAAAACAGGGGCTCTCAGTCAGAGTTCATCCATCTAGGTCAGCCCCAGCACTGGGCTGCTGTAAATGGGGGCTCCTTCATTTGGAATCCGATTTGCATATTTCGTTCAGGGTTAAGGTTCAGCCAGCCATGGCAAAGATGCGAGCTCTATCAATGTCACTTAGGAATGTCTCAAAAATTACAGAAATCACAAGGAGAAATGCCACTTATGTGGAGCATCAAAAGGAAAAGCCACAGCCTTTCTGTTTCCACTTTAATTCGCGTAATTTAATGGTGTATTTTCAAAATGCGGCATGCAATTTTGTGATACATAGTATCACAATTTGATATTATTGTCTTGTATTTTTACAGGGTCATTTGCCATACCCTAAGGCAATTATTTACCCCTAAACAGAGGCAGCATGACAACCATGTACTCCCAACAGAAAATAGAGGAAATGGAAAGAAAGAAAAAAACGGTATCTCTTGGCTTGTCTTTCCTTGCAGTGTGGTCCTTGCCACTGTAAGCATCAAAGTGGCGAAAAGAGGAATAGAGACCACGTGGGGAAAAGCAGTTTGGCCACGCCGTAATGTGCGTGCCCCTCTGTTTCCTGGAGTGTGTGTGTGTGTGCATGTGTTTGCAAATACATGGCATTCTTTATGAGAGTTTTGGAACAGATCCTTCTGGTGGGGAAGCCCTACTTTGAATTTATGTAATATAATAAATGAAACATGATAACAGAAAGGCGGGAGATCACTGCGATCTGCAGTGTAAATGTGAGAACAAGCAATGCTAGATTAACAAGCCAGTACGATAAGGCCGTTTTAACATCTCTGTATAGCATGTCAGCATGTCACTTTGGTGTGATACCATTTGTGACATTATGCGTATTATATCCTACCTGCCAGTAGTCGCCTTAGTCCTTCCACTCTCTAATAGCTGGCAGTGTAAGTTACACCTGTGGTGACTTTTTAATGAAAATTAATCCCTCTTAAACTGTAAACTCTCAAAAACGGCTTTGACGGCTGTAAAGAAAACTGACAAATTACTCTAAGTCCCAAAACTCTGACAGCGCTAGACGTGCCTCTTAACGTCTGACTGTCTGCCTGTGATCAGGGTGTCTCACAAAAAGGGGGGTATTCTTACAAAGGGACTTTTTCCCTCTCCTCTTTCTCTGTCCATATCCCCAAAATTACAGTGGCATTTGCATAACAGCCTGTATCCTTGTCATCTAAAAATGGAAACTGAAAACAATCACTTGAATACAAACTCCTGGTGAGTTATTATTGGCCTGCAAAGGAATTTCTGGGTTTTGTGTGGCCAGATTGCACATATGTTTAATATATGAATTTGTTATTGCCTCTTTTAGTTTGACCACATCCACCTCTGCCCTATAAGGACTAATTTACCTAATAATGATCCCCAGAAGCGGCAGAGAGAAAGGAGCGTTTCTGCATTGCTCTGTAAATCCCTGAGGAGCCGTAATCGGCCCTCTGTGTAACATGCGTGGCAACAGCAACCCGTTAACAGTTGACATTTTGCCCCGATAAGGCTGGCATTGGCCGGATTCAACTGCTCAGTTCCAGCTTGAAAAGGGATTGGGGGACCTCCCAATGGACTGGGGCAGGCGGGGGGCACAGCAAACAGCCTCGGCCACCAAAGCCGTCCCACATTTAGCAAACACTTTAAACAGTGTTTACATTTTTAACCATACAAATTTATAAATCGAGATGTGATTTATGGAGGCCAGTTTAGTTAAATGTCTTGACTAAGAGTACAAACAACGCAGCCTATTGGATGAGATGGCAACTTATTAGGTAGACAGTGATCCTGCCAGCCAATGACAGAGGCAACAGGAACAGTTCCTGGTTTGATAAAAATGGTTAACCTTGTTCTCAGTCCAACAAACTCAATCTTTAATTAAAGGAACACCCTGCTGCAGGGGATTTTTAAAGATAAAATCCAAAACGTGCAGCTGTGCAAAGCAAAATTAACTTTTTCATTGCATCTTTACCACTAGGACTGATCTGTAATTTCTCAGTAATTTTCCAGGAGAAAAAAACACATCAATACACATATGACACCTATACAGACAGACACTACTGACATGATTTACATGTGAACACCTGGGAATGAGGAAGGGGGGGGGGTGGGAGGTAGGCTAAGCATTACTGTAACAAATGTATTCAAATAAAGTAAAATAAGTTTTTATGTCATTCACTGAAAATGTCTTGGCAATATTTCTTTGTTGATCTGCCAATGCTGCTTTGCAACTGTACGGCAAACATGCGGGGGCTGCCAAGACTGTCCGAGAGGTGTACTAAACGGAGGGATGGCACTAAAGATGAGGGTAACCACCCCGTGAGGGACAGAAACGTGGAGACAAAGGGAGGCGGGCCGCTGTGTCCCTGTCCTTCCCCTTTCCGCCACAGTCCCACCCTAGACCTTGCACCAAGAACAGACATCGTGTTCCAACCTGCTCCACGGTCCTCGGACCCCCATATACCCACCTCTCCACCGAGCCCCTATCTCCCTCCCGCCTCACAAGGATCCATTCAGCAGGGCCAGGGCGTGGGGGGGTGGCCTTGGAAAACCGGATTAAACACATAAACATAGGGCTGAGCGGGGGGGCGTGGTCATGTGGTGCCACTGAGCTCCCCGATGCAGGCGTCCTGAGCTAGGGTTAGGTTACCGTCGCAGCACCGGATCCAAGCAAACATAGATTGTGCTGATAAACCAGCCCCCCCCCCCCAGCACCTCCCCAGCACCACTGAAAACCATGCACCCAAAGACAAAAAGACATTTACTAATGAAACAGCTGAAAGTCGTCCCGTCCTCCCCAGCTTCTGAAACGGCTGAAAGTCGTCCCGTCCTCCCCAGCTTCTGAAACGGCTGAAAGTCGTCCCGTCCTCCCCAGCTTCTGAAACGGCTGAAAGTCGTCCCGTCCTCCCCAGCTTCTGAAACAGCTGTGTGAATTAGCCTCAGCACAAAATTTATGGCTCCTTGGCATTCATATTTTTTATTTAGTTTTATTTTTTGTTGTAAATAATTCCTTCCTGCTTTTGCTATAAGAAAAAAAAGATGGGGGCGTATGGTTTCAGCTGACAACTGTTCACTATGCCCAGAGATACATTGTGGGATACGAATGGACTGTGTACAGTGCACATCAGGGAATGGTGAAAATTATTAGAGGACATGGCCCAGTCCATTTTTCTAGTTGCGCATTAGTGTTAAGGCCCTTTGGACTAAACAAACAAACCCACAGAGCTCTTTTAGCTGAAGGGTTAGTGGTGTTGGAATCCAGGCTCCCAGCCAAAGAAAAGTATCAGAGACACTTCCTGACAGAGGCGAGTAATGCATCCCACAAGCTCTTACATAAGTCACAGTGTATGTCTGATTTACCTTCCCATACCATTCAAGACACCTTATAACAAAAAATGCACCAGCCAAAAATATACTAGCAATATATACTAAAGAACACATATAAAATAAATGGACAAAATGAACTTACAAGTGCCTATTGTATTAGCAATTTTGTAAACTCTATGTGTGTCTGATGTTTTTTGCATAAGTCTGGATTTACTTTCGTCAGTTTTACATCAAAGCATTGTCTGTAGTCTCCCTTGGTAAGATGCGTTGGTTCATTTAAAAATACAGATTGGCATGAAATGCCAGATAAAACATGATGGGAATAAAATGACCGTCCCATTTACCTGACCGCTCTTTCTCTTTGGATAAACAGAGATCATGCTTACCACTTAGTACAAGAAGTCAAGTACTTAAATACAGCAGAACACAATATACTCACAATATTGAGTTACTAATGTTAGCTTTGGATGAAAGGCACGGAACCATGTGAAAGCCATTCTTAACGGTGAACACTAAGATAAGTGACAGAGTGATAGTGGCCATCACACCCACAGGAACTTCTATGACGTCCCATAGCCATCAATATGGACCCCCCTCCTTCAGGGAAGGCTCTCCACAGCTTTATGGAGTGTGTCTGTGGGAATTTTTACCCATTCATCTAGAAGATCATTTGTGAGGTTGGGTACTGATGTTGGACATGAAGGTCTGGTTCTCAATATCTGTTCTAGTTCCCCCCAAAGGTGTTAGATGGGGTTGAGGTCAGGGCTCTATGCAGGTCAGTGAAGTTCTTGAATACCAGACTCACCCCACCTTGTTGCACCCCACTATCTGCATATTTCTCAACTTCCAAAACTATACATTTCCACTAATGATTGGAGAATCTGCTACACATACACAAAATTTTGCTGGGAGCAATTTGCACAGCAGCTACTACAGATAGGCAGAGGAACCAGCTTCAATTGATCAAACATCTTCGATTAGTCCAACACTTAATAGGCCGTGGACTGCTTAAGGTAATTTGGGTCTCAGCTAATAAAGGATCCAAAAAAGTCCATATCCACGTGGGGCCGAAACAACCGGCCTGACTGGACCTCCAAGCGGCACCTGTTAAAGCCGGAGCTTAGGGCTTCATCACGGGATTTTAAAAGCCCCCAGGGGGCCACAGCCTGCCATGCCTTGGGCCAAATGCAGGCACTGCCAAATCTGGGTATCAGCCACTCATATAAATGAGAGCTGAGGTGCTGGATTGGGTTCAGAATACCCGACCTCTCCCACACACACACCCTGCTAGGAGAGTATTAAGCAAACTGAAGTGTGAGCTGTTAGAACTGACGTGAGTTTATGGAGTGTAAGCTTTCACGGCCCGAGTGATGACAGGACGTGCCCTTGCTTGCCTGGGGGTGAGCGTGAGGCAGGAGGGGAGGGAGCAGGGATATCTTGGGGCCGCCCGGCTGCTGCACTGAGGCCCCCAGCACCTGCCCATTACAGACACACGTGCCTCCATAACTACCCACTAAGAGCCATGACTTCACATCCCACGCCACTGCATGGCCAATATGTTCCTTTTCTGTTCTGTTTTTATTAAACAAGATTTTAATCTGTATATTTATTACCTGTCAGGTTTACTCACACAGCAGGAATGATTAATCATTTTACAGAAAAAAACTTCCCAAAACAAAATGATGATTGTACTTACCAAAGGAAGAAATGAAAGCAAATTCCCAATTTCAGTAAATTACCCAGCAATAAAATTTATGGTTTTAAAATGTATTCGTATTCTTTTATTGAAGTAATCACACTTTTCTGTTTTTTACTGTAAAACTTTTCTTTGCATGAAAAGAACTGTATCTCCCTCCCCCAGCTTTATGCTCAGCACCCGAGAGATTGTCACAGTTTATTCGCTCAGAATTTAGTGAGATGTTAGAACTGCATTTTTTACAGATATCTCTCTATCTATTGACACCATAGTCATCAGACAGTTTCTTTCTGGATGTTAATTTCATGACTGCATTATAGCATCGATGAAATTTCCCAGGAGACCAAAATATAAAACTACCAGACCAAGAAGCATTAAACTGCTCATCAAGGTTTCTTGTAAATAGCATGTTTTTAGAAAGACATTTATTTCTTTGTCAAGGCAGCCGGGTGCCATATCTCAAACTGCATGTATATTACTCACTTCGGGCTGAGAATTATTAGTCAACAGTGTGTAACTATATTCAAGAAATCTATAATCACACCAATTCTTCGCAGTGAGACATACACTCACCTAAAGGATTATTAGGAACACCATACTAATACGGTGTTTGACCCCCTTTTGCCTTCAGAACTGCCTT
>JABFEB020000002.1:13969729-13982586 GCA_019775895.2 Stomatorhinus ivindoensis | reverse complement strand
TTCATTGCACTGCAGATGTTCTGATGG
The DNA here is from genome assembly GCA_019775895.2 of Stomatorhinus ivindoensis. NCBI lineage: Eukaryota > Metazoa > Chordata > Actinopteri > Osteoglossiformes > Mormyridae > Stomatorhinus > Stomatorhinus ivindoensis. The sequence continues at coordinate 13,982,559 of JABFEB020000002.1, read as the reverse complement.
CCCTCCCTGGCCTGTGAGGTCATCTTCATTGCACTGCAGATGTTCTGATGGCCCTCCCTGGCCTGTGAGGTCATCTTCATTGCATATGTTGTGATGGCCCTCCCTGGCCTGTGAACGTCTGTGTGCTGCTTATGAAGGTGTTATTGAAGATGGTGATTCATGAAGGGCCACATGATGTTTATGGAGCCACATGACAGGAACGTCGAACGACATATCTGGGCCCCGATCTTACTGGATCTTTCCAGACTGAGCGGTGGTCACAGCTGCTATAAGCAGATGGCCAGGGTCTGGATCGCTCCGCTCCAGCTTCAATCAGGCCGCCATTGTTTTTCTCAAGTAAAGAAAAAAGCAAAGTTTCCCTGCCTGCCCCCCTCCCTCCAGAATCTGCTTCCTGTTTTTAGTCCGACGCTGGCAGGTTAAGAACCTGAAAAACCATCTCAGAGCAGCTGGACAAGGAGCAGCTGTGCTTGGCAGGGAACGTCACCTTTCACCAGAATTAATCGGATTAGCAGCAAACGCCGATGTCCGGAAACCGCAAAGGAACCAGCTGCTGAGGCGTACTCAGATGGGCGTGTTATGGCGATGCTGTGTGTGAGCGCTGAGAACCCAGTCATGGTGGGATGCAGCAGGAGAAGGCGCCGGGCCCATATCTTTATGCTGCACTGGAGAAGATGTACCCAGAGTTGCATTAACGCCACAGGAGAAGAAAGTTCACCCGGAGCCTATTATATGTTTCACAATAGTGTAATTGCAGAGTTTAGTTTGAATGTGTGTGTGTGTGTGTGTGTGTGTGTGACAGAGAGAGAGAGAGAGAGAGAGAGAGAGAGAGAGAGAGAGAGAGAGAGACTAGTCTGGTGTTCCTCCAGTCCAGAGGAAAATGAGAAGAATAAATGAAGAGAAGCAGGCCAATCGAAGTGTAATCGGCCATCTCAAGACTCTCTTCAGTTGCCTGGCCATTATGTCCAATGTAGTGTAAAAACTGAATTACCCAGATAACTGCCTCACTGGCTTCATGGCTTCCAGCTGCTGTGCTGATTCCTGGGTTCACCTCTCAAGGAGAACTGGCTGTCTCCTGGGAGGTGACACCAAAAGGTGATGGTGTTTCAAGCAAAGTCTCCATAAGCCAAGGTCCCTTGTAGACTAACATTTTAGGGAGAGAGTGATCTGCAGCTTTTGGACTGAAATGCATTACAGTGACTGAATATTAATCTGCTTGATCCTGCTAAATTTGACCATTTTTAGGCTTGTGAATAATTTGAGGGCAAAACGCTTCCTTTATGTCGCTGTTACTACATGGGTAATTCTGCTCCTAGAGCAATTTGATCTCCTGCCTGCTTGTGAAGTCACTTAGTGGCAGCAAGTGTCTCGTTATCATGGCCAGAGAGTCGAATGCCGGCTTTTTCTGGGCAACACAACTAAGTCGCCGGCGGCCTTGCGTTGACATCACCCACCATCTGTCCGTCGCAACCACTGCATGGGTTGTGATGGCACCGTGACAGATGAAGGCTGCACACATCGCATATCACACAGGCAGAACACTTTGCTTCACCAGGATACCGTTTGACTGCTGCTTGTTTCCTGGTGCGATTAACCCGTATGAACGGATCCAAACCAAGAGCACTCTGGCCAGGTCGGCGCATGTCCCACTTGCAGACAGGGGAGTGTAGAATCCCACAGCTTGCTGAAACCATGCCAGAAATTTCCACGAAGCTACTTAAAGGCCGATGACAGTACGGGGACAAGGGAAACCCCCTCCAGAAAAATGCTGCTATGCTAAATTCAACTGTGCTGCAATGGAGAAATAAAGTAGATAGTGAAACAACACCAAAAATATGCAACACGACAGCAATTACGTCACCCTGATACACTACATGTCACACAGTACAATTCCGGCATACTCTGACATACTCCGACACAGTACATTACCGTGGTCTCCAACCACAGTCTGTGTTTCCAGCAAACTTTAATTGCTCACTTCTTTTATACTTAAAGCTGGCTATTTTTTGCTCATTATTAGCCCTGGTAGGTGACTTAGGAGATCTCATGTTTGACAAACATACTGAATAAATGGCATCTGAGAATGGCTTTTTAATGGGAAATCCATCTTAAGAGTGATCATTTTGGGTCAAATCCTCATCGCCGCTAGCTAATTTTATCCTTTTCATTTGCACGAAAGACCTTTTAACCTTAATTAGCCGCAAAGACACCCACCATTCTTTTTCATTTACTACTTTCCACTTTTAGGAAGTCTTCTAGTCTCCCAATAACCCCTCGACTTTATGTCGCGGCTTGTAACCCAGTGCCTTGTTAGTACTATAACTTACAGTTTGCAGAACCTGGAGGACAATGACAAAATTCCAAGTTGGTGGCTATATCACAGTGACAAGGAGAAAAGGGGCCAATGAATGAATAATGAGAGTATGAAGTTTGCCACAGAAAAATCAGAGCACAATTAACATCTAGCCTGCATGTGTGCCGATCTGGACATTTTACCATCTTTGTTTTGGCCCAATCCCCACCTCCCGTCGTCATGCTAACGAGAAATGACTCCGCATTTGTTTCAAACTGAGCTGTGGGAGACGGCCAAGGCTGAACGAAGCTTAAACAACCGTCCATTCTGAACAACTGAAGGGTTCTGGACATACCACACAAACACAGTGGCTACTTTTGACAAGAATGCAGAATGTAGCGCAGCCACATACTGTAATGTGAGCGTGACAAGCTTGCAGGTAGCAGTGGGCCCTGTGCACTCCTCCTGCCCTCACACACAGGCACATGTGCTCCCCAGGCCTGACACTGGAGAGATTTCACAGTCACATGGCAAACTCATTATATCCGCACTGGGAAACTTAAACAGGCCCATCAAGCTTTGGGAATGTGGTGTCTTCCATGCCGCCAGGGTCAGCGGGGGTCCTTCTACTGTGGAGGCTTTTCTGATCTCTCTTCCACACGTAAACAACATAGTCACTGACAGCAAACTGACCAGTACCCAGCCATACAGTCCCGACACCAGCAGGACTCTTTCCAACATACAAATCACAGAAAACGGATGATTCATTGTCAAAACACCAGGGTGGGGGGACGAGTGACTAAATGCTGTATGATATATGACTGGTCTGACACCCCAGGCCGCCAGCTCCCGTATGATAACTCTGCAACAGCTGCAAGTCGGTCACCGAAGGAATTTCAAAAAGTGCGATAAAATGCAATGGCCTGCAGCCCGATGACTCCCCAAAAACCTGTCTTCAAAGACAGCAGCATTACAAGAAAAATTCTTCACAAAAACAACAAAATCCCCACCCACAGCCTGCATGTGCAGTTGGATAGAAGTTCAAGTAGTAAGGTTTTGAAATGCACCATGACACGGGGATCAGCCTACCTCGTGCAGGGAGCTTACCGTAAGTACAAATCTGCAAAACAGTCCAAGATGACAGGGTGGAAAAGATGCGAAGGAGTTAGAGTAGTAAATACATAATTAATTTATTACTCGACCTACTCGGTCGTGCTAATTCGCACAGGGTGCTGATTGAACTTGGCTGCGCGCACACGGCGCGAGCCAGACACGCGAGGGTACCAAACATTCCGATGCAGGGCTCGCGATCGTCAATTAACAAAAGAAATACTTAAATAAATGTTAGGCTCAAGATGGATATAACATCCAATATAATGAAAATAACATAGCGATTCGTGGGAAATGCATGGAAATATAGTATAACATACATAAAATGCCGTTCATTAAAATGTGTGGATGATTTCATATGTAACCTAGTCAAGGATACCTATACACGGTATTCTTGGTGGGAAAGTGAGTATGCCAGAGTACCTTCACGATATTACCGTCATTTTTAAGGTATTATCTCTTAACACTATTGCTTCCCCCTATATACTTCAGTTGCATTTCTTATAAAACAGCAGGGTGGTTTCGATAAAAAAAAAGCTATTCGCTTACCACTAGTGCTCATGGTGCAGAAAAATTCTCATTCGAAAAAGCGTGTCCAGGGAAAATATGATCCTCGAAATCCCACAATAAATTGTTTCAAATACACTTCAAATATCCCCTTGTTCTTCTCCAGTGGAGTCCGATCAAGAAGCTATTAGAGTGTCCAGTGAAAACACCGGATGAGATAAATATTTAAAGCAGCGATATATATTAATTCATCCTTTCCAAACTGGAATACGCGCCCGTGAGCTTGCCCGGTGTCGAGTGCAGTGACGGACACAGGCAAGGTGAAGAGACCTGGAATAGTAACGGGAGGATAGGCTGTTCTGTAGAAGAAGCCGATTACAGCAATATTCTTGCAGTGCCAGCGCCTGTCGAGGATTGTGCTAAAGCCGGATCGCAATGGAGGTGCAATGCTGGTCTGTCACATTCCGCCTGCAGTTGATTCTCCTCCACTGCTTACTGATGGGCGCCGTCACGGCACTGCGCTCGCACCCACCTCGGTGCCCGATTCCATCTTCTGGCAGCTACGTCAGAGGCTCCCGATTGGCACCCGAGCCAGCGGCCGCTGTATTCCGCGCTCATGCCAAACCCAAAGCTTCGGGAAGACACATGATTTTTTTCGTGAAAGAATGGTTTGGGTATCACGCAAGAAGAAATCTACCGCCATCTTCAGGAAAGTTGGCATCTACAGGTGGATTTTATGGATCGTTATTCATGTGTCGGCATCTGCCGACATCTGGTGGTCACACGGCATATTGCATCCCAGCACCTTGTTAAAAGACACACGTATCACTTCGAAACCCGTTTAATTCGTTTGGAAGTAACGGATGTGAATACAGAAGCAGCTTTCCAAATTGTATTAATTTACACATAATTTTGTTAGAACGGTTTGTCGTCTGTTTATCTACGAAACGGACACTGTATTATTCATTATAGCATCTGTGTACTGTAGAATTCCCCTGTTTATATTATAATCAGGTGCACCATAGAGTCTGTTTTAGGTAATATCCTTACAGGGACGGTGATTGCCTCGAATTTACATATCCCATTCCGCCTGGTATCCGTGTGTCCTGTGATGTTTTGGCCGCGATGTGCAGTGGCGCATTGCTGCCATTTGCAGCTCCCCGAGGAAACGGGCCGTGGAGGAAGCGGGACAATGGAGGGATGTGAGTGGCGCCCTGAGCTTCCCGTCTGCAGCTGCTCGGAGCACCAGTGGCCCCCGTCCGCTGTAAACGAGTGCAGCTTGCATGTCTGCGGCTGGTCGCTAGCATTTACGCGGCAGCTCTGCCGAGTTCACTTTAACGACGCAAATAAATGTGCGGCACAGGTACCTGCAGGTCTGACAAGCTCCTTAATTGGCAGTGGAGGTGTGCTTTCATGCTGTTTAACTATGACTTAAGACAGGCCATGAGTATATGTGAACAGGGGCGGAATTACTGCCCGGGGGGCTATAAGCTGACAAGGGTAGGGGCCCCCTACATGGGCCACTGGAGATATTTTTGGAGAGGAACGTTTCTTCACAAGTTGCCTACCATTCTCATGAGACAGTATCAGACAAGGGAGATGTAATGTTACTCCTGTGTCCCTGTGCCTTACGGTTTCCCCTCCCCCCGTATGTAAAGCATCCATATTTCTCCATGCCTAACACTAAGCCATTATTAACGTGTTGATATTCTTATTGTCCTCCCCTGAATTGCCACCTGAAACTCTAACAGTCAGTAGCTACATAGAGCTTTTGGTTATAGGATATTTTGAATTGTCTTCCTGGAAGAAAAGCCAAACAATTGCACCACAAACAGATATAACTAAATAACAGGAAAACCATCTTCCTGAGTGGATATGGGCAATTCTGAGTGGGACTCTCCACATTCCGGGAATGTGCTGGAACAAACGTCCCATCTCCAAAAGTGAAATGTGCGAGAAGGCCGGCGTGCTGTCGCAGCCCATTCCTGTGGGTCACTGCCTTCCATCCCAGTGAAATATGCGCCTGCTGAGCCAATGCTCTGGGCTACAGTGTCTTAAGAGCCATAGCCAGAATCGAATTTGAACTGGGAATTTTCTGGTTTTTGAGTGCTGTCACGGCAAATGAGTGTAACATAAAGGAAAGAATGTATCCTCTTTGACAAACATAACGCTCTGCCAATAGCACGAACCATTATGATGGTTCAAAGAGGTGGGATTAGACACAAACACATTTTTCATGCTTGTTTGGAATCTTACATAGCCATTACAAAAAGCGCAATTAGTGCAAATGACAACATACCAGCCTGGAGTATTACTAAGCTAAACCGATAGCTAGACAGGAGACACAGGTCAAGGTGTATTTGACTATTACGAATGTATTACAATTATTATTATGTCATTACAAAATAAGATACAAGAGCTTAAACTGCTAATGTACAGAGAAGTTTATTCTTGTTCCGAGGGGGAAGTATATCTGACTCGAGCCTCTGCTTCCCATTGTCAGCTCGCCCTGCGCCCTTTGTGATGTTTCTGTCAGTCAGGTCATTCCTGATGTCAGATAGGTTCCTCGCATGACTTCCAGTGCGGCCCGACTGCTATGTCAGCGAGGGCCGCCTGCACTGTTTATGGACATATGCCATCAGACGTTCCACCCCGCTGCCGGCATTGCCCAGTGCGCCCTGTGACACAGCCGGCGAAGTGCTGCCACACGCAGAACTGCCTGTGGGGGCTTTTACCTTTACCTAGAGGGGCAGAGCGAGAAAGGTGCATGCAAGCCAAGAAGGACTTTGAATTATGCTAGAAATGAGGTGTGGTGAGGAAATATAATGCCTATAAGAAAGTGTTAGCAATGTATTTGGATTCAGGGAGGACTGTGTGACTCAGCAGCCAAGGGCTCTGTGCCTGTGATCGTAAGCTAGCTGCTTTGTGCCCCAGCCTCAGGCCTTAACCCCCCAGCCCCCTGGGTACTGCATGCTGCCAATCTGACATCAGGAATGTGCTCTGACCCCCAAACTAGTTCTCACCTACACTGTCAGAAAAAAAGAGTATCGAGTTGTACCTCCGCTGGACACCGGGGCTGCACCCTCAAGGCTCCGTACCTCACCTTAGCTGTAGGTAATTCTGCCTTATAACATATAGAAATGGACTTTGAGAAACATTGATGGTACATTAGTATTGTTTGTACCTTGCAGTCGATTCTTGTACCTTAAATCAGAATAAAGGGTACATTTATCTACGGCTAAGGGTACAACTTTCAGACCCTTGAGGGTTCAGCTCCAGTGACAAGCAAAGGTACAAACTGATGCTCTTTTTTCCTGACAGTGTAATTGTGTCTGTGTGTCTCATGGAGAGCAAGATGGGGGAGGTAAAAGGGAATTTCCCACAGGGATTAGTAAAGTATCACAGATTTATATCAAATTTGACCTACTGTATGTGTTCTTTCGCAATTTTCTATTTGAATGCTTTATTAGTGGTTACATTAACTTAATTTTCAGGGCTAATAAACTTCGTCAAACTTTTGTTTTGTTGAAAGAGTAAACTTGTCAAACCAGATACACGGCTTATGTTCAATGATTCTGTCCATGCAAATAGTTTGCATTCCTTTTTCTCTGGAAAACAACTAAACCTGCCCATTCTTTCAGACAAGCCATTTGAACTTTGTTACTTAAAATGAATCCTTGTGATATAAGTCATCACCTAACTATAAGACGGGAGGAAATTTTGAAAAAGTGCTCTAACACTCCTGTCACTCCGAAAGTCTCAACTTGCCTTTGACCTCCAGAAGAGCTTCAGTAAAACTTTGACCTCGGTATTCTCAAGGAAGTGTGAGAAAACCAGGAAAGAGAGAGAGAGCGAGGGCATGCAAAAGAGAGAGAGGGTGATAGCAGTCAGCAGACATTCCTGTGCCTCACAGGACTGGGGAGGGCTTACTCTGCCTCCTCAGTGTAGCTCTGATTATTCTGCAGCGTGGTGTTCCACCGGCAAACCAGCCCAGGAGCACCGTCGCCGGGGGACAAGGGCGCTAACGCTAAAGCGCAGGGGCATGCTTCCCGCAACCCCGTCCCACCGCAGGACTTTCCTCTCCCGTGGCCAGCGGTACGCTGACTCCCCCTCATGAGGGACTCTCGGACATCCGCGAGTCAGCAGCACAGAGGTAGGCAAGCAGTGTTTTGCTGGGTTTTGTCACAGGGAGTCCCTCTTCTCTGAGACAGCTGACTGTAGGAAGACTTCACTTCAGGGGTCTCTTCCTTGATAATCACTGGCTCCTAGGTGGGAAAACCTGATCTATCAGAGGCTGGTTAACTCTGCCCGTGACTTGCTCTCATTTCCTATGGCACTGCGGCCGTTCCCTTCTCTACTGTGCAAGCTGTGTGCTTGGAAGAACTTCACATGGAGCTGATCTAAACTTAGAGCCCACATGTCAGTCTCATGTTACAAGCTTCTCAGTTCATTGACTTTAACCAACTTTTAAAGCCTCCTAAGGAAATTACACACCTAGGACTCGTCACAAGGGCAGCTTAAGGTGACAAATGTTTTGGCCCTTTACATAAGTTCCTGTGTGTGTGTGTGTGTGTGTTTGTGTGTGTGTGAGGCAGCGGGTTTCTCTTTAACAACTCGACAGAGTTTTATATTGATAGGTAATGTTTTGTAACACGCTGTCTTTAGATAAACAGCTTTGTTAGAAGGACAAGCCATTGTTTGATAAGATAAGAAGGTGGTTTGGCACATAATGGCCTTTATGCTGTTTACACTGGGCTCACAAGTCTGACCAAGATAGGATCACGACTGGCCTAAATGAATGACCCTCAGGTAAATAAGGTGAAATAGAAAGGTCTTTTTTTATAAGATTATCCCCTCAGCATCTGTCAGCATGTGAAAGAGACAGAGCCAAAACAGAAGGGGGACTCTGGGGAGATCAAACGAGCCCATTTCACCGTGCCCCTCCATTAAACTCGTGAGAGAGGCTCAGGCTTGATTAGTTTAGTCTGGCAAGTCACAGTGAGCTGCAGGCCGCCCTGACGGGGGTCACAGTGAGCTGCAGGCCGCCCTGACGGGGGTCTCTGCTGTCAGAGCGTTTAGTGACCAGGGTCAGTCTCCTTTCCGACCCACTAAGAGCACAAATAGCTCCCTAGCTGCCACATGTTTAAGGAAATCGACTTAATGAAGTAGGCTCTTTAAGGGACTCATTAATTTTTTTTAACTAGATTCTTAGACATTATTTTTTTAATATCTCCTGGTAAAAGAGTGTGTAAAATCTGAGAAAAATACTTTATAAATAGATTTAAAAGAACGTAACATAAAACTAATGTGAATAGAATATATGCAAACTTATAAACACCATGGTTATAAAAAGACGACCCATGTTTTCTTGGATATGGTCTCTACATGAATACAGACATGAATCCATACATCCACCGTGCCCAGCTCCTTCACTGATGCCCGGGGGGCTAATAAACCTGTCACAGCCTTTCCAATCCTGCAATAAATACATCAAATAGCTTTTCCGTGTTAAATCTGCTATAATCAGTAAGTGATGGAAGAACATTAGGGGCCGAAAGAAGGGTTTGTCTAGAAGCTGCACCCATTGCACTCTATGCTTCTGTCTGCCGCTTTAAAGAAAAAGATCGCAGTTTTGTCAATGAAATGCAGACAAACTGACGACCCCCCCAGAGCCTGAGCTCTGGCTCACGTATGATTTGTTCTTACTGATTCTGCTCGGTGCGAAGTTCATCCACCTGGCGTCTCACACTGCCAATGCACCGCAGAATGTTTTAGCGTGAAGCCTTTCTGTCGCTCTTAATGGCTGTGCTTAAAAGCCGGCGCTGTAGTCTAAGTGCCAGCTTTTATTACTGACAGACAGGGCTGGGGAGGCCTGGTCCTCAGCATTTGTTTACCTCTTTGCGCCGCACACGCTCAATCTGGGGAGAGTAACGGGGGGAGATTTCAGCGTCGTGTCAATATTAAAACATGTATCGACACTGACACTGACAAAACAGGACATTTACTGCCGCCGAGCAGCACGGCGAATGTGCAGCGCTATGAAGGGGAGGTCCCAGGAGGACAAAGACTCCGGTGTGTTCGCCCTCTCTGTCCCGGGCAGGATGGGCGGGGAGGGGGGTCTTCACGCTTCTCTGCGGAGGGGGGCCAGCACGCTGATCGCTGCCTAGCCTTTTACACCCTGTGTTTAGAAGTTAGTCAACTGTATAAAAGTAATTTAAGATGGCGCATAACTGTGACTGGCCAGTTGGTTTTTTCCCACAGCTGAGAATAACTTTATATCAAAATATAGCATGTTAACAGAAACTGGAGCACTTTCCTGCACTAACTTAAGCCACGCAAAGTTAACAACTGATGTCGACAAATAACGTAGGCGTGTGACCGATGGCCCTCAGAGGGCCTTTGGCGCTCGGACAAACTTACCCACACAAGCATGCCATCAGCAGAGCTCTGCGCATTTGGAGGCAAGGCTGGGGAGGAAAGATAATGTGTGTGTGTGTGTGTGTGAGAGAGAGAGAGAGAGAGAGAGAGAGAGGGAGAAATGTTCTCTCAGACTGGGATGAATAGCAGCGCCGGCAGGGTGTAGGGTGTAACCCTCTCCAGACGGTCCAGCAGGAGCGAGTTGTGAGGAGCACGGCGAGATGTGCTGCACGGGCGACTTTCTGAGAAAATGCTTCTTGGTTTCAGGTTGGTGCCCGTTGATGTTCGTAGGTTTCGCAGACAAACGTCTCGTTAGTTCCAGGCGCTATGGGTAATATATTCACCAGTGAAGGTAACAAGCATGAGCAGGTGTTCGCATGAGGTGCTGAGTGACGCTGAGCTGCACCTCCACTAACCGCCGGGAGCTGCGAGTTCGCCCGGTCCTGTCGCGGCTCCTTCACAGCCAGAGCTGGGCTAAACGCACCGCTTCTTTGTCTACCTGTGTAAATCAGGCTAGGATGTTGCTCTAACACTTTCTACGTGATGAGGGGCCCCCTCATCAAGGGCTGATTAATATCTGGGAAAATTAGTCAGCCCAAGTCTATGTTGCTCAGAAATGTGATAGAGTTAGATTATACTATGACTGCAAACAGAATCCATGTTGCGCTTGAGGTCACTTTATGCCGCCGGACTGTGTGACTCTTGCCTGTCTGTCATGCGTGGATGTGACTGTCATGTGACCGTCGTGTGAGGACATGGCCGTGTCTTTCTACGTGCTTTTGACCCTTCGTTCTGCAGCGAAACCCGGGACCGCGTCTCAGCTCCAGCCACGATGGCGTTTTCTCTCCTCAGACATATCGCCGGCGGATCTGGACGCTTTGTGGAGCGAGCCTCCTTACACGCTGGATGCGGCCAATGAGATCTTTACAGGAAATGACATCATGACGACAGGTAATGGCATTATCAGAATTACAGGAAGACCAGCTAATGTGTATGCCTTCCAATTTTCAAATTCAGAGGCTGAAAGATGTAAACGGTTGAATGTATTATTCATTTATGAAAGAATGAGCTATGATTTACTGGATAGGAAAGTTGATTCAGTGATTCACAGGGACAAAGAGACTTTGTGTTATGGTATAGCGATTAGCTGCTGAGTAAGGAAGTCTTGTGGACATCCTCTACTCACAATGCACAACCTGGAAATGTGTTTACAACTCCAACAGATCCCAGTAACGCAACCCCAGATATGTGTACAGTCAGGCAATAGTAGCTCCTCACCTTGTTGCTGTTAATGTGTTCAGTGTTAGTAGCTTGGTTTTTCATGCATGAAGCAACTAAATATGCTTGTAACTTTGTTCACAAACAACAAACGGTAATTCATGCCAGTTGAATCAGTTACGGGATTTATGAGTATTTCTGATAGAGGGCCAATCGCTTCATTCCGATTTCATTTTAAGGACACTGATCTAAGGGCCCGATTGTACTGGGTGCCATACAGGAGAGGAGAGTGCGTTCCTCTGATAAAATGCTGAAATTCCAAGGGGATGACAGAGAGGCATTAGTTATTGATTGCTCAGTACAGAATGCAGTGAGTCCCCGTCGAGTGCAGCGGAAATCCTTTTGAACCCTTGTGTTCCCCCTGGACCAGGGGAGGAAGAGGAAGTGGAACCAGCGCCAGAGTTGGACAGTTACTGGAAGAGGAAGGAGGCCTTCGATAAGGGCAGCACAGTCTCACTGGCGGTGGGTGAGCGCTTCTCGTCAGGTACGCCAGCCGCCAGGCCCACGCTTCGGTGGTGCTCTGCCCCCTACTGACCATAGGGCTGCACAGTGAGAACTGGACACACTTGGGATTTTTCGCAGCCAGCCAGGTGGAGGACAGCCACAGGGAAAGACCATAGAGTGTAAATGAACATCATGGCTTTAAGAAGTGAAGCACACAGTGAAACAGCATTAAGACCCCTTTAAGAAGAGCCTAACGAGTCAATAAAAGCCTCCTAACACAGCTTACTAAAATCCCTAAAAGCCTTCTGCTGAGCTTGCAGCACTGCCCCACCAGCACTGCCCCATCCAGCACTGCCCCATCCAGCACTGCCCCACCAGCACTGCCCCACCAGCACTGCCCCATCCAGCACTGCGCCACCAGCACTGCCCCATCCAGCACTGCGCCACCAGCATTGTCCCATCCAGCACTGCCCCACCAGCACTGCCCCATCCAGCACTGCCCCATCCAGCACTGCCCTACCAGCACTGCCCCACCAGCACTGCCCCATCCAGCACTGCCCCACCAGCACTGCTCCATCCAGCACTGCACCACCAGCATTGTCCCATCCAGCACTGCGCCACCAGCATTGTCCCATCCAGCACTGCGCCACCAGCACTGCCCCATCCAGCACTGCGCCACCAGCATTGTCCCATCCAGCACTGCACCACCAGCACTGCGCCACCAGCACTGCCCCATCCAGCACTGCACCACCAGCACTGTCCCATCCAGCACTGCGCCACCAGC
>JABFEB020000002.1:13821079-13834160 GCA_019775895.2 Stomatorhinus ivindoensis | reverse complement strand
CATGGGCCCTGTCCCTGTCGGCCCCACCCACATATACCATGCCTACGTAGGCCCCGCCACATGGGCCCTCCCCCGTCGGCCCCACCCACATATACCATGCCTACGTAGGCCCCGCCACATGGGCCCTCCCCCGTTGGCCCAACCCACATATACCATGCCTACGTAGGCCCCGCCACATGGGCCCTCCCCTGTCGGCCCCACCCACATATACCATACCTACGTAGGCCCCGCCGCATGGGCCCTCCCCTGTCAGCCCCACCCACATATACCATACCTACGTAGGCCCCGCCACATGGGCCCTCCCCTGTCAGCCCCATCCACATATACCATGCCTACGTAGGCCCCACCACATGGGCCCTCCCCTGTCGGCCCCACCCACATATACCATGCCTACGTAGGCCCCGCCACATGGGCCCTGCTGATTAGTTACTGCCTGTTCACAGACTTCCCCTAGTTTTTGGGGCCTCATCTTTACAGTTCCTGCAAGCCCGTGGCTGCCCACCTTGTTATACTGACACAATCGAGGGCCGTTTCTAACTGTCTCTGACAAAGAAGGTAGGAGAGATGATTAAACAGCTGGCTGGATGTGATGGAGTGACCTTAGCTATAGAGTGGAGATGGCACTTATTGTACTAAAAACGTTAATCGCGCTTTGACTAAGCACGCCCTCACTGCCTCATAACGGCTGTTTGAGTCTCTTCTGGCTTCTGTTAGACATGATGCTGCGATTGCACTAATGTAGTCATGGCAATGCTCCTAGCAGTGTCTTGTCAGGACCCAGATCATTTTGGTTTCTATGCAGAAAACTGGGCACAAACGCATATATCTCTTACACGCTCCTACAATAATTATATTACTATGAGTAAAGTTACCTGACAGGTGCCTTTGGGGAAATGAGCAATTTGACCACATGGTAGGGGTGAGAGAGATGTATGTACATATGCAAAGGTATTTTTGGTATTTTGCTGTGGTGATGCTTTGCCAGCTCACGTGAAGTGGACAGGAGCTTGTGTGAACACTTTGGCGCCCTCTATAGACCAAAGTGGGAAGAGCTTTTGGCTGCGGATTGAAATTTTGGCAAAAGCAAAATAGCAAGACTGTATTAACTGGCACTATTACATGGCATTTATTGCGTTTCTGTGAATGAATACATTTATATAATGTACGAACAAAATGCCATAAAAATGTTTTGTGCTAAATCGATGCTTCCACGGAAAACGGAATGTCTGACAATGCGTATGAACTTTACTCGTATGCTCATATGTTTCTGTGTGTTTTTGAAGGTATTAATAATTTTTAAAAATTATTTTTTATTATAAAAACCAGAAACATGAGCTGCTGTTCCACCAATGCTGGATTCTGGTCATAGTGTGATATAATGATCCGTTAGAGAATTAACCCGAGGTCACATTTTTATTTTATAAAACTGAATGTTGAAATAACAGGAAAGAGATGTCACTGGTCTTCTGCTATCATAGACATCTTAGACTTGTTCTTGGAACTGTTTGGGTAAGATAGCTATTCATGATGGACATCACTTGAGAATAATTTGGATTTCAATACATTAAGTGTGTGTGTGTGTGTGTATGCGCACGCTCGGATTGGCGGCCACCCGCTTCTGCCAAGGCTCCTTGCAGTGTTTGAAGATGGAGTGCAGGAACGGGCTGCCATACGCCCTATGTCTACCGCCCTTTAGTGCTGTCTGAGTTACAGGAAGAGAACGACCGCTTTCATATTGCCGAGGAGATATCCTCCTCGCCTTTCTGTCATTAGAGAATCCTAAAATCCTAAAAATACTTTTTCTTGCTACCAGCAAACCTGTTTGGGTGTCCGTGGAGGTTTAAGGGGTAAAAACGACAAAAGTGAACCATAAATAAACCAGCAGCTTTGTACAAATCCTATTCCTGGATTTCTCTGTCGTGTACAGAGTTGCGATCAATTTGCGTTCGATACGGCAGCTTTCGTCTGCTTTTCTGTAAAAACACCTGATGGCGCTGTTGCATAACATTGGCGATGCTTCTCTTCGGCCAAACAAACCTTTGTATTACATATTCAGACTTTCTTTTACAACTCTACGTCTCAGTTAATTGCATATGGTTATCAAAACATTAAAAAAATAAAGGATTGAATTATACAACCACCAGATTCGTTTCTAGTCCCTGTGGGATGAACGAGTTACTGTTTGAGGAGCGTAGTATAATAAATCTACTAACACAATATTGTGGGAAAAATACAAGCGCATTAAAGAAAGCCATTAAATTCTGCGCCTTTTTTATGCAGCGCAGTTTAAGGAATTCTTGGTGAAATACCAAAATAATACAATGGGTTTGCAAACACGGGCTCGAAACATTGTTTTTTAAAGTATTCTTTTTAATAATTTTACTGTTCAACTTGGATGCTCGTACTACACAAGCGCGAAGTTTCTGACTGTCCCGCGTGGAAAGGTAATGCGGGGTGGTGGTGGGGGGGTGGGGGTTCGCATCGATCCTTATATCTGAAGGCGTGCTTGCGGAATGGCAGCATTTAAAAATCCCCCCCAAAAAACTGCATTGAATCGTTTCGGATGCTGTTTATGCGTTTCCATTAGCGGTGCATTTGCCAGAACAAGACAGATAAATTCATAAGAGTAAGCCAATTTTAAATCCGGCCCTTATCTGACTTCATGTTTCAATGCACACGAGAGTGGTATTTATTGGAAGACATTTGTCAAAGGATCAGTGGATAAAAACGATCGTTGGCCACAGCGAATAGCGCCTTATACACGTTATTTATTTAAACAACAGCTTGTTGGACATAAGGTGTATATATATAAAAGTCATATCTTATTTTTGACATACGCCCTATTGTATGACAGGCTTCTTTTTACGATTCTTCAATTAATATAAGGTTATTACTGAAGCACCAACATAAACTTCGTGATTTATACGAGCATCTGCTTCTTTAATGAATTCCATATTTCTAGTAGAGATTAAAGGGGAGATGCTTAATTCAGAACAGCGTTATTTACAGACTTCATACAAAAACAATCCTCGGAAGAATAAAGAACACATTTATTTATGCAACGTCTGAAATTCGCTCTCAGAAAATCTTTCAAGAATATTTGTTTTATCCTTTTGTTTTATTGAAATTCCCCCACATTGTAGCTATTACAAAAGCGGGAGATCATCTTAAATGTTGGGGGAAAAAAGCCAAAACACAACAGTCGAAAATATGAATGAATAGCCAGGGATGACATTCTACTAAAACTAAACAATGTTTTGAAGGGCATCAGTAAATCAGATCAGTAGATCGCGCCCTGAAATGAGGGATCCCGCATCAAACGCTGGAATGGCGAACTACGCCTTTAATTTGGGGGGATCGCTGAGTTTAATTTGCTCAGGAGACCTGCTAGTCAAGTACAGAAATTTATTATGCACACCTCAGTGAGCCGCTAATGTGGCCTCGCAAGAGCTGGTGTCTCGTGCAGCCTGACACGGGACAAGTTCAAGGAATAATGGATAACCGTGGGCCCGGCGCTGCGCTTTCCCGCTGTCTCTTCTGAGCGGTCGCCTTGCTTTCCTCTGCTCCCAATTTTCTCAGTCATTCAAGGGAGACCCTTGGCGAATGGAGTACGGGGCTTATTAGGGAGAGACAATAGCTGACTGAAGTACAGCCTGTAAGTTCGAGTGGAGAGCGATCAGTGTCGGCTCGCACATGAAATGAAAGTGTGACTTTTTTATTCTTTTTGCAAAAATGCATTTTATCTCAGAGAATCGGGAAATCTATCACTGTTGGCGACAGCTTCATTTTTAACTCTGCTATCAAACTGCCATTCTGCTAATATCTTAATGGTGCGGTCAGAGTAAATGGATATGACGATAACCGCTGACTTACGGTTAACATCCACACTCACTTATAGGGGGTAAAGGGTGATATTAAGGATTCCACCCCCCACAAATTTCAGGACTGATCTCATGTTTGCATTCGAACCGGCTCACTGTAAAAGATCCCCTGCCCTTTTTCCAGGCAGCAGTGTAGGTCGTGTGGAGCCCTGAGCCCAAGTGACTCTGCAGCCTACGGCCCCGGTCATGCTTACAGCGTTAAATCATCAGGCCTGACTTGTCCGCAGATATCTTTGTTATTGAATTCTGGAGTCCTTTTAATAGCTACCGCATCTCCACCGGGGCTCTGCGGCGGCCCGCGGATATAAATACTGGCGGCCCGCGGGGGTTAGGTGGGCCTGCTGCCTGTCCGTCAGTCAGGGCCGGCAGCTCGCTGTTGAGAAGCAGAGGGAAATCAAATGGCCCCGCTGAAGGACAGCCAGGGAAGTCTGCTCCTGCCGCGGCTATGTTTGTGTGCGGGCAGATGCGAAAGATTTATCTAACTGAATACTTTTCCATTCGCCGTCATCTCTGACTTCTCATCTCCCTGCATTACGAACCAGCTGTATCTTGCTATTAGTCCATCATTAGCTCCCATTAAATCTATTTCTGTCTTTTTTCAATTTGTTCACGATCCTGACACCGATTATCATACTCCAGATAGACACACTTATACCAATAACTTTATATTTTTAGTTCTTTTTATCTGCTCTGTGTAACACGGAGTGGGATTTCAAGATTTTAGGATTATTTAAAGATAAAATGCCAGAATACAATTAATTTGTAGTAGTAGTAGTAATAACAATAATTTGGTTTTACACTTAGTGATTGGGGATCAGTCCACTTTTTGTATCTTTTCGCTATTTAAAACAAAATTTTGCAGTCTGAGGAAGAAAATTACAAAATCATATCGTTTTGCTTTTATTGACAATCTTCGACAAACCAGTATATCGAAGGAACTGAAAGCCGGAGTCCGTCATTCTGCATGCGGCCGTAAATCTTCGCGCGAAAACGCCCGCATATACAAGCTAACAAAACAAGTTATAAATGCATTTTATGGTGCTGAGTGCATAACAGCAGTGTAAGCAGCAGCAATGGCAGCAAACAAATAACGCAATGTAATAATATAATGGTTAATTCATAATAAAATAAATACATAAGGTCGTTTGATGTCGAACTAAGATGTATGTGCAGATCAGGAATAAAACAAACGGTCTGGAAAATAATAATGAACGGATGAAAAGCCAGAACAACATATTCTACTTTATTGGAATTTTAATCTAATAATTGAAATGTTGTTATTGTTGAGCTTTTTTTTGTTTTGAAATTCACTTGCTTCCTTAATTATGCGAGATATGTTTTTCAAGTAGAAAACAGGCGTTCATAAATTGGACTGAACAATTGACCAAATTAAACGAAGCAGCGAGGATGCTGGATGGTATTGCTTACAGGGAACCATTCCAAAGCTGGGCATTATATTCCTGAACCGCATTAAAAGCACGTGTGAGTTTTGGTGTTACAGGACTGTGCGCTGAAACGAAACACTTATCCTTGAACCTTTAATTTTAATTTCCATGCACAGAAGTACTTCCGTATTTATTGCTACATACATTCGATTTCATATTATTATCATTTTATTGACAGGAATTTATTAAGAAAAATGTAAAACATATAAACAAATATAGGGTATACAAAATAAACAACTCATTTTAAACTTTTCATCAGAAATGCAAAACTGGCTTCTTATATGAAATACTTGCACAAGGTCAGAATTATAAAAATCTTGTGCCGGAGAATCGACACGGACAATGCAGGTTCTGTCCCTGCGGGTAGGGAAGGAAAGTGCAAGTTTGACATATCTTGTGATTGATTGCCGTTGCCCGTGTGAGGAGAAAGCTGAAGGAAGCGTAAAGCGCACATAGACACCAGGATCAATGTCTTTCCGTTTTTCATTTACTATCATTCAGTTCGAGTGGTTAAATACCATATAAAGTTCATCATCACCGACAGATATACGTTTCCCAGATCCGTGTTATTATCTCAGTCGAAGAATAACAAGTCCATCGTCAGTCACCGTATTTTCGTTCCACACGTAGTTTCTAAAGGTGCTCGTCGTCTAAATGCCGTTGAAAGTCCAATAAAACTCACATTTCAAATAACAGGGCGACTGAAATGTTTGTATGCGCTATACGAATTGCGCTTCTGAATGATGCTAACTTATTTATAGGTAAAATGTAAAAAAAAACTCGAAGTCTTCATTAATTGATCATTTTAAAAGTTATATTCTACGCCTGATTTAAACTAGATATGAAATTCCGGCTTGTGATACAAAAGAATAACGATGTAAACCTGCAGAGAGTTTAAGGCGACAACCTGTCGATTATCAGACTAATGACATATCATTCAGGCAGACCCCCCCGCCCGGTCCGATGCGGCCGCCAGCTCATCCAAATCAATTTACGGGCTCAAACACAGGTACGGTCACGCTTTGTTTTAAGTCGAGCGGCTAATTTTCCAAGGATTTCGCGGGTTAAAAGAGATAAACGACACGAGAAGCGACTGCCTTCTCTTGGGTCTGCTCCCGCTGAGATGCAGCCGCTGTGGACTAAATTTATTTAGATCCAATCATGTTAATTTGGAGCCTCCCTACAAACCAGTGCAAGGTCCTTCTAGACTATAGTTTCTCGGCTGTCGTTAATAGTAAATTGTCCCAAAGCTGTGCGTTGTCTGTCGAGTAATATATTTGACATCTGGCTTTGAGGAGGCTCACTCGGCGTTTTCTCGCTTGAAATCCTGCTGTTTGTTAAATGGAGGGGGAGGGCTCACACACGCGAACGGGCCACGAGAGCCGTGGTTGGGCGGCTAGCGAAGCGGAGTCCGGGCTTGGCGCGGTTAGGGGGCGTCCCACACTCCGCGGCCACTCCCTCTTCCCTTTGGGGTTAGTGTGCCCGTGTTTAGCTCCCAGAGATAGTCAAATCGGATTCCTTAGGGAAGGGACACAAATCACTCCCATTTTAACAAGGGGAGCGACGCGGGATCTGCAGTCACACGGGTCTACCTCCTCTCCTTGATTTTCCATTTCTCATTCATTTGATTTTAAGAGAAAGATCATTGGTGGGGAAAAAGAAAGAAGAAGAAGAAAAACTTGTCAGGGGATGATGACACTTGATCTGGCCCCGGCTGTGAGCTGTAGTTGGTCCTATTGTTTCTTAAAGTCACTCCTGAGCTTTTGTTTTAACTGAGTCTCCTTTAAGCGGACACAGCAAAGTCTCAAGTGAGCTAATAATCTTCGTCTGCTTTTCCATTCCTCACATTTTATTTTCGTTTTTCTCATTTGTGATGTTCTCGCACCATACACCTAAACCTGGATTCTGACGGACATCGCTTCATCCGATACTTCATTTTGTACCGGTATTTTTTAAAGATTGACAAGTGAGTAGACTTACGGGCACTTGGACGGACTCTCCCCCGCAAGCGGAAAAACGCAAATCGTTTACTGGCGATCAGAAGGAACGGGCCGGGGCTTATAAGAACAGGCAGAAAGAGTGACAGGAAAGAGAAGCTGTGTTCATGTTTGGGATTCAAGAGAGCATTCAAAGGAGTGCAAGTAGTATGAAAGAGGAGCCCATCGGATCCGGAATGAACGCGGTTCGGACATGGATGCAAGGAGCCGGAGTGCTAGATGCAAACACGGCCGCTCAGAGGTAAGCCTTCAGCATCCGCTGGTCCGGGTATGACTGCCACAGAACCCACGGATCGTTCGTTGTATTTTTCTTCGAGCGTTTTTTCTCAAGCAATGTTCCATTAAGAAAAAACATTATGAACCCGCTTTATTATTGTGATCTCATTAGTAATCTACTGTACTGCGTGTACTACTGCGTTAACTTGCGACGATTCGGTGCGTGAACGGTAATTCTCCGTGGATGGGGATGCTCCTTCCGTGGAGGTACCTTCGGACATTCAAATAAAGTATCTATTTTCCGGGAAACCTTTTATCGAATTTGTACAGATCTGAATTTAAAGCATCTGAAAATATTAAATCGTAAGCTACATAAATGGGAAGACGTAATGTGATTTTTTTGTAATGAAAAATATTCCTATTACAGATTAATTTCAATATAGTCCATTTCATATATCCTAGTTATACCGTTTGTACAGTGAGGAACATTTATTGGAATAAAATATTAAATACACAATGTTACATTTCAAAATGTCTCCATCATCAATATTTGTTCTCCGCTCGATCGCATTTGAAAAACTTAACGAGAGAAATTCATAAGCGCGGAACTTAAGACGGTTCTCATAGCTGCCTATAATTTTTATGTTTTCCGTCAGCGACGTGAAAAGATTTATTTACTGCGGTTGTTACAAAGTTGCTTAAACATCCATTTTCCATTTTGAAGCTGAAATTAAAATCGTGGTAATTACTGAGACTACGTAATTATGTTTGTACTTAACATGATTTGTAGCATTATTTTTTGGTATTGATTTTAAATAAAACTACGTCGTCTTGTAGGCATAGTATGGGTCAGAGAAGGGCGGCCAGAATGAAACGCGGCGGTGCCTTTTTTCTGCCAAAAAGTCCTGGATGCTCATAACTGACATTTCGGGCACAAAATGAAATAATACTAAAGTGTCAGTATGACCCATGAGAGCCCGTGAACTTGTAATAGCGAAGGTGACTTTAAAGATTCATTTTCTTCACAAACAGCTTCAAACCACGCCAAGTTACACAGGCACTAGTATGACTGATTAAACATCTGAATTATTAATCATGATTCTAAAGAGCTTCTCATAATAATTTATATCGTTCTAAGTGCTGTTTTATCACCACTTCATCTCGCGTTTGTCGACAGCGGAGTTGGGCTTGCCCGCGCGCACTTCGAGAAGCAGCCGCCGTCGAACCTCCGAAAATCCAACTTCTTTCACTTCGTTTTGGCGCTTTACGACCGACAAGGACAGCCTGTGGAAATCGAAAGAACTTCTTTCGTTGGATTTGTTGAAAAAGAACGGGTGAGTTATGTAAGACTGGCAACGTTTCACAAATGCTTATGAGTGCAGATCAGATCTCGCTAATTTATTGTTCTTACATTGTGTAATAAACTGATGAGAACCCCTCCTTAATTTTTTTTGAAGATATAATTGGTGCGCGTTCACTCCTACAGGGATATTCCTCTTATGTGCAATACTATTTTTTGCTAACAATAAAGAAATCAGTTTTCCTTTTTATACAAGCAAGTTTAACAACCGTACAATAAGTACTTCAATTCATTGCGTTTATTTTCTCCATATTTGTTTATTAAATCTCGGTATTTTCATAATATTTGAAAGATTTGTTTACTCTTCGTTGGTATAAATACAATCCAGGAATCTGAGGGGACCCGTGTACTTGTCATGGGTTCCGAAGTCTCATTTTGATTAGTTTTACTACAGTGTACCGAGTGTCATATGTTGTTGACTTTAAATTGTATTCCCATATCATCATTACCTTTTCAACAAACAGTATTTTCATTCTCGTTGTTCTACCGATTCTCGTGTATTTCTATGTTAAATCGGTTGCGTGTGATTTCGGCCAATTTCTCGGATAGTTAACTTTTTAATGGGCTAATCGTCCAACTGATATGAACAACCGCTAGCAATAAAAACGTAATTTGTTGGTCGTACCATACGCATATGCGCTCAATCACAGGCCCTGCACCTAGAATTGGAACTGGGGGGGGGGGGGGGGGGGATTTTTGGGCATTTCTCAGCTATTGTAATTTAGGTTGGCTTCAGTTTGGAAAAGGACAGCCTATATAACTGAAGCATTTCGGGAATGAGGAAAGTTTTCCCCGTGAAGACATAAGACAGATGGGTTTAATTTGTTGAACTTGAAATGGAAATAATTACAGAAACCTCACTCATTCACTCACTCACTCACATTTATTTATTAAATTGATGCTCATGGGTATTTATAGGCCTACGTTATACACTGTTAAAATGATTTAATACTTTATTGAATTTTTATTTTTTTAGTTCAGCACGTTTGCTCCACCTAAGTCTAGGAGCAAGCCACCGTCTGCTCCCCGCAGGCCTTAGTGAAACTCTGTGAGCGTCCACAGTTACAATTAGGCGTCGTAACCTTTGTGTTTCCGTAGGAATCCAACGGCGAAAAGACGAACAATGGGATCCACTACCGATTACAACTTCTGTACAGCAACGGTGAGAGCAGCTTCCTGCGCGGCTGGCCCGCGTCTCCAGATCACTTGCAAGACATAGTTGTTTTATGTGAGAAGAACACAGCAGGAAATTCACGCGGGTATTTGCATAACCTTCTAGAGAAAATAAAATCACCCGAAGACAGGTGCGAATTAATCATACAGTTTACGCAGTTTGCATAACACATTAATGGAAATATCGTGCAGGATGTTAACTGTTGTCAAGATTATTGTATACTGTAGAAGCATACAATAAATTGTAATTTATTATGGCCGAAATGCCTATAATAGGGTATAAAATGAATGATGGTAAAATAGTTTTAGTGTTCATTTTTATTTTCGCTATCACAAAAATAACGGTTTTAGTAGACTTAATGGGATACTAAAAGTCACCGGAATTACCATATCCTACTTGAAATGGCTTCATATAATAAGACTAATATACTGTTTTGTTATTTGCATTTCATTATTACCGTAATTTTTCGATCTCTTTATTAAAACCACGATAGTGACGTCTGTATATTTAATAGCAGCAGCAGCAACAACAACAACAATAAAAAATAACAATGACAGCAACGAAACAACAACAATAATAATAATAATAACTGCGGCCCTTAACATACTCGAATGAATAGATGCTGATTTTCAGCCGTTTCCTTTTTATTCACGGGTTAGCGATTATCTGTTTAAAAAAGCACGTTAAGGAAGTGGTCGTAGGCGACGATATTTCTTCTTGAATCCTGAAATTTAAAACGCGTTGTTTTAACCTTCTCCTTTATACCCTGAATTACCGTTGCAATGCGTTGTCTATATTAAGTCGGGGTTTTTAATTAATGTTTCGCTTTCTCCACTTTTAAAATTTAAGTATGACCTTATACTTTAAGCGGAATCCATTGGGTATATTTTATGTTTACATTCCTCTCTGACGAAAATAGAGATTTCAGTATTAGAAGGTTTTAACTATTTGAATTGGATTTAGTCTTTGTTGCGCGCTATTTACTTTATAAAGCATTTGAGATGCCAGTGAAAATAATGTAGTGTATATGGGGAGGAACTGCTTTAAATACTATGGAGACTGATACGAATTAACAATTGCATTAGCTTAAACAATTTGGGCAGGTAAGCTTCTCCAGATAAATAATAAAGAAATAAAACTAGCATGTGCAGGATCCGACACCATGACAATCTGAGCGTATGATGATCGGTGATCAATGCCGCATGCAGTGTGTCAGGGGTGCGCGGACCAGGAGAAGACTTCCATAAACAAGCTACGCTTTCACATAAAACCAAATGAGAAAAACGAGAAGTAAAACAATATATACCGAGAGAGGAGCGTGTGTTACTTCTGCACAATGAACAAAATCATTCAACCTAGTGAGGCATCATCCTAAGTGAGGGGCACTTTGTAACTTTGTAACGTCAACGTAGCGAGCATAGCAGGCGAGCAGACGGTGGGGGGGGTCGGGGTAGCGGGAATCACAGGACCCTGTGTGTGCTGTCAGGATTCTCCCTAGCGGAGCGCTTCACGCTGCCGTTCGGTTATCTGAGCCACTCGAAATCTCCCCTAATCTCTGTTCTCCTGCAGGTATCAGGACAGAGCAAGATTTCTATGTGCGACTGATCGACTCCATGACCAAGCAGGTAAGGTTTCTCTTTCTTTGAGGCTGTCCCCACCTGGTCCCCGCCTGGTCCCCTCCCACCTCAGACCCAGTCAGGAAGCAGAAAAGTTCACGCCACTCAGGGCAGAGTATTGAGGCTGTGTGTAGGCCTGTGTGCGAGGCTGTGTGTGCGGGGCTGTGCGTGTGGGGCTGTGTGTGCGGGCGGCTGTGTGCGTGGGGCTCTGTGTGTGGGACTGTGTCCGGGGCTCTGGTATTTCTGTGTTCCTGTGAGTCTTCCTATGTGTTGGTATGTTTGTGTGCTGGTGTGGTGGCCAGTAAACCAAACCCCGGGGGCATGTGGGTAGTGTCACATTGTAGTATGCTTCTGACAGAAGGGCAGTATGCAGTATGTAGCATGCATTATACTGACAGAAGGACAGTATGCAGTATGTAGCATGCAGTATACTGACAGAAGGACAGTATGCAGTATGTAGCATGCAGTATACTGACAGAAGGACAGTAAGCAGTATGCTTCTGACAGAAGCCTACTGTATACTATATACTCCATGCTGCTGGTGCTCTGGCAAGGGGGGACTGATGGGTGTTTTAGGAGTTTCATTGTTTTTTTGGGGGGTGGAGGGTGATCAGATTTCATATGAAGTAGCTTCTGTTCGGAGAGGAAAATATTATTGACTGAAAATGTGGAGTGAGGGTTCGGGTTAGTGATGGCATGATCTGTTAGGGGCAAAGACTGCCTCCCTTTTAAAAGCTTTCTGAAGTTTGCCAGAGCGGAACATTTACAGCAGACATCAGACCCACTAATATGGGGTTTAAGCCTGTTTTCAGTGAAGGGGTTTAGGGTCATTTTATTTTGCACTGATTCGTGGATTTGTTTGATCAAAGGTGCAGGATGAGCTTCACACTCCTGTCTGTGTCACTAGCAGGAGGTCAGTCCTCTGTGAGAACTCAGGTTACCATCCAGGGGTTTAGTTAGATATGGTGCAGGGGGGGTTGCCAGTCGCATGGTGTGAGGGGCCAGCAGTTAGGCTCTGAATGACCTAAACTCCGGTCTGCCCCCCACGGTGTTGGGTGGATTGCATGTGGTCGTGTCGCTTGGTCTGGCAGTAATCACTGGGGGATCAGGGCTGTCGCTCAGAGATACGTGGTTTGGCATCATGAAAGGAGGAGTTTGGAAGTGAAGAGTACCGGAAAGATGCAAAATGTCCCTGTCCTGCAATGGGATGGCGCCCCCTCCTGGGTTGTTCCCTGTCCTGCTATGGGATGGCCCCCCCTCCTGGGTTGTTCCCTGTCCTGTGATGGGTTGACCCCCCCTCCTGGGTTGTACCCTATCCTGTGATGGGATGACCCCCCCTCCTGGGTTGTACCCTGTCCTGTGATGGGATGACCCCCCCTCCTGGGTTGTTCC
>JABFEB020000002.1:13708556-13718992 GCA_019775895.2 Stomatorhinus ivindoensis | reverse complement strand
GCTAGGGAAGGGGGGGGGGGGTGGCGTGCTGGGGGAGTGAGAGATAGAAAGCTAATTCGTGGCCACACTATACGCAGCAGTGGAGGCAATTCTGTGCATTTCTTGCCAGCCCCTGATTCGCCGGCAGCGCCATGCTCAGACGGTAATTCGTGAGAGGTCATATTCCCGCCATACCGCAGGGCAGCCCATTAATTTGAAATGAGGCTGTTTGTAATGAAGTCAGCCGGTCATGCGTTCGCAAGTCACACCAAAGCCTGGCTCGCATTATTACCTGTAATTAAATGTGAAGTCTTGTTTTATATATATGCACAAACAAAAGAATACAGTTGGAACAATAGATTTCAGAATAATGAACGGGCCAGCCGTGCTGCCTCGATAGCGATTGCTTTCGACTGGTTGGAGAATGGGGGGTCACCTGGACGTGCTGTCCAATGCTCCTACCACATTATTACACTTTCCAAATATTAGGGAAAGGTTGGGAGTTGAGGGACACGGCAGAAAGGTTCAGAGACATTCATTCAAAACACGTACTTGCCAGGGAGTCAAACAGATGGATCCTGAAGGTTGTGACCTTTGATCTGACCATCCTAGGAATTTTTTTAAAAATTACGTCTGCCTGTTTGTTTGCCCATTTGTTTGACTGATTGTCTATCTGTATGTTTATTTTCCAGTTTGATTGCTTTTTGTATATTTGCCTGATTATTTTCCTTTTTGTGAATTGCCGTTTTCTTTTTTGTTCGTCCATTCGTTTGTCTGCATGTTCATCTTCTTGTTTGTCTATTCATCTGTCTGTTTGCATCGTTGCTTGATAATTTGTTTATATGCCTGTTTTTCTATTTATTTTTGCATCTGGCTGTTTGTTTTCCAGTTTGTCCGTCAATTTTTTTTTTCATTTATCTGTCTGCCAGTTTTCCAGTTTGTTTGCCCAATCATTTGTGTCTCTTTAACTGTTTATTTTCACGTTTGTATTCTCTTTTTGTCTGCCTGTTTGTTTGCCGATTCGTTTGTCTGTGTATTCTTCCGTCTGTGTACCCATTTGCTCGTCCCGTGTGTTTGTCTGCTGTTTGTTTTCGTGTATGTCTGCCCATTTTGTTTGCCTGCTCGGCGTCACCCCAACCCTCCCCGGCCGCTCTGCTCACCCTGTAATGCGTTTCAGACAGGCTGCCGCCTGTCAGCAGAACAGGCTGTGCAGAAGCGGGGCGGCGGGGCCCTCCTGGGAGATCCCCTCCGCAGATATATGCATGCTTCACTTCGCCCTAATTTATTGTGGGAGTGCCTGCATTTTATCTGCAGGAGCCAGCCTTGGAAGAATGATGGACCCAGTCTTTCTTGCACTCCCCTCCCCTCCCTCTTCCCTCGGCTTCCACTCATTTTTTTTTAATTCGACGGAGGGAATTAAACCAAGGCTAACGTCGCTCACGTCTGATCATATGAGAAATCTGTGAGGTGTCGACGGGTTTGGGAGGGGGGGAGGCATGCAGAGGAGAGGGTCTTGCCGCCGGCCCACGGTCTATTTATCATCTCTATCTGGAGGGGTGCACATGCTTGTGTGTGTGTGTGTGTGTATGCTGGGGGGCAGTATTCCCAAAGCACTTGCAGGGAAATACGCAATGCTCATGCACTTGGAGAACGTGGTGGCCGCGTCTCAGAGCTGCGCACCTGCCGCGTCAGTTCCGTTTGCGGATCCAATCTGTAAAAGCGTGAGCGGGACGGTAATTAAAGAGGTAATGTTTATGGGGCAAGGTAATTACTTTATAAAAGATCACAATAATCCATCTGCAGTGGCAGCAGATAGTAATTGTTCAGCCCTCACTGGGTCATGTGATATACTGTAAACAGAAAGAGACCGAATGAAAACAAAGCTTTTGCCCACATTAAAAATGGAGCAAGTGCAACATTGTTAATGCAGCACTGACATTTTCCCTATAAATGAATACTATTTAGAGAAGTAAAAAAAACAAAAGCACGTCATATTCCCATTGATGGCAGCAGGTAATATGAATATGAATTATTTTACACATCTTTGGCAGCATTGTGAGATACTCTCTGTGCTCATACTGGGTTTGGGTCAGCGTGCACAGAGGCCACATCCCATCCCATGGGTCAAAGACACCAGTAGTGTCTAACAAACTCATAAATGCCGGATCTCAACAGAGAGTCTGGGCTCGGGCCGCGACAAATGACTTTCCGAATCCTCCTTGGCATCCCCTGCTTTCTGGTTGGGCAAAATGATCTTTATTAGTTGTAAATGATCATGCTAGGAAATGTATTTTAGGAATCCCATCCATGATACGGCGCCTATTAATATGTTTACTCTGCAGCATCCGTATGAAATGCATCGAGCATGCTTGATTAATTAAATGCACTGCCGTCAAAATAAAACAGAGTGAGCCTTGGAAACGGGCTGTCCGGTCCCACAGCCATGTAATATAAATTTGTCTGTGCAAAATGATTTAGAGATGTTGCTGCTGTTTTTGGGATGTCTGGACAGCAAGGGTCACATGAAGAAAAGCAGAAACCAGCTGAACACTGGGGTGATTCTTGGATTTTTTAAGGTAGGGGGCATAAGAAGGGCTATATTTCATACTGGGGAGGGCAATCTTGTCATTAGCCAACCATATGTTTTGAACATATGAGTGACAGGGGAAGGGGCCAATCAGCTTTCAGCTGGGGCCAATGCCCCATTGACCCTGTGCCCTACACGGCTTTGGACTCTCCCTAGGTCTAGCGGTGGGTGAGAGCAGACAGTGTGGTCCACGAAGAACCTTCTACCTTTGTCACTGACCCTGAGCAGTTTGAAGGAATATTCTCACTCACGTACACACGCACACACTTGTGAGGCCTGTGGGGGAGGGGAAAGAAGGGGAGGAGGGAGAGTAGAGGGAGGGTAGGTACATGGCAGTTTCATTTGCATTTCACAATATGACCTTGACTATGAAAGAAACAAGTTAATAAGCCTTCAACAAATGATAAGCTGTTTGGTCGATTTGCCTAGTGAACTGTTAATTGTAAAACTAGAAGACATTATGTTCAGCTCTCCGCATTACATCTTTTCTGTTTTAACAGAGACACTTCATTGGGCTCAATTAACAAAGCCTTGGAGATTTATTAACACACTTCTTCATGGTCAATGATCCATTACACTTAAGACATAACATTGTAAAATGCACATTATCTTCCTCTGGCACTTACAATAATGCACCAGGAAGGCGACAGACATATGTTTGCCCTGATAGAGTAGCATTATTAGCTGACAAATTGTACAATTTGTCGGACGCTTAATTTATCAGCCCCGGAGAGCACTTAGGCTGCCCAGATCCCCGCCATTGTCTTCCAGACAGTGCCTCCCCCAGGCACACAGCCAGGCCAACACAGGTCATGACCACCCTACACAACATGGGTCAATCAGACAGCAAATAACTAGTGAGGGACCAAACCCCCCCCCCCACCATCCGTCGTTTGGCCTTTGAATATTAACCAGCTTACACTGTAAGTGTACCACAAGCAATGAGCTCAATACCTTCTCCTCAATAAATAACCAAATGACTTCCGTTGCTGTTGCAAAAGCTTCTAAAAGTCACGTTCCTCCCCTCAGTCCTCCATTTCATGACATATAAGCACGGTTCATTCTGGCTGCCTCGGTTTTCCACCATCCTGAGACCCGTCCAGCTGGGGGTTTTAAGTGACTTTCCGGAAATGAACATGGGAATGAGGATGCTTGGGGCGGCCGTTAAACCGCAGCTCCGTTTTTTTCCCCCCCGTATTTCATTACAATATCTCTGTTTATCAGCGCCGTCCTTTGTGTTCAAATCCTTCGCCGAGGCAAGTAAATAGAAGCGGGGAACAGTAAGTCACACTGATACAGTAACCTTTGAAATAATCACCGCTGTCTAATGGGCACCCTTAATTAACCTTGCAAGGAAATTAATAATCCTGTTAAATGAAGAAGGGAAAGATTCTTGATCACCACTGCGATCCTTTGGGGAGGACTTTCATTTTCAATTTGCTCATTTAAAAAGATAGAAACGTCTCCCGACCCGCTCGCGGGAGAATCCGGGGAGGCTCCGTTTCTGTACTCTCGGTCGGGATTTATGGCTGGCGGGAGTTTTTGCAGTGCGTGCGGCGTATGTGGTATTATTTGGTGTAACCTGGACGTCATCGGTGAGAGTCCCGGGAGACACTGCTGTTTCTGCCGTGAAAAGGCTCTACACGATGTGTAGCTGAAGACATGGGCAAACATCCCCTTGGCGTAATGGTCCGGGTAAGCTGGCGGAAGGTAACGCAATAATACAGGTTTATTTCAAGCAAGAGTGAGAGTTAGCTGGTCCAGAAAAATACCCCCTGCATGGTCTTCCAGAGGCTTCCGGCATTTTCTGCCTTTGTGTGTTTTTAATACACTGTCCTGATAGAAAAGGGATGGGACAGGACTTAATTACAGCAGAGATTAAACGATGAAATCACCACCCCAGTCGTCCCAGCTTCAGTCAATAAGCTGATGCAGCTTGGTTGGGATGAAATGTGGTGTGTGTGTGTGTGGGGCTTAGGTTTATAATACATTGTGGGGACTAAATGTACCCCACAATGTAATAGAGCCCTGTTTTTCTGATGTTGTGGGGAACATTTTCAGGTATCCAGAAAAATCCATGAATGCAATCAAAAAACTAAAAATGCCTAAAGCCTTGTATTTTGTTTGGTTACTTATGGTTAAGGTTAGGGCTGGGTAGGGGTTAAGGTTGTCATGTTGTGATTACAGTTTTCCCCATAGAAATGAATGGAGAGTCCCCACAAAGATATAATTGCAAACCTGTGTGTGCGTGAGTGTGGGCATGCCTCTCCATGAGGACTTGGCCAAGGTCAGAATGGCAGTTCGACGTGCCTCCTTTCCCAGTGCCAGGAGTCCATTTGGTACCAATCGGACCTCAGATCGCCGGTGCTATGTGTGTAGTGGAGGGCTGGACGGTGGGGGCGGGGCATGGAGTCGGTCATCTCCAATCTGCCATCGGCCACGCAACCTGAGTAAACATCTGCTACAGACAACAGATGGAGATGCGGAGAGGACATGAGGGGCAACACCCCAGAGGCCGCTCATCACCGCTGTCACTCTAACCCCGAGACAGGAGAGGATGTGACACTGGCCACGCCCCCTGCAACCGCTGGGAGACATGGCACACTGTGGACCCAAAGGCCCTGAGACAGGAGAGGATGTGACACTGGCCACGCCCCCTGCACCTGCTAGGTGACATGGCACGCTGTGGACCCATAGGCCCTGAGACAGGTGTGGTTTGATGCAATGGCTGATGCCAATGCTAACCTACTATCCTGCAAGGCTGAGACTGAAGTACTGGATGAGAAGGAACGAGCCACAACTGGACTGTTTGGGAGGGACTGCAGGGAGTCACTGACAAACTGCTTCACAGGGACTGGAGTCTTTGCTGAATTGGTTCATGGGGATTGGAAGGAGTTATTACTGGACTCCTTCATGGGGAATGGAGGGAGTCATATATGGACTGTATAGGATGGGAGAGAGTCATGATGAGACTGTGTTAGAGGGAGTCATGACTGCACTGTGAGGTGGGTATGAGAGGGATTCCTTACCAGGCTACTTGGGATGGACTGGGGGAGTCATTACCGGACTGTGTGGGAGGTAGTCATGATCAGACTGTAAGGTGGGTACATGAGGGAATCAGGACTAGAATGTATGAGAGAGTCGAGAATCACGACCACAATATACGTGTGATTCATAGGGACTTGGCCATGCCAAGCTGAAAATGAACCCCACCACTGCAAGCATATCGCCACTTGTCTGTTTCTCCTCGTATATTTAACCCCAGAAGGGTTGCAAGGTTATTTTAAATCCGTGAGCAGAACATAAGCAAAGTCTGGAAGAAGCTGGAGAGCGGGGAGGGGAGGCCAGGCCTCTGGAATGAAAGAGCAACACATGAAAAAGTCAGGCTCTGCAGGAGAACTCCCACTGATCCGAGAGAATAGACTGGAAATTGCTGCTTTCAGGCTATGGGCAAATTAGGCACATGTCACGCCATCCAACTTCTGATCCATATCAATCTCTTTCTCTCCACGGCAGTAAAGATAAGGAATACATTACTACCACAGTGCAGGCGGGGCCAACAGTCATCAACGATAGCAAAGACAACTTCATCTCTCTTTTTTCCCCTTTCTTTCAAGGCAAATCAATAAAAGCATTCTAACTGCTATGTAAACACACCAGTGGCGTGTCGCAGCCGCCAAATCCGGGGCAATGGAGACCCGCCAAACCGCCCCATCTGCCTAGCAAACGTCTTCAGGTTGTGTGATGTTATCGGCTTCCAAGTGTTCTCCATGGGGGGGGGGGGGGTGGCCTGAAGTGATTCTGCCATTTGGAAGGTAGCAGGGAGAGGGATGGGGGGGATGTGCATGCTGGGTCAAAGCACCACCAACATGGGTAAGGGTGTTGTGTGGCATAGTGGGTTAGGATGCTGTGGCTGTGAACAGAAGGTCACTGGTTCAAATCCCCAAGCCAGCAGAGTGGTTTCACCATATGGCCCCTGAGCAAGGCCCGTGGCTCCAGGGCTTTCCCAAAACCATATATTGCTTTTAATAAAGACATCTCCAAAATAAGCAGAATGCAAGTGTACAGAAACTGACTATTATAAATTATACCTACCTGCAGAAGACCTTACATCACTTACCTGGTGCTTTTGTCCTAATAAAAGTCTGTTTCTACTGAATTATTCAGCTGAAAATTCTACTAAAGAAATTCCGGTTTATTGCTTCACTGCATGGCATGGTGGTGCAGTGGTTAGCACTGTTGCCTCACACTTCTGGGACCTGGGTTCGAGTCTCTGCCTGGGCCACATGTGTGTGGAGTTTGCATGTTCTCCCTGTGGGGTTTCCTCCGGGTACTCCAGTTTTCCCCCACAGTCCAAAGACATGCTGAGGCTAATTGGAGTTGCTAAATTGCCTGTAGATGTGAATGGTGTGTGGCTGCGATGGCCTGGCCCCCTGTCCAGGGTTGTTCCCTGCCTCGTGCCCATTGCTTCCGGGTAGGCTCTGGACCCCCCACGACCCAATATGATAAGCAGATATAGAAAATGGATGGATGCTTCGCTCAAGGGTACAACAGAGGGGCTCACCTAGACCCTGGATGACCTCTGTCAAGTCTGCACCCTAAACCACTTGCCTCCTCTGTGAGGTGACTCTGCGGAGAATCACCATGACTACCCAGTGAAGAGGAGAGTGTATAGAAACGCTCGCGATCTGAAAGAGCATTCTGAAATGAGTCAACCGTGTATGCTGTTTTTTTATAAGTAAAGGTGAAGTTCACTTTTTGCAAACTGCAGAAGGTGCCTGACTCTTCTGAACAGCTCACACCATCTTCAGTGCTTGACAGCTTTCCCAGATTAGAACCACCTCCATTTGCAGGATAACCAATTTTCCTTGTAAGTGCCAAGTGTCTTCTGCTAAACATGCATATGGGCCAGCATGTTCAGGGAGACTATGTTCGAGATTCCAGGTTCAAGTCCGGATCACTTCTGACCCAATCGGGTGAGGGTATATTTCAGTCAACATCCACAAACAGCTCATCACGCAATCTTACCCAATGCCTGAATTGCATCGAATAAATGTAACAAATAATGTGAATCTTGGTAGTCGGTGAATCTCCAGTCAGTATTGCTACACTCCACTATTGTGCGTGTCTGATTTGTTGTGACATTATATGTAATGAAAAATGAAGCTCAAATGCAAACTGCATCAGATAAAGTGTGCTGAGATCATTTAGTTAAACGGCAATAGCTTGCACTTAGCTTCTTAGCTTACATTTATAACCAGTGCAACTCTATCGGTTTATACAGATTAATCATAGGTATGTTTTAACATGACTCTGCATTATTTTAGCACAATTCTGTGTTAGCTTAGCATTCTACCATGATAGCTTATCAAAGAGCTACCTTGCCTTACCATGTCACTAAAGAAACATGCAACGAGAAGCTGATATTTATTCGTTTGTCATCTTTCCTCCCTGCTCAAGCATCCCAGTGTCCAACAGTGCATGCTTTTACACACATTTAATGGTTTCTGATTCTTGTATAGATTTTGGCGCTAATGCGAAGCGAATTGAACAACAAACACAGCACGACAAGCCCCAGGTCTCACGCCAGGGGCCTTTATGAGTTCCCTCAGAGAAAGAAGTAGCGCTTAATTATCCCTGGAGGCCTTGGGGAAAGGATGGGGGGGCACTGGGGTCATTGGGCTAAAACAGGCCTCTGGATGTTAGTGGCATCTTGAGGAAAGTGTAAGCAAACTCGGGGACGTCCAGCCGGTCACCGAGTGGAAGAACAGAAAATCACGGGACAGCTGAGGGCAGCGGTCGGCGTGACGAAGGGGCCGGTCTGTTTGTCAGGCTCTGTGGCCTTCAGGTGAAGCAGACGGATTTGCTTAATTACACGATGTGCTGTTGCTCTGCCCAGCGGGCTAATTTGTTTTTGTTAGTCAGTGAGGTCAACTACTTTAAACACATATATTACAAGCCTACCGGTAGATTGGATTACGTTATTTAAATAAATACAGGGCAATTTGTCAATGTCATGTTAGAGAACACCCCCACGCACCCCAACCCCACCCCACCCCCTATCTCCTCCCCTCTCCCCAGCAGCAAAACAGCAGGAAATGGTAATCTTGATTGCATTAACCTCTGTTAGACAGAGCTGACCTGAATACTCTGTTTAGGTAGAGTCTTCCCAGCCTGTGGATGGTGGTGCTTTGTGACTGCATGTATGCGTGCGTGAGTGTGCATATTCATGTGGGCTTCTGAGAGAGAGAGAGAGAGAGAGAGGGAGAGCGAGAGAGAGAGGGAGAGAGAGATGAAGATGTTGTTTTTGTACACCCTATCATGTTTGCCTTTTGCAGGAATGCACTGACTCGGGATTGTGAAAGATGGAAAACGGGGAAACGGGAAGAAGTGTGGCCCCATCTTTTCTCTCTGTGGGCCCCCGCTTCCCACCTCGCCTGTTTTTATTGCCGGTTGACCTGCCGGGGATGCGGGGGGGGGGGGGGGGGGGTGATCTACACACCTCTGGTCATCTTTCAAAGGCTATTAAAAGCCCAGAGAATGGAAAACACGTGGGACATGTCCTGGGCCAGTGCTGCGGTAGCGGTCCGGCGGAAGGTAACGCAAACGTAAAGCAGTCTTGGATCGGAGACTATCTCCAAGCTTTCCAGCCAGCGTTCTGAATCTGTCTTGGGGGGGGGGTGGTGCGGGGGACGGGAGCTGAGATCATTAGGCTCATTGTTTTGGGATTGAGGCAGATTGAGGTGGTTGTGGGATGGGCATCTTCTGGCTCTCGGGGGCTGCGGGGCATCGTCTCTGGGTGGGGAGGCAACAACAAGAGGGCGTAACACGGAGGGCATAACATGATATTAAATAATATTAACAGACTCCCCCTTGATTTCCAGCTTAGCTCTCTTACCCCAGATTGACTCTTTTACATAGCCAGATGCTTTGCTGGCCCCATTCACACTCACTACTGCCCTCTAAGGTCCAATAGCAGTGCCCCCACTGTGATTTGAGCCGCTGGGCTCTGCGTCAGTTCATTTTGTGACCCCTTCTCCTCTTCTCTGACTCTATGGGTCTGCTGGGGGAGCTGTGCCCACCCCGTCCAGCTGCGGATTCACCGGCAACCAACCACAATGGGGCTCTTTGAAATGTGAACCCCGCCTTACACATGTATCCGCCGAGCTCCGTCGTCCATCCGCCACTCCGGTTGCGAGCGGATGGAACACGCCAGCCGCCCCCCGTTCCTGCATGTTCCGATCTTCCGGCCCTCCAGCACATCCTCTGTTCCAGCTCCCCCATAACCCAAGCTGTGTTTCCCTGACACGGGCTGTTTGGTGGGGAGGGGGGAGGGGTTAGATATGTTTTCCTGCATGGCGGGGGCCAATCTCACCGCCAGAGGTACCCTTTGCCCAGTGGGAGACACCACTCACATCCCCCCCAATGTTGGCAGCCAAGAGTATCTCTGCTTGGGGTGGGGGGTGGGGGTATCGAAGACGGAGGCCCTGAATGGGGTTGCTCCAGGACATTTCATCACCCCAGCGGGTGCGGGAGAGGGGCAGGCAGGGGGCAAGGCCTGCCTCCTGTTTTCCTTTGCTGGATGAAAGGGAAATCTGAGATTGTGGCGAGATCTCTGCTTTGCTCACCTCCTGTGGTCACACCACAGACGATGCCACTACAAACGTTTTTTTTTTTGGGAGGGGGGAAGAGCATGCCTCTTTTCTCCATAGCTGGGCTCGGTTCTCAGCCTAGCCTTCCCACTAAAGTATTTCCTAGCCTAAAGCCCAAAGCTCCTCAGCCTGGTGTCTCAGCCTTGCCCCCTAGCTGGGACACCCCAGAAGGCCCCCTGGACATCCCAGCTAGTCCCACTATTTCAGACCACGTGAAC
>JABFEB020000002.1:13693005-13703017 GCA_019775895.2 Stomatorhinus ivindoensis | reverse complement strand
CCCCCCCCCCCCCCCCCCCCCCCCCCCCCCCCCCCCCCCCCCCCCCCCGGAAAGGGACCGAGTGAAAAAGAAGGACAGAAAAAGGAGAGGGAGTGGGGAGGGGCATGCAGCCTCGTCTCTCACCTGATTCATCAGCTGGCGTGGGGGAGGGCAGGTACCAGTGGATAAAAGCTCACCCAGTACCCATCAGCGGCCCCCACCCCTGCCTAGAGTATTAGTGGGGGCCATGCCAGCATCAGACCACTAAAGTGCACATCTGTCTGTTCTGTCTGTCAGAGGAGAAGGACGAGTGGGATGCATGCCCTCCAGTCAAGGGGAGAGACTGCCCACTGCTCGCCAGAGAGGGAGTCTGCATGGGGGGGGGGGGGGCGCCTTTGGAATGCTTCCATCTGCCACACGCGACCGGGGGTGGGCGCTCTCACGGCTAACTCGGCTGGGAATGTCCATATCAGCCAATGAAATGGAGCGGAAATAAATCAGCAAAATGGCTGAAATGTGACCTTCAGCTCGTCGGCGGGGGGGGGCACGTAAACGTGTGGTGTTGCTGATGTAAAGCCGGGAATACTGGGTGGGTCTGTCTCTGGCATGTGTGGCGAAGGTGTCGCACAGCGTCTCAAACTCATACTTTGCGTTAAACGGCAGCACTACCTGTTCAATGCAACAGTGCTCAGCGAGTGATGACAAAACGAGTGCCAACCAATCGTGGCGCCCGGATTGTAAACACGGCTATCGGGACGGGTGGAGGAGGATCATGGGTAAATGCCTGGCAGATGGCCACAAAGCCAATGTATCTCTGCAGAAAGCGCAGGGAGGGGGGCAGCCCCAGAGCTCACATAGTTAGGGTAAAAAGACACGAGCCTCTGAGAATGCAAACATACAGAGGCACACCAGATGGCGCCGTTTCAGCTGAGGGAAGAGGAAACTGGACACAACTAATCGTAACGAATAAAAATCTGGGGGTCCACGGAACTGGTCCTCTTCACAA
This sequence comes from Stomatorhinus ivindoensis, assembly GCA_019775895.2. Lineage (NCBI taxonomy): Eukaryota > Metazoa > Chordata > Actinopteri > Osteoglossiformes > Mormyridae > Stomatorhinus > Stomatorhinus ivindoensis. Next base: position 13,702,032 of record JABFEB020000002.1, on the reverse strand, counting down.
CCCCTGACACTGCACGTGAAGATGCTGTCCCTGACAAACTGTCCCCCTCTGCTGAGGACGTAAGCTCGGCATTCCCGAACCCCCCCCTCTCCCTTCCACCATTGCACTCACTTTTCCCTGATAAAATCATCGACTGGGTGGAATATTTAGGCCCTGGCGTGTCTGGTAGCCGAGGACACACACCCACACACATCCGTATGCATGAAAGCATCCACACTGCCCCAGCAGAGGTGGCTTGCTATGCTCCTCATGGAACCCCCCCCCCCACCATCAAGTGCCTTTGTTTGTTTCTCCGAGGACAATCTTGGCAACCCCCCCGCGATCCTACCCCTTGCCATGGGGTCACTCCCAATTTTTGCCCGCAACAGCCTCATTTTGTCAGCAAAGTCTTTCAGAGCGGGTTCCCTCTCTGTCTCTCTCACACACACACACACACACACACACACACGTCAGGTAAACATATTGTATGGGGACCGCTCATTCATTTCTATGGGAAAAATGCTAATGCTAACTATGACAACCTTAAGCCCTACCCAGCCCTAACCATCACCATCAGTTGCTTCATTTTTAGTTTTTTTTTTGTAGTCACAGATCTTTATAAAATTGAGGTTCCTCTTGTGGGAACCAAAAATATCGTCCCCACAACGTCGAAATTGTAGGTTTTTATCACATTGTGGGAACACTTGGTCCCCACAGTGTCATACACACATAAACCCCCTCACCAACACACACACACACACACACGCTCATGCACCCCGATCCGGCCTCGTTGGCGGTCTCATATCAGCTCCCGGCTCCATTCTCATGCAGATCTCACACTTTCGCCCCTGAGCGCTCGGCGCGGCGGCAGCTAAACAGCTGGCCCGATTTGCATGAGAATAGGGGGGGACAGACGCCTTTTCTCTCCGCCTGTTAATTCGGCGGCAATAAGGTGATAATCGGACGGCCGAAAATAGGCAAAACAAAAATAAGATGGCGGCCTGGCTTAATGAATGGTGGTGAAAACAATTCTTTTTAAGGCCCGCTAACACAAATGGGCACCCAAAATGATATCTGCTGTTGTTATGTGGGCTTTCATCTGCGTCCTGAGCGTGGAGTGGGATACTCTCATTGTGCACCCCCCTCCCCCAACAAAGCTTACCCAACGAGTAAAGAAAGTTTCTGGTTTTGTGGCTTTCAGACTTCATCTTTGGTTGGGAAAACAGAAGCGATTTCCCGCCTTGCACCCGAGTGCTAGTTTGACGCCTGGTCCTTACAGGTATGTTCCAATTCACACCCAACCCTTTGCCCCCCACTTTAGTTCTTTTTAAAATGCATTTTCATACTATTTCATTTTCTTGTTACTCGTCTGCAGTAAAGTTCCCTCAGCTCCATGCGGTAATTAGAAGAGGAAGAATGTGTACAAGCCGTGGAGCCGCCGTCACGTCCTTCATGCAGGGGCGTCTTTCTGTACCGGCAGCACCAGAGCATCTTGGGAAGCATCGTGATGGGAAATGGGAACTGATTCACATGCTGGAAAGCGACACGGTCCAGAGATTCGGTCTGAACATTCCATTTATACTAGGGCATGGTGGCTTGGTAGATAGCACTGTACACTCACACTGCCAGGGTTGTGGGTTTGACCCCCCCCCCCCACTGTGTTAGCACTGGTTTCCTCACACAGTAAATATGTGTTTAGGTGAACTGTTGTCTCAAAATTGTCTATAGTGTGTGAATTTATGCCCTCTGTCCTGCGCTTAGCAGGATAAGGTACAGGCTCACTGTGACCCAGTACTGGTTAAGTAGGATGGATTGATGATTGAAATCTACTCAAAGTGCAGTGCCTTTCTCCTCACAGTGTGTGCTGCTGGCTGACATACAGCTAGTAAACAGTAAATATCACAGACAGGATTCCAGGGCCTGCGTCTTCAGTTTCTTGATCAGTTTACAGTCGTTCTCTCGACCCCAGATGACCCTCAGTTGAGTCATATTCTGTGCAGCACCCACACAAGTGTGATCATCCTTGTAGGCGAATTGTGGTGCGGGTGGCAACGTGGGCCACAGGGAGGGGGTGGCAGCTGAGTGCTGTGAACCCCCCCTCCCCACTGGTACACTGTTAGCTGACACTAATGGACTGTCTCCTTTCCAACGCCCCCCACCTTTGTTTGGTTTCGAGCAGCCATGTTGCGAATGCGTACGGCCTGAACGTAGAGATGAATGTTAGATAACAGGTTTAGGTATTGTCTGCCCCTCTTGTGTATCACTTTGGACAAAAGTGTCTGCCAAATGAATAAATGTAATGAAGAGCCTTACACTAATTAGTGTGAGTGTGTGTGTGTATCCTTTTGCTTCTGAACAGAGCACGTCCTTGCAGTACTTCTACAGAAAGATCATCTGCGCTGTGATTGGTTCTTTTGGACTCCCATGTGCCTTAGCGGCTGTTCCGTTTGATTATGTGCATTTGTGATTGTTTCTGTCGACATGTATCCAGAATACTAATGTTCGTATGTCTCGTTGAAGCTAGTGCTGGTTTACATTCCAGAGGTCTTGTTTTGCTGTGCCTGGTCATTTAGGAGCTGTCGAGTGTCCCTTAGAAGGAACGGTGCTTTATTTGGCATTTGCACATCACTGAGTACTGGTACATCTTGCTCTTTTGCACATACTGAGACAAGAGGTCAGTTGTTTATATATTTAAGGGACTTGGTTAAAAGGCCTTAGCACGATGTGACTATTCAGCCAAAGGATTCTCACCAGCAACCCTTCAATCACAAGCACACAGGCTTCACCCACCAAGCTACAACCCCCCCCCCCCAAAACCAGCAGTGGGATACAAACCAACCTCCCTAAATCCACGGTTGCCTTTAGATCACTCAGCCACACTACCAACACTAGGTTATTGTGACCCTGCCTCTGAACTCTCTCTGTGCAGTAATACATTTCCTCTGTGAAAATGACCATAGTATCTTCTAACCCTAACATTTTCATTTATATTGAATAATATATTATGCATTGAATATCAGCAGTGGGACAGTAAACAATGGCCTGGTGTGGAGCTACTGAGTGGCTCCCCCTGCTGGCTGGTCAAGGTGCAGGTCCTACAGGCTCACTACCCTGTCAGGCACAGTGAGTGGAGACACTGAACTGACCCCACATAGAACTCTTCCTTGTCTTTGGGTTCTTTTTTTATTCTCCTTAGGAAAGTCTCACATCTGAACCTACCCCCCCCCCCAGGCCTGGTGCTCATACCACAAACACAAATGTACAGCGTATAAATTCAGTGGCCACTTTATTAGATACACCTAGATATTACTGGGTAGGACCCACTTTTGGGTCCAGACCCTCTTCAAGGTGAACATGCACATAGATTTTGTACCGAGCTGTTATTTTTTTTCACTTGTGGCCATCCTATTAGCTTTAATGACTCTGCTCCTGTGACCTCTCTCATCAACAAGGTGTTTTTGTCCACTGCACTGATTGGTTGTTTTATTTTCACCATTACCTGTGAAATTCAACACATTGCAGTGTGACACTCCCAGGAAGGAGGCCGTTTCTGAAACACTGGAACCACCAGGTCCGGCACCAACAATCATGCCATGTTCAAATCTGCTGGTCTAATGTTCAGCCATATAGTAACTGTACTGGACTGCAGGGTGCCTGGAGCCCACTGCAAGAATCACAGGGCAGGAGAAACCCTGAACGGGATGTCAGTCCATTGCAGGTCACACACACATGGTCATGTTATATGGTTAATACAGAGACACCAATTCAACTAATTACATTTGTTTGGACTGTCGCAGGAAACTAAAGTATCTGGGCTGCGGGAGACCATGCAAACCACACACACGCAGAGAGCACTGCGCCATAAATCTCACGCTTCTGTCTTTAATTACTGCTAATATTTATCTGTACTTATGATGAACTGTACCTGTCAGATGCTCCACTAACACTTAGAGTTATATCACCCAGAGGACCAAGGCAGAGGACAAGTGCAGAGGAGGACTGGGCGAAGATGAAGGAGATCCACGTCACACGACAGCGAGGCGGGGGGCCCCCGCCCCGGAGGACAGGCCTGTCTTCGCTCTACTTCAACTCTTAATTGCTTCTGGGAAGCTATTATTAAGATAGGATCTAAAGTGGCCTGGAGCTTCAGCTACAAGTCAGCTGCTAGCAGGAAGGTAACCCAAAAATCCTAGTGGATGCCCAGGGGAGAGACTTCCTCACCCTAGCGATGAAGTCCTGCACAGATCTGGATCCTGCGGGGACTGCCCGCCTGCCCTTGAGGATGCCGTTTTCTGGAACGGCTTTGCCCTCAGCGGTCACTTTCACCAGGAGGGGGAATCCACACGGAATCTCAGATCAGGGGTACCCTAAATGGACGGGGGCCCCGGAACAACCCAGAATACTGGTGTCTCATGCTTTTGAACCAGAGAAGATGCCCAGCAGTAGAGAAGGCATGCAACACATCCATTTATGCCACAGAAACCTCTGCACTGCTGCCCACAGGATGAGGACAGGAGTTCTAAATTCAATTAGCAAAGGGTCATAGTACTCAGGAGCAGGTGTGTCGCTTCTGGGGCCCCACTCAAAAATTCAACCCCCCAGCCCCCAAATGTTTTAAAAATAAAATCAATAACTAACAAGTCAGAAGATCATAGCCAGCTAGCTGGTTAGCAGAACATGCTGCCTCAGCTTCTCCTACATAAGGAGATTTACAATTTCGTGAAGCGACTGCTTGTGGCCAGCAGGGGAGCTCCAGACCTCCAGGGCCCCATGCAAATGAGTAGTTTGAGCAGTGGTAAATACCACTGCTGGTAGCACTTAGACTGAGGTTCATCCCCCACCAATGCCTACACTGCAGATTTGTCTGATGTCTGATAGCTGCCCTTAAACACAGCATACAAACAGGGTTCCCAATGCACAAAGCCGCCAAATCTTTTCATCTCCTAAACAAGAGGCCGAAAGCCAAACTTTGGGGCCGTACTTAGTAACAGAGGGTCGTGACTATGCACGTCTTCTGAGCGTTCTTGGAGCGTGTACTCCCGCTAGAATCATGCAGAATCGGCCCTGCGTGGAGTTTAATCTACCTACCGACTCCCATGTGCAGGTCGTGGTTTTACCCAAAGCTGCTTATGCTTCTCATTCATTTCTACAGCTGGGCGTTTCACTGCAGTGACTTACATTAAGTCCCTAACTTAAGACCAACTGCACAAGACCCCCTCTGAGACTTAAACCAGCAACACTGAGATCACAAGGCCATGGGCTTAAGCATCATCTCACTTCCTGACCCTAGATCCTTTAGGACCCCTGCAAGTATTAATCCGTCCAACCATTAACCACTTATGCGGTTAAGGCCTTAGTGATCCAGAGCCTCTTCAGAAAAGAATAAGGCATAAAGCAGAATAAATTCCAGATGGGATACCAGTTAAAAGCAGCGTCTCAAACAGGGACGATTTAGCGTCACGTGGTCGCAAAACAAGCCTTTGGATTATGGGAGAAAACCCACATGGATAAACAGAGAAACACATGGGCAACCTGTAGAGTACATGGAATGTGTGTAGGACACACTAGCAACTTGTAGAGTACATGGAATGTGTGTAGGACACACTAGCAACTTGTAGAATACATCATTAACCTGTAGGACACATGGAAAATTCACAGGACACACAAAGAACCTGTATGATACATGATGAACCTTTAGAACACAAGGGAAATCTTTAAGACACAACAAAAACTCATAGGACACAGGTAAAACCCAGAGGACACACACAGGAAAACTGTAGGACACATGGAAATTTTAAAGGAACCATGAAAAATGTATAGGAAAATCTGTACGCCAATGAACCCATGGATAACCTATTGGTCATGTAGAGAACTTGTAAAGCCTGTGAAAAGTCTATAGGACAATTGGAGTGCCCAAGGGCCAATGGAGACCCGTGGTTCTAGGGCTAATGGAGAACACATAGGACTACCAAAGAGGAAATAGACTAATGCAGAACTTACAGCACTGATGGAGAACCCATAGGATAATTGGGAACCCATAGGTCAATGGAGAACCTATGGACTAATGCAGAATTCATGGAACATGGAGCAGGAGGTATGTTGTGACTAGAAGCTGTGGTGATAAGAGGCTGCCCTGTCCAAAAGATCGCCATGACACCATCATCGGGACACAGAGTGCATTCACAGGTGATGCGGCGTTACAGCCCGGGTGCCTGTCGAAACGTCACAGCCCCAGTGAGGCAGAGATGCACACAGCGCGTAACCACAGGGGGGCCATGCTGAGCCCCGCTGACTCCTAACAGCCGGCAGCAGGGGAGCGGGAGAGTGGGAACATCAGGAGCAGCGGGAGACTGTGTCTCGTTGGAGGACACTGATGCTGTACCCTTGAGCAAAGTGCTTCTTCCTGTAAAATCCTGTCTGCCGAAATGAGCACATGAATTCCGCGAATCGCCTTGGATAAAAGGGTCAGCCAAATCCAGAATTATGCCTCCGTGGTGGCGATTAGCGCCATAAATCAACATGTCACCAGCGTGGGCTTGAAGCATCCCGCCATGCTGAAATATTAAAGCGCAGCCACCGCCGAGATGCCATAATTGAGCACTTGTTCGGAATCAAGAGCCAGACGCCTGGAAGAGGGCATGCATTCGCCTTCTCTTTCTCAGCCCGGGCGGGACATTCTGGGTGTGGGTTCTGGGGGGTGTGGTGGAACAGGCCAATAACCCACAAAGCTTGTACCAAAACCGAACTCGGCTGGGGGTCTGATTGGGTGGTCTAGTGGTCGGGGAAGCAGCGGACCAGGTTTCAGCTTCAGAATTCCACTTGGCAGCAGCGATGAAGAAGCAGAATTTGAACCCCCTGTGACGTCTGGTGGGTTTTAACGCTGGCACTACAGCGTTGGTGGGCGACGATGGCACTACACCAGCCCCATAATATGCTTTTAATTCTCCCCATCTAACGTTTGTGGTGGCTAACTTAAAGATGATAATTGAAAAATAATTAGGGAGGCTCAAAGAATTTTTATCAGCCGATGAAGACACACATATAAATGTTAATTTCCATTGGAGCATGCATGCTGGGGAAGGGGGTACAGATGGGCGTTTCTGCTCTGCTACCCCCCGAAACCAAGGAAGTCGCTCATGCCTCTGCGTTTGCTGACTTTGGCTACAATCAGATGATGATGATTTCCCATTTTTTTGCCGGTTACCGTGGACGTGTGCTGTGAGTAGGCAAACTAATTAATGAACTATCTCCACCCCCCAATCTCTCTTCAGGCAAATATTTGGTTCCTCAGACGTAAACGCGGGCAAACTGTCATCTTGCTTTTTCCTGTTCTCAAATATGAAGGACTACCACCTCCCCACCACCACCACATCCAACCTACTGAAACTTCCTCCCCATCCCCAAAAACTCTATCCTTTCACCTGCAACACAGAATGGGACGCACCCAAAAGGTCTCATACTCTAGGAATGTCATTTGAAGAACTTGGTTTTGTCCAACATGCTAGGTGCCATTGCTGTTTTCATTCGAAGCTTTCCGTTTGGTTTTGTTTTGTACAGAATGCAAGTTGCAGTGTTGCCGGCTTTACAATGATGTGTTAAAGAAAAGGCCAATTTCTCGCTGTGAATTCATATTAAAAACGGAAAGGCATATTCACATATTGCGGATCACCTTCTGCTATGTGCCTCACATAAACTCCCCATAAACCCGGGAATAATTATGCTCATTTTGACACCACGTCAGGAAAAGCGAATGTGTGGCCCCTCAAAGTGACCGAGATTCAAGGCAGCTGATCTGTTTCCATTAGCTGTGACACCCAACCCCCCCCCCGGTGACTGAGTGATGCGCTCGCCTGTGCTGCCGTCTTGATAGCCAATGGTGTGGCTCGTTTCCAGCCCTGGGGCGATGTGGGGATGGTGTTTGGACTTTCCTAAGAATGTATGTACAGTCATGCTCTGCCGTTCAGCCTCTGATGTGTTCCCTTGGTAACCGCCACGGCCTGCTCTCTCATCCTGCCTGCTCTCTCATCCTGCCTGCTCTCTCTCTTTCTCTCACTCTCTCTGCTTTGTATTTTATTACTTAAACAGTGACATACTTGCAGCAATTCAATAACTGGATAAATTGCCACCATTCTCATGCGATACAAAAATATATCATTTACCCATTAAAGCGGAAGCCAGTCCTGGGTGTGCAATTTACACAGAGACCCCCAAAAAAGATGCCTTGTTGAGTCATTTTTCTATTTCCTTGGGAAGTATGTATTTTTAGGGAGGGGAGCATGGCCTTCCCTGTTTTTAGAGTGTGGCCCACTTTCACGGCCGCTGCCATCGAACTCCTGGGGCCCGAGGCTGAGCCTGAGGCAGGCGCTGGTCCACATCAGCCTGCTTGAACCGGGAGACACAAACAGGGACCCGGCCCAGCCTGGACTGACTGTTTTCCTGTTCATGAGGATGTTCAGGGACTGCATCCGGTTTCAGAAACCGCCTGCCATCCCGGACAGCTGCCCCGTGATAAAAACAGTGGCGGCCAGCAAGGCAGGGATAAGCCGCACGCCAGCAGATTAAGGTCGGTTACGTCACTCTGGTGTGGAAGCAGAATCGACAGGCCCGTGGAGGGGGCTTAAGAGTTGCTCACGAATCACCTGCTCTTAGAGCCCCCCCCCCCCCCAAACCCACCCTCTGTCTGTCTCCCAAACGCAGCCGGCAAATCCCCCTCTGCCGCTCACAGATCTTTCTCCGTTCGTCGCCCCCCCTTTCTTGTTCTCTGACTTTAGTTTTGAGCGCTGCCGTAACCAATCCTCTTTTAGTTCCGTTAATGGGAGACGAGAAAAAGCGACCACTTAAGTCGCAGGCCCCCCCTCCCCCCGGAGGTTCGGACGGCTTTTAATTATGACTTGTAAGTCTTTTTTTTTTTTTTCTCAAAATATAAATACGAGTAAAGTGCCCCCCCCAGCCTTGGCCAGATCCAGATTAGGCCTAAGGATAGGTATTGGGCCTGCTGTGTTTAGGCAGGAAAATGGGATTTTGGGGGGGGGTGGGACATGTGTGTCT
>JABFEB020000002.1:13646971-13659480 GCA_019775895.2 Stomatorhinus ivindoensis | reverse complement strand
TTCACATCAAGACGATTCTATTTATTTTGTAAAACACATTATCTACGTACACTATATATAACATTTAAATCACAATGTCACATTGCTTAAAATACAGTGCTGTTATAGTCCTGTGAACCACAGGCATCTTGCTTTACAGAGAATGAGATTCAGTGAATTTCTTCTTTCTTGCGCAGTTTCCCCTTTTTCCCAGCTCTGTGGCTTCATGTCTGCCTGACTGTCACGCTTATATTAGTTTAATTCAGGGAAGAATACGCGGTTCCAGCTGTATGGAGGCCAGACCATTAATACGGAACGGTACTGATTTCTCTTCCCACTTTGCATGCTCTACTGTCCATGGTCCGTGCTCTACTGTTCCAGAAATATGACCTCCTGCACATGCAGTTCCACAGACATCACAAGCGACATGTGTAACACAACTATTTCTATCTTCTCGCCCGCTTACAAGTCACACATACGAAACAGGAAATAGTGCAGAATTCTGAGTAGACAGGAAGTAACATCAGGTCAAATGTGGGGGGTGGGCGTTTTCTCTCTTTTGTCTTTACAGCCTCAAAGAACCATTTAGAGCAGTTTTTTTTTCAAACCAGTCCTTGAGGACCCCCAGACAGTCCAGTTTTTGCTCTCTCACAATTTGCTGGGAGTCGGGAGGGAGCGAAAATAAGGACCATCTTGGGGGTTGGTGGTCCCTGAGGACTGGGTTGAGAAACACTGGTTTAGAGTAAAGCTGGTTTATTATGACCTAGACTGGTCCTTCTTAAGGAAGGCCTGTGTCTGTGTGCCTGTACTTCTAGCTACTGTCAGCAACTATATGAATGAAAACCTGAACTTATCTGGGATGTTTCCAGAGTTACCAGCCAAAAGAAGCATGGTTCTCACCGAGGGTTTGGGTTTTGACCCGTCTTCGTAGAGCACGGCGCCTGCAGTTCGTAGTGACAGAGAGGAGTCTGCCTCTTCCCCGGGTCAGAGTTGGAGATACGTAGCACAGGAGAGCTGAAGTGGGAGCTGACAGCGGTGTTGGACTGGGAGGCCAGGGGACCCACTGCACTAGGTTCTGTGGATTGATGCTGGTTGAAGTGGAGGGGACTGGACAAGGCTGGTGTGGACGGGGCCAGGTTAGGGGAGGGCAGGCTGGGAGGGAGCATGCAGCTGGGTGAAGAGCCACCTCGGGCCAGCATGTCCTGTAGGTGCTGCAAGTAGACCTCCAGTTGCTTGTTCTCCAGGTAGCTGTTGAGCATCGAATCAGACTGTGGCTCCCCTGACAGGATGATGCTGCTGTCTGCTGCCTGTTCAGCCGGGGGCGCCACATCACACTGTGGATCCAAGAAGATTGGCTCCAGCATCAGGGGCACCATCTCGGCCAAATCCTCGGACTTCAGAAACGGGCCCCCGTAGGCCTTATCGTCCGGGACGGGGCTCTCAGAAGCCTTGTCTCCAATGAGGTCCCCTCCCAGCTGCAGATCGGGGTAATCTTTGCAAAAGCTGGGGCAGCACCAGGAGCGGTAGAGCTCCAGTCCGCAGTAGGGGTGACCCTCAGTGCCAGGGATGGAGAGGGTGGGGCTTGTTTGGGCCAACACCTTGGAGCTCAGGTTCTCCACAACGTTTGACATGCCTGGTGGCTTGTTTTGACCTTTACATGAAATTACCAAGAACCAAGCAATGAAAATGATTAGTATTAAACGGAATTACACTGTTTATCTTCATTGTTTTTCATAACTTACAAAAAATGCTTCTCTCACCTTTGAGACATTTTAGCCTTACGAGGTCTGGGGTGACCTCGACAGGGTGAGCGCAGGTGTGGGTACCTCTGGTGGCGGGGCTTGGGGGTGTCCTGTCCACCACCTCCTTCTTATAGCTGAGCACAGACAGGAAGCTCTCACTCAGCATAACTGAGCTGGGACGAACGTCAGGCCTGGGTGAAACAGATCATTGGTTCGCGAACCATCAGCAAGTATCAGCTGGTAACATGCTTCATGTCTATTGAACATTCCAGCAAGCTCAGAGTATACATGGTAATTCTTGTGAAATATCCTGAAGGAAACACATTTTTCAGCGAAAATATAAACAGAGATTGAGCACTATTTTGGAGGCACTCTCAATAGGTATCTCGAAGACCAAAGTGGAAGACGTTTCCCATTCATCTGTTTTTAGCAACCACTTTTGTGGCCGTGGGAACCGTAGGAGATGGAGTGGGTTATTCCCTGGTGGCACGCCAATCCATCTACAGGGTCATCCACACAGTTGCCCATTCCCTCACAGAGTAATGGCTAGCCGGGGGAAAGGGGGGGGGGGCAAGTCACAAATTTTGGTATGAAAACCCAGAGGAAACCCAACGGACATATGACAACCACCCCCAGACCCAGAGCCAGATTAAAACCCACACAACCCCCAAAGTGCATGACAGCGACATCACCCGTAAAGCCATCCTACCATCCAGGAAAAGAGAACTTTCCACAAAAACAGACCATCTGACAGACACCCATAATCAAACACAAGAGTTCTTCAATGTCCACTTTTAAATCTGCCTCAGAGACCTTCCTTCTTGTTGAACACTTCCTTAACTACACAGATCTTTTTTTCTCCTACTTGTCAAACAACACTGAGTTTGTGAAAGGCGCTCTATAAATACACCCATCATTATTAAAGGAGACAAGCTCATCAGAAGCCTTACCAGCAATTCTGAATGGAGAACCAACAGGGAAGACGCTGGCCGGTATATGGAGGGGAGAGCAGATACGCCGCTCACGTCGTCATTCGCCCTGACAGCGCTACGGTCATCTGTCTTTGAATGCTCACTCAGAAGGAGGAGTTCTTGAAACTGTTTCACAACAGAAAAACAGGAACCAGTGGGCACTGAAATATACGGTACGCCCAGATTCTTAAAAACTTTTTTTAAGAAGAGCCTTTAGGTGTCTTTAAAGGATGAATGAATACCTGACTATTGTGTTTTTTCCTTTATTGTTTTAGGACAACTTTGGGCAAAATCAGAGGAAGGGGGAGTGAGATGTGATTTTTCATTGTCTCTGATCATAGGATTCTGTCTACTGTCAGGCTTTGTAATGGACAAAATCATTTGCAGGTTATTTTTTTGATAACCACATTATGTAAGACAATGAAAGCCGTACTGTGATCATTCTTTTCACACAAAGCCCCTCAGTTGCCCTTTACCAACACCTGCCCCTTATTTTGCTCACCTGACCTCCCGTCCTACCTGATGACCTTCTCAGCTTCTTCTGAGGTGGTCCGTCAGACACCCTCAATGAACAGTGTACCATAGCATCTGTCTCATTCTACCCTGAGGCTTCCTGAGACCAGAAGATAGTCCAGGTCCAGAAAGTAAAAATCCAGACCACGATTTTGTTTCGACCAGTTGAGTACCGTGACTGATGCTTTATTCTCAAGTTTGTGCTTGAGACAAAATCTTGGCCTGGATTTTTACTTTCTGGACCTGAACTATCCTACCTCTGCCTGAAAGCTTTGCTTTTTTATAGGATTTCAGGCCATACTTACGTTCACTTATTTGCTCATCTTGCTAAACAGACATCTCCTAAACTCTAAGAAGCTTCTCCTGGGGTATTAATGGCCCTGGTGAGTCAGCAGCATCACTGTTGAAATATCCCTCCTTTGTGGTTTGCAGTAACAGCTCCTGTTTGTTGCCGTCTCCTGCAACCAACCGGCCACCATTCTAGTCCCAGATGCTCCGTTTCCTAGGCAACGGCATCGGCGCCCAGGCAGACTTCCGTCTGCTCCACGTGCCCCCCCCCCCAAAATGGCTGCCTCCCTCCACCTGCTGCCCCCCCGCAGCTGGCATCCATTTTAGGTCACGGTTTTCTGGCCACGCTCTTGCATGCCTGTCTCCCACGCCATGGGGTCCTCCTCAGGATGCCCCCCCTCCCCCCCTGGCATATGTGGCCCCTCCCCAGCCAATTCATTCACCAGTTATACGCAGACTGCACATGGCCCAGACTGAGCCATTTCTGTCTGCTTTCTCTCAATGCCAAGATTTGCATGCATGTGCAAGCCATATATAGATACTTAGCACTTAATTAACAGTTAATTAACCACACCTCAATGCATTAAATGGATGTTTTACATTTATAGCTTGTAAATCACAAAAATGGATGGTACCTTGTGCCATTGAAATTAACTATTTCTATTTCAGTATCAATATCACTGAGAAAAGATAAAGCAGAAATGATCATTTTAAAAACTGTTGGAAATCCAGCCATATCTATGCATATTATAAACTGAAAAATTCCAGTTCTCTTATTCGGCGGGAGAAAAGAATAGAAACATCTGTCGCCCTCCATCCATTTAACATGCATATTTATTTGTTCCTTTTAAACATCCTCATAAATATAGAGGCTATTCGATGAAAATGCCAGACCCACTTCTAAATTATAAAAACACTAGCCTCGCGTAATGAGTGTAGTTTTATAACTGCGTCTTCTCACGGATTACGAAAAGGAAGGAAATCCCCTTGTGGGTATTGCGTGATTAGACACAGACAGTTACTCCAGCATTTCACAGAACACCAAGTCATGTATTCCCCCTCCATGTGAAACACGCAGCAGGGCCGCAGAGAAGCAGCCGGTTTATTGGTGCTGTAGCTGCGCCAAAGACCCACAGCTTCTACCCCCGATCCCGGGTCTTACTCTTACCCGTCAAACTGTACCAGAATTTTCAAGAGAATCAGGGACATATGGTTTGGGTAAACTTTGTTCCTTTCTAATTTGCAACAGAAATAATGCATGCGATTCTTTTCTTAATAAACTGGTACAAACGTGTCCCAAATCAAGAACTGGGTGGGGCGGCGTACAGAAATCCCCATGTTAACAGGGAGCCAAGCCTGTCTCGATCCGAGGCAGAGCAGCTCTTGCAATGTGGCTCTGCCTCGCTCACTTGCCGCTACTCTTGGGGAATTACTGGATAAAAAAAGAATAAAATAAAATGGATTGCTAAAGATCCGCAACACGGATCTTTCCCGACGGCAAACAGCGCTACACGGATAGATTACGGTTGCAAAGGAGTGTGAAGTGCTACTCAAAGTACCAGAGCAATCCCCCCAACTGATATTTCATCCTGCAACGCACGCCCCAAAATCGGCGTCACAATGACTCAGGTATCGGGTTTATGAAGACATTTGGTGCATGCCAAAACGTAAGAAAACATAAGAAAAATAAGGTCTTGTGAGTGCCTGGGAATTAACATACCAATGGCGTACGTGTTTCTCCTGCAGCATTAGTGATAAAAGCACAAACAACGAAAGTTCGATTTGCGTCTTTATTATCTCAAAAACAACCGTAAAAACAATTTTGATTTATTTTTTTCGGTGGCTTAGAAGCGTTGCAGCTTGATTTCTACACTAATGCTACGGATACCCATTTCAGAATTACCTCAAATTGAACAAATGAAAAAGAAAAAAAAATGTCCCTCAAAATACTACAAATACGTGAATGGCATAAATTTCGTAGATGAATACAGTTCTATAATTTTTTCTCAACGATTCTTCAGTGGCTATGCGAGCCATCAGTACACCAAACCTTTGTCACTAATCTGTTTCAATGTGTTCCTATCTTACCGTCCCAACCCATTCTTTAAGACCGAATATAATTGTCTGTGGTATTAAAATGTACCTTCAACATTTGGCATTTTCTGGTCACTTCCGTTAAATAGACAAAGGGTGCAAAATACAGAGGAGAAAAAACAAAGCACATTAAGACTTACATTAGGAAACAAATACACTTTGTGCATCAGATAAATGAACCAGTACCTTTAGCACAAGTATAACAAACATCCTTATATCAGTGCAAATATACTTGCCTATATGATTTTCAATATAATGTAATAAGGTGACTATTTGCAGCAAGCTGTATTAAGGCTCATAGGTTTGAAGGTTACTAGGTCAAAGGAATGAGTTCTTCATAAAGTAGCACATTCAAAATGCTGCACAGTATATGGTAGGATCTGCAGTGGAGTTCATGTGTGACAGGCTGCATGTCATGGTTTTCAGAAGTTGACTGAACAGGATGGCTGTAAAGACAAACACATTCAATGGACCCCCTCCCCGTGTTATACGCTCTTAAAACACCGGCAGGAAACTAAAGAATTCAAAATGACAGGAAATGACCAAAATAAACATGAAGTGAAATGGCGTGACTGAGTTTAACAGAGGACGCAAAGATTGTGATTATGAATGCCCTCCCAGAATGCACTGGCATCGAGCTGAAGTACTGGAGGCTGACATTAGAGGGCGCTGATGACTGTGGAAGACAGTTGCTGACTACTGCTGTTGCCTTTTGGCTAAGGCCTCTGCTTCCTGTTGAGAGAATGAGAAAGGTAGTTAATTTTACTGGCACTAATAGCCTAACCCCTTCAAATACGTACAAACAGGAAACGTCTGTCAATCTGACTTTGCCGTCTATTTTCTCAACAGAACTTTCTGACATTTAGGGAGTTTTTCACAGCTCCATTAAATATTTCTGTAAATGATTTTGTTCTCCATACAAAAGTTTGCAAAAGCATCTTCAAAAAGAGGATGGGCAGACTCTGGCTTGTGGTCAAGAAAACTGAAGTATTGAAAAGGCAGGACACAAGTATTCCATGCAAACGTCAACCGCAAACCATCAGCTACTCCTTCTGTCAGTCTCCTGCATCGTGAGAAGCTGCGCCAAGGTGCCTGGCAGCCGACTACAAAGTCTTTCAGCAGCATTTCATCTCTAATGTGCCAAAAGCAGGCTCCAGTGAAAAAGAGTCTATTATTAATCTGCCTGTGAGTTTTATTCAATTTTTTTTCTCCCTGCCTGCAACAACCTTCTCAGAAGGTGTGGGCCAGACTTCTGCAAAGTTCTGGCATCCTTGATTCGTGATACGCTGGTACACCTTGGGAAATCAAGGGTATTAGTCTGTGTATCTGCAGATTGTTTAGAATGCTGAACTTACAAGCCTGTACTTCTGTACTTATTATGTGTGTGTGGGGGGGGGGGGTGGAATGATCTAATTAAAAAGGGTGCAGGGACTGCGGGCATTTACTGGAGGAGGATAAATGGGATGCTGGGACCAGTCAAGCTTGACGGGGTAAGACAGGAACTTCAGCTTAATTAACATCCTGCCTATGTGAGTGTTAGCCATTACTCTGCGGGGGTCATACTGACCCGCGGTGGAGGAGAAGTGGGGAGCACGATACAAGACGACCGGTGCTGATAAGTTATTCGGCCCTTGACAGATTACTCTTATTGGCTACAGCTGTCATGCTGTGCTGCACACTGGGCATGGTAGCTGAAGCTGTTTTGGTGCGTCTCCACCTGTGTGATTGCGAGAGCGATGGGGTTATTTGCCTGTTGGGGGCACCCTAGGTTTCTGATACAAAGTCTATTCATGTGGGACAAATGTTAGCTGAACATGAACTATGGGCAAAGGTGTAATAAAGCCCTGGATTCTCATTACGTGTGCGACGCTTGTTAATACAGGATGAATGGAAAGCGCTTAGTAGTGACACCTACACGCGTGTGGGTGTTTGTATGGATGCGAAATGTTTTGTGTCTTGTTTGGTTAAGGTTAGGGCTGGGTAAGGGTTAACGGCGTCATGACTGGGATTAGGGATCTTCCCATAGAAATGAATAGAAGGTCCCCACACGCCATCATGTGTGTGTGTGAGTGATGCTGGGGACCAATTTCCCATCATCAGTCGGGGGTTACAAGCCAGTTAGAGTGGCCCATAGTGTGGAGTTGTGTTCCTGAATAAAATTTACATCTCATTACCGGCCAGCTCGTGCTTTGGGAGTTTTCTGTTTCAAGACGGCCTGTGCCTACAGTGACCTTCACATCACCGGTCACTGCCATCTCACTTGCTATCTACTACACTTATTTCAGATTCTTATAATACCGGTCTTGCCTGACCTATACTGTCTTTTTTTCTATCACAGCCTTAAATTCTGAGGGTGCAACATTTATAAGCAGACACATACTGTACATACATACACAGATACAGGCAAGATACACACTGTTTACACAAACTGAGAAATGCAAGCATTCAAATATGGTTATACACCTCATATAGGCAGTCCTGGTCACATACAGCTGTATAATTCATCATCCACCATCCTAAGTCACCATCCAAAAAGATGCGCAAATCATCAGGAAGGCGGGGCTTCCTTAACACGATGGCTACAATACATATGTGCTCATTCTTCCTTTTGAGTGGCAGGTACGTAAGCATAGGCCGGGGGGGGGGGGGGGGGATATGACTTATAAGAGGGCAGATGGTCAGGCTGGAACCCACCTTGGAACCAGGGGGAGCAGTTAGGCCTAGGAATGCATAAACAGCATTTTCTTCCCTGGCGTCGAAAAAGGCCTCGTAATTCTGGGGAAAGAAAAGAATGGGTCACATGAGCTCTTCCTAAATGCTTAGAAAGAGCAAAGGAAGAATAAAAATCATTTGGTGGATCAGTGGGAAGCACCTTGGCCTCCACACCAGGTCTGTGAGAGGTCTCCAAGTTCCCCTTTGTTTGTGTGTGCAATTGTGTGACATCCTATTCACCAACTCCGTTCCTTTGTGCTCTGATCTTCCCTGGATAGGATTCAGCCTCAATTTCGATAAGTGGTTTTGGAACACAGATGGATGGATGACACAATCTGGGAAGAATCAATAAATATTTGAAATACAGACGCCACTTACGAACGAGTTACGTTCTGAACGGCCGTTCGTAACTAGAAATGTTCGTAAGTCGTTATTCAACATCATTTTAAGGGTTTACGCAAAAGAACTAGGATGCTGGGAGTTCGCACGCTACGCTGCTGCATGGCGGGAGTAGCGGCTGGAAGTCGTACTAGGCGGAATTGGCGTGCAGAAAAAAAACTGATGTTGCAGACAGGAAATGGGAGCCCAATTAACACAATCTGGACTTACAGTCCTCTTCGTTCGTATGTCTGAAAGTTCGTAAGTAGAGGAGCGTCTGTACCATTTAATTTTCCCTTTCATCTGCCTTAGATCTTCAGAAACAGGGAAAACCCACAAGCAGATGACCATTTGAGCTCAATGCCACTGGCCAACCTGCCTCAGTGCTTGTATCATATGGCTAAGCTAGCAGTGACCAATTGGCCTTTTTCGTCAGCCAATCAGGTGCACAGTTGTGGGCATATCCATAGTAACCAGTCAGCCTGCTTATTGGTTCACAACGTTTCATAGCACCAAAACCCACTTGTGTTCTTGGCAAGAGTGTTTTTGCTAAGAACCCTCCCAAGACTGAACCTGGGACATGAATCATGAGATTGTTCTTATTGGTACTTGGGGTGGAGCAAGAACAACGTCCGCTGATTTTTACCGTCCTCCATACTTCTGTTTGAGTACCGGAACTGTACTTTGCTAAGGGAAGACGACATCAGAAGGGAATGAGAGAACACAAGAACAGTCAAGTACGCATATTGATAAACAGTCTCTTTGTGTCTATAGGTTTTAGGTAATTCAATCTCGACACTCACCCCGCAATACTGCTCGTCGTTGAAGATCTGCGGCGGCAGTGGGTTCCCGGTGGCAGGCCGGGAGTTCTCCGGAACGTTCTCCTGCATCCACTTTCGGTTCTGCTCGTTTGCCGCGATGTCGCACTCCTCGAAATCGATCTTGTTGGCCGCCAGGAAGCCCATGACATCCTGCTGCTGCTTCTTGATCTGAATGGGGTGGAAACACGTTTTCTGGGGGGGGGGGTCGACACGAGGACATCCGAGGGACACCGAAAGCGCCGCTACACAATGTTACATCAACCTTCCAAAAACGCAACATAAATTTGGCTCACAACGATACGGTCAACTGAAAACAAACAGCCGAGTTTGTCCTCTGTGGTTTGTTCTGATGTCTGATTTTGGCTCCTCTACTGGCCAAATGAGACACCAGTCCTCCGCAAGCCAGGTAGAAGCAACACGAGTAAACAAGAGCCTTAAACAGGCCCTGGTCCACCTGCCCTGGGCCCTGAACCCCAGTAACTACACCCTGGACACTGTGGCGATGGAAACGCTGCGATCTCCTTTAAAATCAGACAGCGACGAGGAAAAGTCATGCCAACGTGTCAGGAACCCAGCTAGCTCAGTGCCGTGCAGTTTACTGACATGGTCACCAAACAGGCCGAAAAATCTGAAAACAAACAGGTGTGTATCAGTGCAGCATCAGCAAGAAACCCGGAGCCAAAAACCAAATGTACTTTTAAAACCTGCAAAAATGCGACTTAACAAAGAAGCTATTTTTGAGATTCCGTCACTTGTCTAGCCATATTCAAACATTTGGTTAGGTCTTGGCCACCTGAGGGCGTGTGCTGTACTGGCTCTATTGCTGTCTGGGCCTCATAACAGACTCTGCAGCACCATCTAGAGGATTTGGGCCATTCGGCGGGTCGCACAACAGCCACTGCTCAGCACGGTACTGCCAATAGCACGGCAGCAGTTACAGTGTCAGCCAATCGCGTGAAAAGGAAATCAGATACAAATACAGCCCTCTGTGTGTGTGTGTGTATATATATATATATATTAAATGCTGGTATTTGTTAGTAAAATAAGGCAAGATACCGGTCCTGAACTTCCTCGTACAGCCACCCTAAGCTGTAGGTTTCACCTGGTCAAACAGCCGAGCCCAGAACCTCTATAAAGAGGGAAGCTTTTAAAACCCAGACTTGCGAGCCTAGACACGGGCAAGTTCATAAAGCATGGTCAGGCTAAAATGAAATAAAGACCGTTAAGAACTAAAATTACACTGTATAAATTATAACACATGTAATTCAATATACATTCAGTGTGAGTAAGTGCCACGCTCCAATTCAGTGTTACATTGTTTCAGCTAACCGTGGTGGAGAAAGAGCTTTATAAAAAGGAATTGAAATTCCTTGTCTCTGTTAATAATCAAGGAAATCAAATAACCCAATGTGTAAAATTACCTTTTTTTTGGCTAACTTTCTGTTAAATTCATTATTCCCCTTGACCAGGAGATGGTCTGAACTCCCCCCGCCCCCCTCTGCATTAATCACAAGTCAGCATAATGAAAAATAAAATTTGTGCTATTATTATACTGTGCACAATAACTGTCACCAATATCAGTGTAACATGCATTCCTTAGTAAGGCCACGTTCACAAGAGTATTACTGGTGCGCAGCCCGGTAAGAACAGAACAGTGTGATGCAGGGAGCCTGGGGTAGATAAAGGGGATAAATCAAGGGGTTTCCTTTGGATACGGGCAGGAGCACAAACAAACCAGGCACTTTGAACTGTCCAGTTAAGTGTAAAATGAATGCAATGTCTAATCACACAAGTCTTCTCGTAAATCTTTAGGTCTAGGGTCACAAAAAATAAGCACAGGGTCCAGGCCATGAAGGCCACGGGGAACCAGGAACTCATCCTGCGGTCCTGATGTCTGTGACAGGTAGTTATTTTAGATGAAGCCCAGTTCTATCCGTCGCATGTGCTTTTGGGCTCGCGTGCCTCTTCTTCCGCTGTGGTTTCCGTTCGCTACGAGACCTCGCCAACACACGCTATGCTGCTAACTTCTAAACTCAGGGCTTAGCTAGCCAAATTTGGACTGAGAACATTTCTTTTTTTTTTTTGTACTTACAACCCAGAAACAGTTAACTATTTTAGTCATTTTGTGTCACAAGGCACTACAAACCCACAGACAAAGAGACGTCCTTATCGCAAATTTTTAGATTTTAAATTAGAATAATCCAGAAATGACCAGCGCCTCTGGACTGAAGAAGATCAGCCACGAAACAGGCAGTAAAGCTCAGTGTCGAGCAGATCAGCCGTTATCGCGATGGCCTCTGAACCCGGGGCTCTGCCATCAGAGACTTCAGTGTTTGATTTCCCCGATTGCAGGAAATACTTCACGTTTTTATCCGGCTGGCAGGATGTGATGGGTAGCGAATGCCAGTCAAAACGAACCCACCGAATCCCCGGCGTGAATCATCTGATCCACGGCTCGAGTCTTAAATCCAATCCAAACTCGTGCTCCATAGGCAGACGAGTATTTACCAGAAAGAGAAAGAAAACATACAGTCTGAGGCCAACATATTATACAGATTTTATATTATAAATATATTTTATCAGTGAAATTTCAAAATCACATACAAGACATCAAATGGCCAGTCTGTTGCAGCCTTGTGGAAGTTCGCTATAATTCCCAGAAGAGATTAAATATTTTTCTGAACTTTTGCTATTCTGAAAATGTCTATGAGGGAGGTAAGGAAAGGAGATGACTGGGAACGTAATAACGAGGTCAGATGCACACAGTAAACCTGTAAACGGTGATGCATTTAAATAATCTGCCCACGTGGGTGTATCTCTGACGGTGGCAATTAGATGTTAGTTTACTGTCAGCGGTGTTCATTTAATGTTTGATGGAGAATCGCAACACTGATAATATCGTGCTTTGTGGCTGATGAACTGAAAAAATAAGACTACAGTTGGGGGAGTTTAAAATTTTTTTAATTGCTCAGGCTAATGCAAACAGCAACAGGAGGGAGTGTGTTTTTCTT
>JABFEB020000002.1:13558682-13580461 GCA_019775895.2 Stomatorhinus ivindoensis | reverse complement strand
TCTCTCTCTCTCTCTCTCTCACTCGATCTGTCTTCCTGAATCTGGATATTTCCGGACCATGCATTTGCACACTGGTTCCTTCGAAGCAGCACCGGAGTCTGCAGCGTGATGTTTTGTAATTCATTCATCTGAATGGCTCCGACTCGCTGGCCCGGGGGCTCACAGCCGCATCCCCGTCTGACTCAGCAAGCTGGGGGCCACCTGTTGGCACCAGCACAGCATCCTAGCACCCGCGCTGCCCACCGTCTGACATAGCTAGCGCTTAGCTACCGCTAATTATCACGTTAAATTATCACGATAACCCACGGTCAGCTGGCTGCTGACCCTTTTACGACCGGCTGGAAGTCTCACAGCTTTAAAATACTAAGCTTCATGTGGGTGGGGAGGACAGGTTTATAAGCACCTCTAAGGTTGTGGGTTCAAATATCACCCCAGCCCTGTATGAGTGGAGATTCTACCATGTTGGATCTCCTCGGGGTTCTGTGGTAGCACCTGGTCTTTGCCCCTAGTGTGTGTGTCCTGGGATGGACAGCATTGAATCCCTGCTCTACACTCCAGGCTGCTAGAGATGGATATTCAGATCTTCGCAGTCACTCTATGATAGAGAAGGTGTTGGAAGATGGATGGATATTTGCAGTGAAGATGAATTATATATTGACACTAGTCATCGCATTTTTTCTATCACGGAAAGTCACCTCCCGTGACCATGAGTGTCTGGTCGCTAAGATCAAGGGGAAAAGGGAAGAGTGCAAGCTGTGAGTCGGATTCAGGGTTATGAACCCAGACCGTGAAGTAAAAACAGAAACACATGAAATTCTGACAAGACTTTTTAAACGTATCTTCAGAATGACTGCTAGATGTTACTTATGCCAAGACCGAACAGTCTTGACATGCTTGCAGGATATGTAGCGGCATATTACGGTGAAGTTTAGGAGAGTTAAACTGATAGATCAGGTCAAATGCGATCTAAGTACAATCAGCCACAGGTATCATGTTCCGCAGTGAGGCACAGGGTTAGAAGTCATGTGACTCTACAGGTATGGTGTTCCGCAGTGAGGCACAGGGTTAGAAGTCATGTGACTCCACAGGTGTTGCGTTATAAGAAATGCTGCAGCTCTGGAAGAACGTGTCAGGTTTTATCTGCAGAAATGTAAGCTGGGGGTGGAGTTGGCAGCGTCTGGTAAATTAAAGTGGTCAGTTTAATCAGCAATTAGCAGGGAAGTGTGTTATAGTCTGGGGGGGTAATTGTTTTTCAGTGCTTTTTTAATGAAGAACCAAGAGGAGGGTGGATATATTCAGTGGTTGGACGTTTATGGGCGGAATGAAGGGCGGCCTGTCTTTGAAGATGGCGTGCAGCTTACTTCGGAGAACTCCCCACGCTCCATGAGTCATGCTGTGCAAGAGAGCCGGCAATCACACGCATGGGAAGCCCATTCTGAAACAGACACACGCGTGTTACACGTGTGCATCCGCCTGACCACCCTTCCTGCTGTCACTCATATGCTGAACAGGTGATTGTCTCATTCGCCCATACGGATGGGTCCCAGAGTTACATAAGGGCATCAGATCAGTCGATGAGAGCCGTGAGTAATGTATCTGCCCTTTTCCCCCGGATTTTTGACTCCGTGGATCCCTGCTCACCTTCCGTGTGACAGAGATGTTTTTTTCGGTCTGAGCTCTGAAATTCACACGTACGTTCAGACGGGTCATACTGGGGGCAGCGCAGGCGCTCACTGTCCCCCGTCCGCTCGAGTCCGCCTCTCTTCCCGATCTCCTACTGCTTTCCTTTTCGGGAGACCGCTTTCCTGAAGCGGAACCAAATAAGAAATAAAAAAAGAAACAACAAAAGGAGGAAAACAAATTTATAAGGAGGCTCCTGAGAGACCTGGCATCAGTCATATGCCGCCCTCCCAGTTCGCTAATTCTAAGGGCCGCCTGTTTCGATGGTCTGTCTGTGTATGTGTGTTGGTGTGTGTATGTGCGTATGTGGGGCAGCTCCTTCTCCTTGGAAACAAAGAACTGCTTTATGAGATCATAAGAAACATAAAAACAAATGAGGAGGCAGCTACGGCCATCATAGCTGCTCGGGTACGTAGATCAAAGCGATGATAAAATTGCATCCAGTGCCGACCCATATTGATCCGGGCACCAGCTTCTAGCCACATTGCTGTCAAACTTATTTCATACTGCAGGTATGGTTGCATGGTGTAGATTACAGCTACCTCGCACAGTGAGGGTTCAAATCCCTCACCAATCTGCAGTGGCTATTCTAGGACTTTTTCAGGTATAAGAGTGGCCATCATTTATACAGAGAGACTGTGACGATCAGGACAAATGAAGGAGGCGGACACCGGAGTGCAGTAGCCAATTGTTTTATTTAAAAAAATACCAAGAGCAGTCAATCCTACATGGATAGACGAGACGGGGGGGGGGAGAAGGAGCAGGATCGTCAGGGCATCAGGGCAGGACGAGCAGGAGGGCAGGTCAGGTGGGATCGGGCAGGTTGGAGAGGGGCGAGGAGCAGGCAGGGTAGGTCAGGTGGGATCGGGCAGGTTGGAGAGGGGCGAGGAGCAGGCAGGGCAGATGAAACAGCAGGGCAGGACACGGCAGGCAGGACAAGCAGGGGGGCAGGAGACAGGCAAAATGCTCGGTAAGACACATTTAAAAAATGGCAACGATACTTTACACCAGCTTCCAGGAGAGGCCGGATTAAATAGTAGTGCTAGTGGTGCTATTGGCTGCCGATTGTCCACTGGAGCTCGGCCCCGCCCTTGTGGTCACGACAGGGACCAATCTTATCATTAGCCAACAATATGTTTTGATTGGTGTGTGACAGGGGGCAGGGCACTCTAGAGGCCAATCAGCTTACAACTTCGGCCATTGGTCCCACCTGTGCATACACTCCAGCCAATCAGTAAGCTTGCATGTTATCCCCCTTTTGCAGATTTCCTGCAGTTAGGTTAATTGGTGTCTCTAAATTGCCCGTAGCGATTGAATGTCCTGTGATGACCTGGTCTCCCCTCCGTTTCTTGGCACAGACTCCTGACCCATTGAAGAATGATGGATAATTCCCAATTAACATTAATATAGAAAGCAATGATGCTTTTTTCACCATTTGTACGAGTACATTGGAATTCTTTTCACATACATCATCTTGCTCTGCTTTTGGAGAATTACATGCAGGAGAGTGAGGCTGGGAGTCAGCAATTCATCTGACATCCCATGGGCATTTCAGAGCTTAGGGCCTCACTACGGGCCCAACTCTGCCAAGGATGGGATTCGAACCCACAACCATCCGAACACAGGCACAAAGGCCGGACTTTCTCAGTAACATACTGCCCATTAGATAAACATGAGCTGTCTCTTTCCCTCCATGGCTAAATATGGAGGCTTTGCTGCTAATTCCCGACCCTCTGCATGTTGTGTGTGTGGTGCGTTAATATGCATTTAGCCTTTTTTGTGTTAAGCGTGTGGGGATGCAGCGCTCATTGGTGTCACCTGGGTGGGTGACACATGGACTTGTAATCTCCACGATAGTCCTCTGCAAATAAAAAAAATATCCAGCGTGACATCATGGGAAAAAGGAAAAAACTTCATTCTCCATTCTCCTATTTGAGATGGACGTTTTTTTGTTTTGTTCTTTTGTTCAGCGTTGTTTTTTTTTGGGGGGGGGGGGGCGGGGGTGAGATTTAAAAGGACCAGGTGTAGAAAGTGTCCTTGATAAGCGAATGTGAGAGGTTAGCCTTGGCCCAGTGATCTGAGTTGATAACATTTGGGTGTCGAGGCTCAGGGTGTCTGGCACTCTCGAATATCTCCTCTGTGACACAGTCCTCTTGTTTTGGATATCTCTGGAGCTAAAGTACTGTCCAGACCTCCCGCTGTTGCTAGGGAACTGTTCAAAGGGAACTCTGAGGCTGAACTCACATCGCACTTAATTATGTAATTAGTGTCAACAGCAGGTATAACGACCTGCCATTCCTTTCAGATAGCGCACTGTAAAAAGGGCTGAGACTCCTTAAAACTTTTTGCAGTCGCCATGTGTCCCCCTTACATTGCTTCCAGCCCATTATGTTCTACTCACTTCCATTTGGTTTCAATTATTCGGACTGGATGAGAGTGTGACTTAATTCCCTGCACAATGAAAGAATTGAGATGAATAAATGAATTGTCGTGACTAATGAAAGTCTCAAGATTTTAATTAAAGTTTTAATTTGTTTGGCTCAGGGTTGGGGGGGATTTTACTACTGTTGTGGTGTTTTTGTCGTTTTTCACAGGGGTGCAGTAAAGGCCCATTATGAAGACTTCATAAAGTATGTTCTGCTGGATTTCACATGACTGGGCCACGTTGGAGGTCAGCATCCATCCATCCATCCATCCAATGGCAGGATCAGCACCTAGCCACCATTAACACAACCCTGTGCAATGATTCGGTCCTGCAGTGCCCACATCCTGCCCTGGGCCAGTGTTCTATTGAGGTTTCCTTCACATCAGATCCATACTGTCACAAACTGGGAGACAAACATTCTCAGCACATATTTCTGTAGGGTTCCTGGTCTCGCCTTTGTTTGTCACTGGCCTGTCAGAGAATGGAAATGTGGTGATGAGAACGTCAATGGGACACATTATCCATGGATACGTCCTCAGTCAAACACCCCCCCCCCCCACCAATTATTACCTCCTGGGCAATGAAAAGCTTGCATGGGACTCCACAGGGGTCATTCCCTGCCTTACACTTGCTCAGCCGCCTGCTGTTTGATTACATGGTTCCCATTTCCCACTTCAGACTAACAGCTCAGAGAGTAAACAGCCCATGTGTACAGTGCTGGCCCTGGGTCAGGTGACGCGCTACGGGCCGCACACTGGCTTACCGGGCTGCTTTCGGACCGCCTGGCACGGTATCAGAGAAAAACCCACCTTCGGTCTCTTCTCTGCTGCCCCCTCAGGCCACGTTTCATAAGTGCAGGCGAAGGTGCACGTTTGCATCAGTACCCGTGTGGCAACAATCTCAACAATAATGAAAACTTTCACAATTATACAGAAACTTCCATCTGTCCTGCATCTCTCAAGCATCTATCCATTTTCCACAGCCAGTTTCCCAACAATTTAATCACATGAAGAGACAAATATCTAAAATCCCATCGAGGTTCCAAACGTTTAATTAATTGTTAAAGACCTCAGTCCCGCACGGCAAATAGCTTCAGGAAAGACCGACTCTTTGCTTCATTTACATGTCAGAAATGAGGCTTGCTTTGTGCCTGATGAAAGCCAGCGTGTCGCCGGGCTCTGTCTCTCACACAGCCCATGTCATTGCACAAATGTCTAACTCCCACCACTGTCACGCTGCTATGGTTTATTATAGGCTCATTATTTACACAAAAAGTGTGCAGACTTATTTGTCAGCTTTGACTCTAATGTACAAGCTTGGCTAACCACAAATATTCTGGAATTTTTGAGAAACTGTCAGTTGCCTGCCATCTAACTTCTCAAACAACACATTATTTTTTCCTTCTGGAAATTAGGTAGCTCAAGTTTCAGGTACCATATGTGTGAAAAGTTACCTGAAACATTTATGAGTATTATGGACTACCTACCATCTATAAACTATGATGTAAGATTTGCGTTTAGTTTCTATCTGACAGATGTCTATTTATGACACACCAGGCAGGTTTAGAGGCTGTTTTCGGTGACCTAAGCAGAATGTTCCTGGGATTTCGTCTCTCGAGATGTTCTCCAAAGAAAATATTACCGCAAGGAGATGTGTATACTGGCTGCTGGCACCTGTAGTTCACACGTCATCGAGTGGCACATTTTCAGCTCACATCCAGCGACGTGGCTGCAAAATTTCAGGACTGGACCAGCAGAGATGCTCCAAAGGTTTCTGTGGAGGCAGATCGACCGAGTCCCCTGCTTC
This sequence comes from Stomatorhinus ivindoensis, assembly GCA_019775895.2. Lineage (NCBI taxonomy): Eukaryota > Metazoa > Chordata > Actinopteri > Osteoglossiformes > Mormyridae > Stomatorhinus > Stomatorhinus ivindoensis. The sequence continues at coordinate 13,574,550 of JABFEB020000002.1, read as the reverse complement.
GACCGGAAATGCATCAGCCACGGGGCCAGACAGAACGGCTCCAGATTGTGTTTGAAGACCAAATGAATCAATAAGAAAAGTCAGACTGGCTTGTGTAGAGGACAGTTTCAGCGTGATATGACATGGATTTCCTAGGAGTTGGCAGACATGCCCAAGAGGACAGACACTCTGATGCACTGCTTTGCTATCCTGACCCCCACTTCCCACCCCTACAGTCTAGCACGAGTCTACACTACCCTGGCATACAGAACCTGGGCCCCCGGTGGTGGACCAGACGTCTGTGTCGACAGGATCTCAAAGAACGAATAAAGCGAGGTTCCTCTTCTGATTCTGACGGGACGACGGTCCCGTTCTGTCAGCCGCGGCCCGTTTTAACCAAAGGGGAGCTGGCAAACCGACCGACAGGAAGTGACAGGGTGAGACGAGGCAGCCCACCTGGGCTTTCAAAGCTGCGCTTCTCCGGTAAGCGCCGTCTGAGGCGGCTTTAATCCTCCGCGCGCCGCCCACCCCGGACGCCGGCTCGCGCTCCTGAGGTTCGCACGGAGGCGAGCTGGGCTGTCGGTTTAGCCCCCCCCCCCCCCACCCTCTTTATTTCAGACGCTGTCGGAGACACTCCAGGCTAATCTAGCATCTTCCAAAAAGGCAGAATGAGACCACGCCGGAGCAAACGAAGGGCCAATTAGGGTGCTAATTATTGGAGTTTTTCAACGCATAATTGGACGCTTGGTAATCTCACCTTGTTCCTTTAAACTGCAGGGTGAAAGTCTGCAAGGCTGCTTTTTATCCCAGCAGCTCCCCCCCCCCCACCAATCAGAAAAGGAAGACTATTTCTGGCTCATGGTTCGAGCACAGCTCTCATGTAAATTCCTCGTCGTGTCACGATCTCAGGAAATTTAAGTTGGAACCTCCACAAAAGTGTTGCGAGGAGGCCGTCATCAGTGGGTGATTCATTCTGACATCTGTACGGGAACGAGAAGGAGCATCATCGGGGAGCCACGTGTGCCGGGATTGGGAGCACTGGGCCGAGAGAAACATATCTGTATGCAGAAACGTCGCTTTCATCGGAGCCGGAGAGGCGTTTGATTGGTTGATGACTGGGAGTCATCAACCAATGGCTAGGTTTTCAAACCTAAAGCAAAGATGCCTTGGGATGGTCAGAGATATACAGAACATCTCTGAGGGATCTCTTGTAGATGGTGGCTGTACCAAAGAGGCAGAGGTGTCTCCATATTAAGCCAGAATGGGGGGGGGTGGCAAAAGTTGTGACCTAGGGGAGGGGTCCGTGAACAGCTACTGACATAATGACAGGCCTAACTCAACTGACTGATGTCTCATGGATCACATATCCACCCCATTTTACTCAATCCCCTTCTCAATTTTGATGAAAAGACTCCTAGAGGGTGTGCTGGTTGGGCTTCCTGAGACCCAGAGAACCATTAGGAGAGGGGGGGGGGGGTTAGGGTTGGTTTGAATGCCCTCTGGGCACAAATCTCTCCAGCGTGCAGAAGGATGACAGAGTAAGTACGCTAATGTATGCATGCAGCAGAGGTACACTGGGATATTAATAGGTGTGAATAAATGATACATAAAAGCCTAGTTATGGTCCCATGTGGAGAGAATTAAATGTCTTTGATTGGCTGCTTCTTTTTTCACAAAGAGCCACTTACCACTGTCACTTTCCTGGAGTACGTTGCTTTTTCGCAAGTCTGAAAGAGCCCCGGTGCTGACTTACGGCGCGCTTTATTTAACTGTTTGCGCGGACGTGCGCCGCCTGCGTAAATCGGGCGCAAAACACAGACGGAAAGTTAAGCGGATGGAGACGCGGTTATGAGCGGCGATCGCGCTCCCGTGCTTGTCCTGCTACTAGCACCCGCCTGCGCACGTTACGTCTCGAGGGCGCGGATCTGAGTGATGCTGGCTGGGTTGCACTGAGGCAGCTAATTTGTATCTGTCAATAACGCCTGCAAAAAGACCCGCTACTTTAAAAAGTCTATAACAATACGAACAGCCATCTAGATCCCCAGGTTCTTGTAGAACATATATAGGCTATGCGTTAAATTTAAAGACTGTATGAAATAAGCATCTTAGTACAGTTTACGAGGAATTGATGTACAGTACACGAGGCACAAAGGGATCAAAAGCTGTCCACTTGGATCTAAATGCATTTGTTATTTAGGTTTGAAGTCTAACAATTTAGTAGATCATTTAGAATGAAATGGACTAGTTTATGTAGCATGATGATTTTCTAGTTAGTACTGTTGCATCATATCTCTCCAGAGTTGGGGTTTGAAGCCTTTCTCCTGCAGCATTTGCTTAGGTGAAATGACATCTCTAGATTGCGCATAGTGTGTGCTCTGCCCTGTCGTCTGACCCCGTACTGGTTAAGTGCTTATAAGAATCAAACTAGGAGATCGTTAAATCTAAAAATATAAATAACTTATTTGTAAATACTGGTAAAAGCTCTTTTATTCTACGGAAGAGCACATATTTTTAAGTAACACTGCATTTCCTTACAGAGTAATTATTCGGTGATCAAAGTATCGCTTCTCTCTGCTTTCCAGCTGCGTTTCGCCCCTCTGCCAGTTACTGGATTGAGACACATTTATTCGATGTCCTGCCGTAAGAAGCAGCGGGAGCCCGTTGGTTGACACAGCCGCGGAGGCTGTTTCATCAGTGTTGTCAGGGTCCATTTCTCATATTTAAACCCGCAGACAGCGCCGCAGTCGCGGGCACAAAGGCAAAAGCGGAGTGACCGGCGGAAGCCGGTGATTCATCTGGCGTCCCCCACCTCCCCCACCGGCTTGTCAGTTCCGACCATAGGTTTGGATGAGGGACAGGGGCCCCGGGAGTGAAAGACGACGTGCAGCCGCCGTCTCTGTCAGGGGGACTGCACCGTCACCTTCCTGGACCCGATCTTTTCACGGTCGCCGGTTATTAATTACTGACTTGGAAATGCGATTAAATCGAGTCTAACTTTTCAGTGAAAACTCATAGTTTCACATGTTACTTCAAACTGGTCCACCGGAAATTACTTTTCTTTTTACTAATAGGTCTTGAAATTAAAATTTAAAGCTGACTATGCATCGATTCATCTGACTTCCATATTGCTTATTCAGTTCAGAGTCATGTTGAGTTTGGAACACATCACAGAATCCACTGGGCACTGAAGTACAAAGGGCATGCTAATGGCACAGATGCTTGTAAATGCCATTTTTTTTAAGTCATCGACAGGCCTTCTGATTTATATTCACACGCCTTCATCAAAGCCTACCCAGATTGTTCGCCTCATACTGGGTGGACTGGCCGTCGGGCATTTACTGATCTTGACTTTGACAACGATGCTGTGATCTTAGCGGAGTCAATGGAGGCTCTGATCGGGCTCCCGAGAGACTGAGGGGGGAGTCTGAGTGTTTGGGATTGCGGGTGTCCTGGATAAAGACCAAGATCAGGGACTTTAATGACTTCCAAGCACAGCCATCAGTAGTGTGTCTGTCTGTGGAGAGAATGTCGACCTTGTTGAGAGATATACCTATACCTCGGCAGTGACATTCATATCTCTGGTGACTCATCCTATGAAGTCAGCAGACGGACCGGATGAGCATGGGGGGTCATGAGGTCGCTGGAAAGGGGTGTGTGGCGCTTCCAATATCTTTGCAAGAGGACGAAGGTCCAAGTCTTTGGAGTCCTGCTGCTCCCTGTCTTGCTGTATGGCTGTGAGACATGGACTTTATCCAGAGAGCTGAGACGAAGACTGGACTCCCTCGATACTGTGTCTCTTTGGAGAATCCTTGGGTACCACTGGTTTGCCTTTGTGTCGAATGAGCGCCTGCTAGAGGAGTCCTGAGTCGCGAATGAGGCTCATTACCTGCATTGTGAGGGAGCGCCAGTTAGAGCACTACGGCCACGCTGCATCAGCGCTGCTCCCCAACCAAACCTGACCTGACCTTTACTGAAATTTTGATCGGACTTTTTTCTCAGTCTGACTATCAGCAGAGCTGTGGTGTTTTTTCCGCTTTAGCTGGACACACTGTCTGCTCCAACGATCAGGAAAAGATTTTGAACTTTAAAGAGTAAATTGATCACTCCGCTGAGCGACTGAACTTCAGGCAGACCCTGACGTTCAGCTTCTAATCCCCCTCCTCGGCCTCGTCATGGAAACCGCCGATCAATCACCTCTCTGTTCCCTGTTAAAACATGACACCTTATGTTAGCCGGTGTTGCGTCGCGGCACGCCGTGCTGGAGAGCGGGGCTGCCATAACGGGGGGAGAAATTTAGGATGATTGACGGGGGACCTAAAAAGTTTCAAACATAATTGGATCGGTCCGGGTTGGGGGCCTAGTAGGATTTGCTCTCCCGGGGACCAGCGGCACCCCCTGATGGACTGCGTATGGTCCAGCCGCTGGGGAATTCCAAACATGGGTGTGTTCAACAATCCTTCAGCCCCTGCCTCCCTCCCCCTTCCGCTGCCCTTTGTCGCCATGTAACATTTGCCTCGTCCTGCTCTGATCACACTCACAAGCTCATCTGATCTGAGTCATAATATTTCTGCAACGAGCACAAGGGAGAGAAAGGGAGCCGTGTTTGTCCTCCCTGTCGTCACGCCATGCTCCTCTCCGCCTGACCTTTCCCTGCCCGTGTGCCGCCCGTGTCGACACCGGGCCCATCGCGTGAGGACGGACACGGGCCCTTGGCCCTGGGAGCCGTGTTATTTGAAGCGACGGTTCAGCTCGTTTAAAAATAAAATGGGGGAAAAAAAAAATGCAAACTCTTTCCCCAGTGTGACAGGATGGGGGGGGGGTCGTCACAGGGTCACCGTGACGTCCACATGTACCAGGGGGGCATGTTCGTTCCTGCAGAAGGTGAGGAAAGGACACCAAGCCATTGAGTATGTAACAGTCAGGCTTTCAGGCTTGATAACATTAAGCGAAAGAAGCAGGTGGCCCTTTTCGCAAACTGCCCGAGCCTAGGGTTTGATCCTTACTCTTTGCGTTTGGTTTTTATGTTCTCCCAGTATCTGCAGTGGTTTCCTCTAGGTATTCGTGCATGACATCATGGATTTGAGAGACGAAGGGGGCAGGCACGGGTAGCATGAAATTAAACAGGGACCGAGACACGAACAGGACCGCGAGGGATAAAAACAGAAGGACTGGTACAAGGAAGGGCACGGGCAACAGGAAGGTAGACGCGAAGGACCGGACTGGGATTGATGAATCAAACAGGGACAAAGTCTAACGTGGGGTAAGAAGCAACAGGCTCATCAGAGCCACGTCAGCGAGAAGACAGGAGATTCAGGCAGACATGACAGGCAGGACTTAACTCAAGAAGACAGTGAGAACATTCATCCGTTGTACAACCCACTGAGCAGTTATATTTATTTCACAGCCATTACTACAGAATTCCATGCAACACTTCCCCTGATATTCCTAGTACTGTAACGGTTTTTAGTTTATTTATTGTTACCGTCCATTAATGTGTACATGTACTTTTTTCTGTATAAATGTGTGCTGTGCTACTGTAAACCTGCACTTTCTCTCTGTCCATCTACTTGTCTGTCTGTCTGCCTCTCATCTAACATGCAAACTCCACACACTCCAAAAGGTGGGACTTGAAATCACACTCCTGATGGCATGAGGTGACAACGCCAAGCCAGTGTCCCGGGTTCAATAATGTGTCTAAAATCTGATAACACCAGGTCGACGATCAGCTGCCTCTTTATTTTCTTCCTCACATATCTATGAATAAAGACGAAATTTCCACAGATAGCAGGTTTCATTACAGATTTCTTAATAGATGCCGACTTTAATAGCTGGATTCATTATGTGTGATGTAGCTGTTGCTATGATAATATGCTGCCTCCTCAATCGGCTGTCAGATCTGAAGATGGGGGCTGCGTTCGGCTGTAAGATCTCAGCGGAGGAAAGCCAGCGAAGGCAAAGCGCCAAGCTCAGGCCCCCATCGGCAGCCAGAGCGAATCTGAGCATGAGTTAGAGAACGTGCTCCGTTATGAGTCATCGGGTTTCATTTTGCAATTAAAAAAAATGCTGAAAACAGGGAAGTTTGTGAAGAAATGGAGAGGGGAATGTCGCTGTGATGTATTACAGCAGTGAGAATTTGTAGAGGGCACTGTGAACAGAACAAATAGAGGATGTTTTTTTTGCCATCCAGAGGCATTTATGCAATATCACTTTACATATGCTCACAGAATGTGTGTACACCTCTTCTCTTAGCCAGTTTTCCTCACAGAATGTGCGTACACCTCTTCTCTTAGCCAGTTTTCCTCACAGAATGTGTGTACATCTCTTCTCTTAGCCAGTTTTCCTCACAGAATGTGTGCACATCTCTTCTTTTAGCCAGTTTTCCTCACAGAATGTGTGTACACCTCTTCTTTCTCTCTTGACAGACCTGACTATTGTCCCCTCAGTTCACTGTTTTTTTTACAGACTTCCTGTGCCTCATTACCCTTCCTCATCCTTCCTATTCTCTATCCATGCACCTGCTATAATTGCTTATTCACTTCTTGGTTGCAGTGGCTCTCCTCATATCCCAGGAAGGTCGAAAAGTGACCATCTCACTTAATTCTGTGCCTCTCATCACTAACATTCCTGTAAAAATGCAACCTTAATTCTATGTGGAAACTATGAAAACATATGTTCCATATATGCCCTTGAAATATATAAGCAATTTATATGTGCTTTAACTTTTACATTCTGAGCTTCACCTGCGGCAAAATTCTGTTGTATGGGGGGGGGGGGGGGACTTTCAGTGTACGAAGGCAAATTTTTTCTTAGTTTAATATTTTAAATTTAAACAAAAACAGTTAAAATGGATGATTCACACGTGTGACCAAAAGGGCAGCTGTTTCTAATGGAGGCAGCAGGCTGTGTGGGAACACCTGACACCCCAGCGTGAGAATAATACACCTTTAAAGGGATGTGGGCCTCACGCAGAGATGACCGGCGGGATATGGTCCAGGGATTACTGGAGTCCTGCTGGGAAGATAAAGGGGTGGCTTCTCCAGCTCTGCTGTTCAGTGTTCCTAAAAGGCCTCCCTCTCTCCCTGGTATTTTTGCAGAGAGCCGTTGACACGAGCCACATGGCATGAAGCAGCCAGTATTTTCACATTGACCGGCAGCCGCATCCGGGAATCGCTTTATGGGACTTTTCAGCATAAGCCCACATGTTCCTGCGTGACGCGCTAGCTGATTATGTGAACCATAATGAAAGGAAAAAGGAGACATTTGTTTAATTTGAGGGCCACTAGTCTGGGACGGAGAGCATGTGTACGAGTCATGTGACCCAGGGTCTTGACTGCTATAAGTGGGTTTTATTGAAAGTGTTTCTCCTTTCTGGGAGAGATTAGGATGGACCCAAATATAGACACAATATCAAACAATGGAGTGACAGGACTGAAGCGACTGGGATAAAGAGGGAATTAAATCAGCAAAGTGGAGATTATAGGTCTTGGGGCTGGTGTGAGCACTGAACAGAAGAGAGAAGTATATGGGAATTGGGGGGATCAAGGGAGAAAGGGAACCGATCAACACAGGAAAACCTAATTCCGTCTCTCAGTGTGATGGTACAGCCAGAGATAAACTGGTCAGATCGAAATGGGGCGGGGCAAAGTCAGGTGATGGGCTTCTGACCCCTGACCCCACCATCAGCTGGAGATCCTGCGGTCTGACGCCGGTTTTACATTTTGCGCATCTGTTCTTGTCCGGCCCCCTTTGATTTTATTTCTCGCCGCCCACCTCTGCTTCCTCTCCCCAGTATAGTACCCAGTCCTTCATCTATGGTGCCGTTTTGCTGTTTATTTTGGCTTATGTTGACGCTGAATGTTTTGAGATTGCTTATGTTCACATTTCTTCTGATAAACAAACCTGAAGTGATTATGCTATCAATCCAAGATTAATACCACAAGGAAACTAAATGGCGATCACCGTTGTGCACTTTATAATAGTGGTAAAATGCAATCTGACACATAATCTCTTTAGACCTTTACTATTCTCTGCCAACCAGTGTTAACTCATAGACAATAGCCTGGTGAAGGTATCTTACAGTTGCCAGTGCTCCTTATCTAGTTTAATCAAGAGTCTCGTTAGAGCTCCCTCTGCTGGTGACAAACATATGTCAGCCAAGATCGCAGTAGCCACTCGTGAACGAGAGTGAAAGCATTCAGTGCACCTGCTATTAAACAGTATACCATTATAAATATTCGGGATTCTGATCCAAAACTACGAACTTCTTTGGTATATAATTGCCGTAATTATGCACGAAATGCACACAACTTGAAATGACGTGTGCGTGCGTTCAATTGTAGCTTAACAGGACCAAAAACAAATAATAATTCTCAGGTATTTGGCACTCACAAAACGGCACAAATTTTATTGTCTACATTGTTTTCAACAGTGTTCCTGAGTGAATAGAACCACATTGTTACTCTCCAAAAGCAGAGTTGTTATTTATTTATTTCCAAACCAAGCACATAATGAAAAATTACTACAGTGGACATCAACACAGGCAGCACTAAAGGGGACGATATAAGAAACACCTGATACAAGTATCCGACATTCCAAGATATTTCAAAGATTCTTTTTATAGACATGCTGTTGTGATATCAGTTATAGGCACTTTTGTGAGTTTTTTTCCTCGAAACCCATCTTTGGTCAAGTTTCGGGCAGTTGCTGTTGCTTCCCGGCAATTCTGTCCTTAGGCCTGGGTAGGACCTGATCCTGGACTTGTCACCGTTTCACTTCGGCAAAGGAGCAGCATTACTTCTTTGACTCCAGCCCCACCTCCGGCGTTCTCACGGCGACCGACGAAACCCCGCCGCTGAAAACGGCCGGACCCAGATACTCACCACAGTGATAATCATTTTCCTGGCAGCGATCGGATCTCACGTAGGAGATTAACAAACAAGCACAGAGACAAGGAGAGCGAGACTCCGAAGGGGGCGTGCACATCAGAATACAACAGCAAGGCGAAACTTCACAGAACGAACTACTTACATCTTTACAATAACCCATAGAAATCAGAGCTTACATCCAGTCCCTGCCGCAGACCTTTAGACTACTGACTGAACGACCAATGTCACTATACTTTGTATTCACGATCAACATCTTGACCTTTTATATATTGCACATATATACACTTCTAAAACAAGAAGTGTGTGCGTGCGTGTTTACGCGTGCGTGCGCACACGTGAACGTGATTTTGGCACAGTCTGAAAGTCTTTAAAACCTAGATGGATCTTTTTGCTTGGTTAGAAAAATTGGCATTTTTTAAGCCTGTGGGTGGGATGTGTGGCAAAGAGGATGCACACGTCTCCTTTGGGGGTGAACAATAAACCGTAGGTCATATTAATTCGTCAGGACTCATATTTCATTATATAAACTGAACAATGTGCATCATCGATACACAAAGGACACCTACACAGTGCATTAAAAACAGGGCACTCAATTATAACGTGCTTTTCATCAGACTTTTTTTCTGGAAAAAAATGTGAAATTACCAAGAATGTTTTTTTCCCCTCAGAAATCTTTTAATTCAAAACTGACCTCGGCTTTAAAAAAAATTAAAATAAATAAATAAATAAATTTGGCATGTCGCACATCTTAATCACCATGTTTCATACGGATACTTTCTGGCAAAACAGATGCAAAACAAACGAGAATTGCGCAAACGGAGCACAAGACTGTCTTCGGGTTTGCTGTAAATCACACGCGTTTTTAAAAGTTTCATAAGATTCTATCGCCTACTAGCAATGGATACAGAAATACAGTGAAAGTCACCATTAAATCACTTTAATGTGTAAAAGATTTTTCTGTGGAAATAAATCAGTGTTTTGTATTTTTCTATATAGGTGAACGATGAAGTGCGATAATTAAAATCAATAGCCGGTCCACCTGCGGTACACGGGAAATGTGCAGCCAGTGTCATTGTAACTAACTCTTACCACATGAATCTTCACTTTCATGCCACCACTGGCATTTACATAGCTGGTGGTTTCTTAGTCTGTAAATAACAGCGAGGGACATGAGAGTCGTTAGGACTGATCAATCAGGGCTATAGCCCCGAGTATCTTAAACCTAGGTCCGGGTATTTTAGCCCCGGTCTTCCTTCAAAAAAAAATACAAAAAAAAACGTCAAGCCCCACCCAGGTGAACTTCCCTTAGCCCCTGATCTTTTCGATAGGTATAAACTCCCTGGCGAAGGACACAAAGTTTACTCTGTATAAAGGGGCTGTAATAGTTTGGCGACCTTCAAGTTCATCTCTTAAGCTAATTGCTGCAGATGTGTATTTTTTTCATGGAAGAGTCATTGTGCAGTAATTTCAGTTCTTATTACCATTGTTTTTTTCCATTTCTTTCTTATAATTTATACAGCAGGATATTTATAAATGTGGCAGAAGGAACAGTGTCTTGACGTCTGGACCTATCAGAACATTTCCTAAATGCTTGACAGAAATTCTGCAGATTGGATTGAAACGGTCCTGTGCCTCGTCACAACATGATACGCTCCAGCGCTGAAGTGGATCTAACCTGCGGCGACTGAATGAAAGGAAAATAGTGGGTGTTTGTTCAAGAAGACCCTCTCTACAGCTACCCACCTCGCTATTCGGCAAGCCCCAAGTTCATCCACAACTGTGGTCATCAACGCCGACTCCCCACTGTTAGAGCCCTCTCTCCACCCATGAGCCCAATGCCTCCCTCCCTCCTGGCTACAGACACATGTTGCCTGTGATGGCCAGCGGACACGGTCGGTACGTGTTTTTCTACAGAGTGGTGTGTTGGATCTAGTTTGACTTTAAAATGGTCGTCAGTTGTGCTCTCCCCAAGAGTGACGCTTCAGAAGCCGATAGGGTCTCTTGTGCACTTTATCGGACGGACAATTCTTTAGTTTGGTTTTTGGGGCTGATCTCGCAGGCTTAGCATCATGTTTATTTTTTTTAACACAGTGGCTGCTTTTGTCTGCTGTTCATGAACTAGACTAGGCCAGTCTCTATGTGCATGTGCATTGGGTAAGGGTGGTAGATGAGTGGTGGCTGGCCATGGGCAATGTAGTAGTTGCTGAAGTTGTGGTCAGCCATATATGGCGCAGGCTGGTAGTAGCAGGTGACGTTGGTGGTGTTAGGGATGATATTCTGCTCCCCGAGAACCTTGAGGGCCAGGATGGTAATCATGTTGAGGGTCTGTCGGCGCTCGTGGCCCATCAGACACACGGTGCTTTCATTGACTACCCTCCGCAGAGTCATCAGGTAGTCGTACTTGCTCTTCTCCTCACCAATGAAGTGGTTGCGCAAGTACGACTCGATCTTGCGTTGCTGCTCATTGACGTCGGGGAAGTCAATGAAGAAGCGTGAGCACATGTAGCGCTCTAGGGTCTTGATCTCGGTCTCGCTGGCTGGCTTGAACTCACGCACCAGCAGGTTGCTGTACTTCAGGAGGCCACCACCCCTGATCTCCTCCGGGTTGCGTGTGGCTATGAGACGGTAGCGCAGATGGTCCATGGCTTGTTCAAAGTCACCGTACATGCTCTCTGCTACCACTGTAATGTCGGGCAGTTCTCTAAGTGGCAAGGGCTCGGTTGGCTGACTTTCTGCTTTTTCTCCGACCTGCGTGTCTGTATCTGGGGCAAATTGTTGTTCCTGGAAAGCAGGTTCTGGTAACTTACAAATAGGCTCTGACATGAGGGCAGCAGGACATGCTACCTGGGAAGCAAACACTGCTACCTGTGGTGTTAAATCTACTAATGGATCAGCATGTTTTGTTCCTTCTGTAGAAGACTGCATTTCCAGGACTTCGAGCTCTGTGACCTGGGCTGCCTGTTGTAGTTCCTGGATACCAGGTTCTGGGACCTGTACAGCAAAATCAAGCAGCTGAACAGGATGTTCCGGTACCTGGACAATCACCTCTGAAACCTGGACAGCAGAGTCTACTACTGAGCAAGTGGAATGAGGGACTCGAACAGGAGGTTCAGGTAAATGACAAGATGGTGATGGTTCATCTTTAAAAGGGTTTTGAATGAGAAGGTCCTTGTCCTTTTTATCAAGCTCCATGATCTCTGATTCTGCACCAGGAGGAAACAATTCCTGATTGGAGGTTTTTGATTCATTTGGTTGAGAGCATGTTGTCTTTTTCTGTGACTCTCTGTCACTCTCCTGTGTGGTGAATTTATGCGCTGTGGTCGGCATGTGTGATTTTTTCTCTGAACATTCTTTGCCCTGTGAGGCGGTGTCAGGAGCCTGTGAGCAAACAGGGTTTGGCACTTTATCTGGAATAGGTATTGATTCTTTGAGGTTTATTTTAGCCGAAGCTAACGGCTGGTCCACAAGGAATGAGGGCTCATTTTCTGAAGGTGTTTGTGCAAGAGGGACTGGCACGCTTGTCACTTTCTTGGACATTTTCCTTGGAGGTTTTGGTGATGAATGTTTTAGGATGACCATTTGGGATTTTTTGTAGGACTTTTTGGCTGGAGGAGGCAAAGGGAATTCCATGTAAGAGTCTAATGCTGTCTGTGTGAGACATGTGCAGGACTGAAATGTAGGTTCGCTGGGTACATTAAGAGCCACGGGATCCTTGATTGGTGTTTTTTCAGTTGATTGTGGCTTCTCTGAGTTTTCTGGTTCCTCTTCATTTTCTCTGATAAACAGTTGTTCAGATGTTTTCGGATATTGTCCCTTTCTTTCGGTGCTGGGAGTGCCGACCTCGTTTTCTGCCATTATTTTATCTTCAATCTCTGTCTTTTCCAACAGCTCTTGTTCATTCTCTGTCTGCGTCTCTCCATCTGGTTCAATAACTTCCATTTGTTCAGGGGGATCCATCACCTCAGCTGGAGCTCCATCCATCGGTAATGGCCGCTCCCCATCTTGTGTCACTTCCTGTTTCTCATGGCATTGACTGTCATCACAGCTTGGTATGTCCTCTACCTTACCTGACTGGACTTGACTTGATTGAGTCATATCAGGTGAAGTAGGGTGAGACTCTTCTGCCGGTGAGGTGACTTGATTGCCACTCTCAGTTGTACACGGTCTCCTCTCCTCATTTTTACACCGGGCCTCCTGCCTTCTCTCAGCCTCCAGATAAGACTCAAGGATGCGATCCAGGATGATCTGAAATGAGTCCACACTGAACTCAAACTGCCTACGCAAGGAACTGACAAACTTCAGCTCCACGTTCTTGCCGCTGTTGTTGGAAAGCGAAATGAGGCTCCAGCGGTCATGCTCGTTGAAGACTTTGACCATCTTCTGAACATAAGCTTCCTTCATGGTCAGGGCTGTGATCTTGTCCTTGTTGACACCTCGGGGTAGGAAATCTAGCAGACAGCCAAGCACCACCTCCTTGATGATCTGGAAATCCTCCTGTCTTGGCAATTCAACCCCAAAGATGATGTCTAGGTCCTTGTAACTGGTGCCATTCTCCTTAACAAGCACATGGCTGGCAGTAGAGCCATTGAGGCGAACATCCCTCACTTTAATATGTTTCTCCTTCAGCTTGTCCCTCACCACGTGGATGATGTCTTTTGGCTTTACCTCAAGCGTGGGAAAATTGCCTCTTCCATGTATGGGAATGACCTCTGTCAGAACCTGGTCCAAGGTCTGGATCTGTTCCTTGGTCAGGTTGTGGAACCTGCGATCGGTGCTAAGCTCAGACATCCTCACCAGCTGTGTCAACAAAAAGAGAAGGGAGAAAAAGGCAAACATGTTACCGTCATCCCAGAATTTATTTCCACCCCCCCCCCCCCCCATCTCCGGAAAGTGAGCATAGGGGTAAATCTGCTGTTGCTAAGTAGCTCTTAAGTGCTAGGGAAAGCTTTAACAGTGCAAATAATAACAGTTGTTTGTTTTGTGTGTGTTGATAGATAGAAGGCATTTTCACACGGGCTGACGTCCCAGGAACTGTAAAACTGCAGAAATGATTTGTAAAGAGACATAAATGTAAAAAATGGACCCCCCCACCTTCCTGATACCACCATTACCTCTATCTCATTCTTAGGGTCATTATGGCACTGAGTGACTCTGAGTCACCTTCTCATGGCACCTCGTACAGGCTTCTCTTTCCTGGGCTTTGTAAGCTCAGGCTTTGTCTAAAAGCTGCCCATTCACCGCTGCCCATTCACCGCTGCGCAATTACCGCCCATCCCCTGCGGCCCCTGCCCAGAGCCCAGGACTGTGCTCGAGACGTCAAGACCACATGTTCCAGGCACATTATGATTAATTCACCCTGCCTCACGCTGGGGGTATTCACTTTAGAAAAATGCATTAAATAAAGGGGTACATACACAAGGAAAGTTTTCCCAGCTTGGAGGAATAGCATAAGATTGATTAGGGGCAGTGGTAAAAAGCCATAGGGGACACAAGTTGGAAGAAAAGTTGTGTCAAAGCCCTGTAGCAGGTCTAGGGTAAATATTGCAACTGATCAAACATTACAGGTGTAACAACATCAACATTTGTTGCAGGGGAATAACAGCACGATCCCCTCAGCACAAAACCAGGCGAACTGTACGATATATGAACATATGCTACTGTACTGCTTATACATTTCGCAGTGTGAAATTTGTTGACAAGGTCTCTAAAACTGTGAACTTCTTCCAGAGAAGAGTGAAAGAGCGATTCATGATACCCGTCGTCTCTGTGACATTGTAAAATAGAGGACAGTTCCATACAAAAACAGACTCAACACTTTGACTTGCAGCAGTGGATTCTCAAGCTGGTGTCAATGAGATTTGTCAGTGAGACAAAATATTTCAGGAATGCTCTCAGCTTCTGTATAGTTTACTGTATTGAACCATACCAAATGAGCACTTCAAATATTCGCTTTATAAGTGACCCGGATTGAATTTGCCGTTTTGGTAACAAGACATCCCATTTCCTTTTTAAATATGTAAATCATATATTTATTTTCCTTTAAACTTAATTTTTATTTTTGATAGAGAATAGACAGATGGAACCAGACCACTACCGCAGCCCATTTTCTTCATGGATGTTAGTGAGTGACTAAAGGCAGCTGAGGACTCGGCATTCAGACCGGGGACTTGGTTGCAAATCCATTACAGTGCATACTTACTTTCTCCAAGAACAGAGAGGAGAAAACAGGAAAATTGCACCCATTATCTCTCTTGGCTCAGCACTGGACAAGTAGGTAATAATGCACTTTCTCCCAGAACCTGTTACGAGGTTCACGGCGGAAGCGTTTTGCATTTTTGCAACAGTTTCTGTCCGGATCTGAATGAGTTCATGGCTCACTTCCACACCTGACTGGGATTTGGGGACCGACGGCCTTTCTGTCCACATTAAGTGCCCAAAAATCCCAAGTCAATGTGGCTTTGGGTCTGAACCTCATATGAGACTGCAAGAGTCTATTGCGTCTGCTTACTGCACACCAGATTGGCCTGGTAAACTGGCGTGGACCAGCAAAAAATGTGAATATGGCCTGAAGCAGTATGAAATAAATATGAATTTTTATATATGCAAATGTCTCTGAAATTTTTTGTATAATAGAAATATATCAACCAGTTAGACAAGAGTGTATCTTCAGCATATTTTAAAATACATACGCAAAAACGAAATATTAGGACATATTGTGGTTAATTGCCCATAGATCATATAATGTGACAGTAATATTGATGTTTAATAGAATATTTAAGGATTATTAATCTCAGCTTTATATTTTGCATGAAGTGGCTGATCTGAAACACCTGAAGCTAAGCAGGGTTGGCTTGACTGGCGAGAGCCTGGATGCATGAAAGATGGAAACAGTGGCAGAGGACCCTGTACTGACAAGCTGAGGCCCAAACTTGTCCGTGGCTGACAAAGACCCTGCAGCACTTATGGGCCAGAGCAGGGTTGCTGATCCCGGTAGGGGGGGGGCG
>JABFEB020000002.1:13544593-13555182 GCA_019775895.2 Stomatorhinus ivindoensis | reverse complement strand
GTATATATATATATATATATATATATATATATATATATATATACACACACACACACACACACACACACACACACACAATCACATATATACATATCTATAACTGAACATTGGCATACTATACGTATACTTTACATATAAAAACTTTTTTATATAAAGTGTTCCAGGCAGCACTATATCTAAACATGATTTCAGGTGTTAAACTGATTGAACGTTGTTTATTTGTTCTGACTGATTTGAGATAGTCTAGAGATGTCAGTAGGCTAATGTCCATCGCCTTTGTTCCAGGTTAATACGCAAAACTCTTCTTTGAATTGTTGTTGTTTTGGTTGCCGGTATTACTGTAGAACAATAAATGGCAGTATGGACACATATTTTGTTTTTAGTTCTCTTTCGCAAGTCATCGTGCATTTTGGTTAATAAGAAGGTTGACATAAAACGCATCAAACTGTGACGCAAACTTATTGATCATCGCTAGGTCAAGTCATTCGTCAGAGAACTAGCTGCATGCCGTCACGTTAGAGTACATCATGAAAACTAGATTTAAAAAGGTATTTCTGAGGGGCGATTAACTGTAGTTATAGTTTCCTGGTTAAACAGGTAAAATAACTAACTCACCCAAATTACCAGGGAACCGAAATCGCTGCAAGCCAGTCTACCTTGATTTACAGTTGGGTAAGATCCAGTACCGTTTTTAAGGTCAGCAGGCTCTTCTCTGCTCGCATTCAGGAGAAAACGGGAAAGAAGTCGGAGTTTAGTGCGTAGTCGCTGTCCAGGCTGAGTGTAGTGCTGAAATGAAACTCCTAAATATCTCGCACTGTTTTCTCGCAGTGCCTGTAGCGTAAACCAGTTTCCATGGTAACGTGGCGTCACAATTTTAAGGTAGACCACGCATCACAGACAAGCTTTAGCTCTGGGACAAATCCAAAGAAGAGACAAATGTAAACATATTGTGGAGTATGTCCATGCACGACCCAAAATTATATAACGCGCAGTATATGCATCTGATAATGATGTCAAAATGTCCATTGTCCACGGTTTGCACATTACTTTTAATACAAGCTCGATCATGTTCTAGAAATTTGCAAGTAGGGAATTTAATGCTTGAAAATCTGTAAAATTATTTCTCAAGCTCAGAAGAAGTGAGAAAAATAGTTATTCACTGGCTATTAACATCTTTAACACTATAATCCATTGCTGTTCTAATGACAACATAAATAAGTGAACTCACATTATGTTTTAGATGCTTCTTATTGAGTATGCAGGCTTACCTCCATCTTAATGCCATCTTATCGATTAAATTTTGAATCATAAATACAGAAACAAATTAAGCCATGCTAAGCTGACAATCTGCTTGATTGTTGCAGGTTGAAATCCTGCAAGCGGTGAGCAGACTGAATGGGTGTCCTGTCAAGGTGGTAAGGAAGGTCAAGACCACTTTATCAGCTCATCAGGTTCACAGACACAACAGCTTCCCAGGTGAACAAACTATTTCATTGGCTTTTGACAAATCATCTGTACAGTTGTCATTCTCTATAGGTGACTTCAATGAGCTTAGAGATCCTAAATGCAAATGTACAGACAGACAGCCCACCAGTTCAAAAAGGCAATAATAGTTTTATAGATAAACCAAACTCTAAAACTCAGTTGCAATGTACTGGAGAATGTGTATGCATAGTTCCCAAAGTCGATGGTAACAAATTCCCCAGAGATCCCCTCTCAGTCATTGTTAAAAGCTATCAATGACGCAAAGCCAAATGCTGATTACTGGTTAATGTACATACTTGCCAATAAAGAGTGACAGGCAAATGATTAATCTACAGGAACAGGTTTACTTATTAACAATCGTACAAGCCTGACAACATATAATCAATACAAGGTAGAGATCTTATTGGATCAGCTCTCCTCTTTAAAATTGTCTATACATTGTGCAATGCTATTATTTAAACTTGACTCTTTTAACCATGAAACATATGATCATTTCAGGTTAGATTTTACAGATTTAGCCTTTTTCAATTTCCTCCTAGTTAGCAATCTGCCCATTGATCCGTGACTTCCTGTTGTGAATTGTTCTAAAACCATTGTCTTTAAAATGGTAGGTGTCCAGTCATTTTAACTGGACACAGATTATGAACCCAAAGACAACTGAAATAACAGACATTACTCATCAATTCCTGAAGAATGGATTACTGTCATCAGTCTATTAAAGGCATACACTCTCTGTCCTGCCACGCTGCTTGTTCTGCTCTGAGGCTGCATTGGTAAAAATGACAGGGGCTTGTTGCAATCTGGATTGTATGATTTACTGTATTCACTGTGTATATTCTGCTGTGTCTTTTTGTGATGCTGAGTTAAACCCTCTTTTGTTGAAATAAATTATATCACAAACAAGGAAAAGCCATTCATTAAATGCTAATGGGAGTCTGAAACAGTCATTTCTTTGTCCGTCTAGATAGATATAGTTACAGAATTCTGGAGTGTGGAGTGGGACTGGCAGGCTGGCCGGACCCAGGGAGATGCTGCGCAAGCTGCGGCGATACAGCCACACTGAATATCATATCAAGCAGCCGGTGACTCATCCCTCTCAGCTCCCGTGATGTAGAAACGCAAACCTAATCATCAATCAAAAGCGCTCTCCGTCAGCACGGCTCTTTGCTCTAGTCACAATCATGCTCATTGCCCATAGGTATCCCCACAACCCACGCCCACGCACGCAGACACGCCAGGAGTGACGGGTCCAGTACGTGGGTGAAAATGGAGTAGGTACAAACGGTGACCAGTATCTTCGGAGGAGGTCGAGGCTTTAGCGATAAACTTTATTTGTGCTCGGCACATTATTAAGACGCGCCGGCTATTTTAACGATCACTGTGAATTGTAAGTGAACTGAAATTCAGAAAAACACAGTCATCTCAAGTGGCATTTATTTCTTAAACTTCCCGTTAATGTAAGTACGTTATAGGGTTCCTTTAAACTTATATTTTTTGTCGTGAAGCATAACGTTTTTATTTCTAGTTATACACTACCACCTTTTTTATTTGTATTAACGTTTATTAGCGTTGCTCAGTCTAAAATATTCGCCATGTGAATCCCACATTAAGAGGTAGGTAGCCGTTAAAATTAGAGATCCTAACATGTTGCGAAATGATAGGCTGGTAGGCTTTCACAGAGACGGGAGGAAAAAATGTTTCCCTTAAGCAGATGTTCTAGATAAAAGGTCAAGCAACTCGTTCCCAAAATAAAAAAATTGACGTCACTAAATTTGCTCCGTAACGAACTACAAAGTCTAAAAAAATCCATAGGCACCTTTCCTCCCCTCCCGCGAACTGGGTAGTGGTTATGACGTCGGCAAAGAACGACGCCTATGGGGGCGGGGCCACGTGACGACACAATGGCGGTGGCGTGTAGCCGGAAGTGTTGATTCGGAAAAAAAGGGTGAAGCATCGCAGGGGGGAAGCGAATGAAAGTCGGGAAGCGTCGTTTCTCACACGCACGCAGAATTTTAGGTTTGGGAGCTCCGAGCGAGCCCCGGCAAAGACGAAAATCATGTCGAATATGGAAAGTATCCTTTTCAAAAGGGGGCGGGAGACACAGTTAGCGTGTTAGTTAGGAGTCTCTAGGCCTACTGCAGCATTGAGTAAAGAAAGCCGGCTTGCAGCTTAGTCATGTCCGATATGTTGGAGCCGCTTTACTTAAATGACTTAAGACAGGATATCCAGGAGATCATCGCTCGGCCTGTAATTAGGTTAGTTAAACGTTATGTGCTGTTTAATGTATCTTCGTCAAAGGGCTGACAGCAATATTAGCTGATCGTATGACATCAGTGGATACATTGAGAAGACCGTTATGTCCTGAAATGTACTACAATGGAAAACGTTGCGTAAAGCTTCGCAGCTAACGAGTAATTACACTACACGGTGGATTATTAAGATGAATGGAGCGTAATTGACAGGCCAGGGCTGATGACGCCTTTTGCGCAGAGGTTCACTATAATTATTAAGTGTATAACTAGAGTTCCTTTGTAGATTGTTTCACAATAATGCCAGGTGACGCATTTTTTCCATTTATAAACATACGAAGCACATTCAGCTGTAGATCTCGATGTGCCCAATAATCCATAGTTGCCTCATCAGTCGTGTGTCACCGGAGTGTGTCCTTCACTAAGTTTGCCTCCACGTTTCGGTGAGGTACAAACTGCCAACCTCCTTCCGAGTCAGTGTTTGTCTTTAAACAGACCCCCTTAACACTCATTCTAGATGGCTGGCCCATTACTGTGTTTTGGTGAAGGTCCAGATAGGGAACGACGAATGGGATTTTGATCTAGTCTAGTAACAGCGTCCGTTCCTTAACTAGAGAGCGAAAGGATTATAAATCAATAAATCCAGCATTATAGTGGAGTGTAATGTTTTGCATGTATCTATGTGATGTGTCGGGTTACGGTTTTGTCCTGGACATGCGTTGTTGTTGAGCTCCCTGATCCCCGATCTCAGAACATTTGTTCAACCTCAAGTTTGCCGCCAAGGAGCTACAGCGAAACTCGAAGAAGTGCGACAAAGAGGAGAAGGCTGAGAAAGCCAAAGTGAAGAAGGTAGGTGGGGAGGGGGGCTGGCAGCTGTGGCAATGCGGTGGGGGGCATTATGGACAGGGGTGGGATTAAATCAGCTCCCCTGCCCCTGGGTGTTCAGGCTATTCAGAAAAGCAACATGGAGGTGGCCCGGATACATGCAGAGAACGCCATCCGACAGAAGAACCAGTCCATCAACTTCCTGCGCATGAGCGCCCGTGTGGATGCTGTGGCTGCCAGGGTCCAAACAGCCGTCACCATGAACAAGGTAGAGTGGCCCTGTGACTCATCCGCTGCGGTAGTCGCTGTTCCCTCATGGCTTACATCCCCCCCCCCCTTTTGAAACACTGCTGTGTAAATGCTGCACTGTATAGTGCATTGACATTTATTTATTCGACGCGCACCTTTATCCGATATGATTTGCGGGTCAGTGTGAATAACAGGCACGTTAGCTGGCATGGTGCGGAGAGCGGATGCAAAGCGCATCATCAGCCGGAAATGTGCCACAATGGGGGGGGGGGGGTTTGCAGCTCCCTGCTTTAAGATAATAACCTCACTGTCTTGCTTGAATGGCTTTAATGCTCACATTATGTGCCTTGGGTGTTATTCATTCAGGGCATTTTTTTTGTTGTCTCCTAATAGCTGCTTTTATGCTAACTTACAGTTTTTCGCCATTTGAGATCTGCTGCAGTTTGTGGCCCCAGTTCCCATTCCAGGACCTGTATTGTTGTGATCCCTGTCCTGCCAATCAGAAGGCTGCTTTAATACTTACCAGAAATGATGGGCGAATAAGTGTTTTTTACACTGCAAAAAGCATGACCCACAGGGTGAATACCGTCTGTGTGGTGACTCTGTAGTTAGTCATCGGTGCAGCTGGATATTCTCCAAAGCGATCTGGTGTGAGCTGTTATCAAAGGTGACATGGCGGGGTGCTTTCAGTAGTTTGGAGCCGCGAGCCTCTGGGTCTGTCTGCCCAGACGCAGTCGGATACACAGGTCACGATCACTTGATTAAAGCGACAGGGAACATCGATTGGCTGAGCTTGTAATGCTGGAGGTCTGGATGGAGGCTCGCTGCTGATCGTCATTTATATTGAGCCCAGGCTGCGTTTAAATTAGCAGTGGAGTCTGGGGGTTACCTGTGTGTGTGTGTCAGTGTCCACCCTTGTGACCGGTTGAGGCAGGAAGACCGAACTATGTGTCGTTTTGGTAACTCGGTCATTTGCGTCATTTGTGCAAGGTATGGGTTGTTGTTTAGTCACCATAGGCAGTGGTCAGTGTTTGGGGATGGGGGGCTTGGGTGGCCTGTGTCTGCCCCAGTGACACACGTCATTCATCTGTACCATCACAGCCCCCTTGGAACTGTTCCTGCAGCACGTAGATCTATGATGGATGCAGAGCTTCAGTGTTTTCAATGTTCAGTGCAGCTCTGTGCTCCAGAGGGGTTGTTCTTCAGTTCTATTGATTTAAATGTTTTTTTTTTTTTTTTAATTTATGGGGCTGTGTAGAGCTGTATGTTTCTCCCCAGTCCCAGTGAGGGCTGAGGGAAAGGGGGGGGGGGTCAAGCACATTGAGACCAATGCTGTCTGTTTCCCAGGTCACCAAATCGATGGCTGGAGTGGTGAAGTCCATGGATGCCACTCTGAAGACCATGAACCTGGAGAAGGTGAGGAATGCCTGTGACCATCGCTGCATGTGCTCACCGGGATATTTGGGAAGGGGGACAACTTTCCAGAACTGTGTGACAGCCATGTGGAAACTATCCACCTATTTTTCCGTTCCCTTGCTAAATTATGCTGCCCCCCCCCCCCCCTCTGGTCACCACAGGTCTCAGCCCTGATGGACAAATTTGAGCAGCAGTTTGAGACACTTGATGTGCAGACAGCGCAGATGGAGGATACAATGAGTAGCACGACCACACTGACCACCCCCCAGGTAGGGCCCCGCCCTTCACTCAGGCCGCGTGAACAACAGGCCCCACCCCCAGGCTTGGCACCGCTGTCTAATTGGCACATCTATCTTTATGCTACCTTGCACATCTTCGGAAAGACGATGCCTGAAAAATGAAAAAAAATGTCATTACCTGGATAGTGCTGCCCTCTTGTGGTCATGCATGCAAACTGTCAGTTAAATGATATTTTAATCAACATTGTTATTGCTTATATGGGTGGTGAAATTACAGTGATTCTTATAAAAAATTGGCCAAGTGTGGAAGAAAGTCATTATGCAGCAACCCTTTTTCCATTGAGATCCTGTCAGACACTTGTAGATATGCAAACCTTTTATACAACCTTGCAACAACGTGGTTCCGGGCTCTTGGAAAAGGCACAGCATTTCCAGCTTGGGGGTGTGCGGGGCATAGAGAGATAATGGGCACCGTTTTCCTGTTTTCTCCTCTCTGTTCTTTGAGGAAATGAGTTCACTCTTTAATGGATTTGTGTCCCAAGTCCCCGGTCTGAATGCAGAGCCTGCTGCTGATTCACTGTCTGTGTTGGTAGTTTGGGCCACTCGCCGACATCCTGAGTCAAGGGGCCGGCCGACTTGCGCTCTGTACCAGCTCTGCTTCATCTCTTATTCACCAATCAGGGTGTAGTATGAATTAAAAATTAGTCACTGCATATATATCCAGTCATCCATCTATTTTTAAAGCAGTTGATTCGGTACAGAATCATGGTGAGACAGGAGCCTATTGCCGGAAGCACAGAGCTGGAGGCTGGCGACTCCCTGGATGGGACGGCAGGACCGGAGGGCATTTGTGTACCGATTAAATCTATCCTCATAATTGCTTCCCTGGAAATTGTTCCCCACATTGTTTATATTTGTGCTGTTAACTTTCATGCCTTTGTGTTGCTGTATGCTTGTACTAAAGCTGTAAACCTCCTGGCTTGGCACAGGAAGTCTGTGTTGCTGATTCATCTCTCTGTTGTGATGACGCTGGTCTTTTTTTTTTTTCTCCTAGAACGAGGTCGAGAGTCTGATGCACGAGATGGCTGATGAAGCTGGGTAAGACGTGGTCCCTTACTTCACTTCGCCCATAAATTCTCGTGGAAAGTAGGCACCCCCTAAAGGCATCGTGCCCCCAGGCCTTGGGCCAGACCAGAGAACTCGGCTGGAAAGAGTGGGTTTGCATTAAGTGCTGGGGAATTCGCTAATAATAGCTGCGGAGGCACCACGGTGTGAGTCGGGGGGAGCTGTACTCCCCGTCCCAGCTGCCTTCGCCAGCGGGATGCTCCGGGAGGGACACTCGGCAGACCGGCGAACCCTCTGCCTGACGCGCGGCTGTTCCCGCAGATTGGAGCTAAACATGGAACTCCCCGAGGGTCAGATGGGGTCAGTGGGGACCAGTGTGCCGTCCGCGGAGCAGGTAGGTGCCGGCCAGTCCGACGCGGCAGGCCCACGCCTTTGGTTAATGGCCCGCAGCTCATCATAGCTGTGTAGAGTAGCTGTCTGAAGGCTGCTGTTAACACAGGATGCTGACTTTCTGTCCACCCCCCCCCCCCAGGACGAGCTGTCACAGCGGCTGGCTAAGCTCAGGGACCAGGTGTAGCAGGGCCTGTGTGCCTCATTGTTGACAGGAGATCTGGACCTTGTGACCTCAGCCTTGAACGTTCACTGAAGACCCCTGGACATCCCCACCCCCCCCCTTACTTTCTGACTCTGAGGATGGCCCTGTCACTGTGGGATATTCAGGACTGAAGACTATTTCATTTTACTGTTTTCACACACGGCAGGGGGGGGATAATGTGAAGGTAAAATATATTCAGTGATCCCCCCGCCTATCGCGGAAGATGCCTTCCAGACCCGTCAGTGATAGGTGGAAATCCACGTTATAGAAAGACCATACGAATAAACATTTTTTATAGTTTAAGCCTTAAAATAGCCCTCCCACACATTTAAACACATGTAAACTTATTAAAATAACATATATGATGGGTGGATATCGGGCTAAGGATATGAGTAACATAACAATAATATGTAATGTATATGTATGTGATTCCATTCTAACTACTGCTTTATTCCCAGTACATGCCACCCTCTTCCCTGTTTGACTAAAGGAAAGTGATGTGGTGGCTCTTATATTCCTTTCTTCCTTCTCGATATATCGTACCGTCGATTCATTCGAGCCATAATGGCGAGCGACGTCCGCGCAGCGCTCCCCTTCCCAAGGCATATCCAGGAGTTTTTAATCTTCTCCTGAATGGTCACGGTCTCCCTCTGACGCTTAGGCTCACTACTGTCAGAAGGCCGAGAAGATGCAGGACGCTTGGGAGCCATCGCAGGGCTTAAAGCAAAAGGAAAACAATCGGAGCACAAGCAAGGCGCGATACGCAGAGAACTGAGATGCGTCAGGGAAAAATCCGCAATATAGCGGGGGATCACTGTATATATTAAAACTGCAATAAAGGTGTAGGTATGTATACTACAACCTTATTTACAGTGTTTGTGTGTGTATAAACATGCATCATTAACATGCACACACACACAAACATATATGTGTGTGTGTGTGCATATATATGCATATATATATATATATATATGCAATATAATGTAGACATATTTTTATTCTCTTAGTTTGTGTATTTCTGCAGTGACTGTGTGTGATGCATGTTTCAGTAGTCGCATGGAATAGAGATGATTGGGAGCCTCATGGCATTATGGGTAAAACACGCCTGTGTGTCGCAAAGAGATCATGCTAGATGGTGACCGTCAACCTTCCTTATGTTACTTTATTCAACATGCAAAGAAGGTTCCAGGTTTGGTGATCTAAAAGCTCCCGTCTTGAGTATTTCACTTGATATTTCAAAACTTTCCTTAAGTTTGAATTTCAAAGACTGTGATGATATACACACTTGTGCGTCTAACTGCTACCGTTTGAAGTCTTACTGGAATATCACTGTGTGACCTTGCATTTCAATAGAATCAATAAACTATTTTTTGACATGAGTTGGTGGTGGGGGCACAATTACTGTGTCATTCTGTACACACTGTGAAACCCCACCCCCAGTGCCTTTTGAAATTCTGGTTGCCTGCGTTTGGTCAGTGTGAAGCATGGAACCGGAATGCTTCCATAAATGGTACCAGTGATTTGATTTTGCTTCGATAAAAGCAGGTGTGTGTGGGTGGAGGTCAAGCTGTCTTATACCTGAAGGTCGCATCCCCACCCAGATGCTCCTCACAAGGAGGGCTTGTTCGCACTGAGCTCTCTGCTCCTTTCCCCTCCAATCACACGCACTATTGCCACCATGAATGCACCTATTGTCTGTCCTTGGGGGGGGGGGGGGGGTTCACTTCTAATTGGGTCTTTTTTCTGTTCATCTTATGGCAGCTCTGCCTCTTAAATCCAGGTCTCGTTTCCACCTCGCATGTCAGAAGCTTCCCAGGATGCCAGAATGAAAAGATCTTCGCTTTAATTGCATCCCTGCGTGCTTTGTGTCTGGTGCCGATCGGCGCGTAACGCGCCTTTAGGGTGTGAGATTAAAGCGCAAGAAAATGTCACGCTGACTGCTTGACAAATCCATATTCAACGACTGACGTGGCACCTGCTGCTGTCTGTGGGAGTGACTGCATTTGGTTCTCCTGTAATTCCAAAAACGTCGCCCCGCTTTCAGTCAGAAGCGGCAAGCTAAATCCTCCCCAACCCGCACTCTGTTGCTCACGAGCTCTGTGTTCCGAGGGCTGCCAGCTCCGAAGATAGTCCAGGTCAACCAGGGAGATATGATGTTCTTTCACGCCTGGTTACAGGAGACTCTGTGGTTACAGGAGATCTCTGATGGCCTGTAGCAGAAGCTTCTTTTCAGATGTGGGAATGAGAGTGACTGGCATTTACTTGGGTAATGGGCACATACTGAACACCCCCTTTTGAGTTAAAATTATCCCAGAACTACAAAATGGCTGACTTCTCACAGTATGACTAGGTGGCATCTGTTTCCCTTGGACCGTTGCCAAGCTGGCGACCAACGATGGGATGTTCCCCTGTAATGCCTTGGCTGTTCAATAGCCAGCACTGCACCTCCCCCCCCCCCCCCCCCGT
>JABFEB020000002.1:13511499-13521754 GCA_019775895.2 Stomatorhinus ivindoensis | reverse complement strand
CCCCCATCCTGTCCCCCTGACCCTCCCTCCCCCTGTCACCCTCCAAAACCGCCCCTCATCAAACATGCTCCCCCTTTGCCTGGCAGCCAGATCCTACGTGGTCCCGGGCTGCGGTCTGAGAAATAAAAACAAGCCGAAATTGGTAATGAGAATCAGGCCCTCCGTGCAAAACCATCAGAAAGCCACAAGGAAGGAGGGGGGGTTGGGGTGCGTCACGCGCTCGCCAGCTCGGGGGCTGCAGTTTCCGAGCAGCGGCCGGCCTTAGCGAAGGCCCGAATTCGGGATGACAGATCCTGGGCACAAACTGGCGGAGCTGGGCTCTTATTTAATTATTTAGTCATTTTTTTGACCTGCTCGTTTTTGGACGCTGGGATTTAATATGCTAGAAATGGTCCCATAATAGATTCGTCTATCCATCCATCCTCCATAGCCGCGTACAGGGTCACCATTAACCTTGGGTCCCAAAAATCTCGGGTGACGAGGCAGGGGACACCCTGGGTGGGATGTTGCTCCATGGCAGACCATCCCATAATAGGTAGGGCAATGGGGTGCCCACATGGCGCTGAGCTACTCCTTGTACTATTTCTACATGCCCAACAGGACAATGGGATGGTGATGTAATATGGAAAGTTCAGGAGAACCTTCTGCTGGCCTGGATCTGAGGTCATGCCAAGCCGGGGCACGTTCCCACTGGAAATAGCAGCACGACCGGCGGAAGGGATCAGGCCAGCATCACAAGGTTTGTGTCGGCCAGCGACCGCAGCTAAAGGCTTTGTTTGATCCCGAACCAAGACGTGACATTCACTGGCTCCGGGACCAAGTGTGACACAGAGACGCCACCTCGCATAATCCCATAATGTCAGGGGGCGCTTCATGGCAGAGTCCCGTCTTCGTGAAAAATCATCTGGAAACAGAGCAGCTGGGAGTCAAGCGGAGGGCATGATGCTAATTTTTATTAGCCATTCAGTTGCTGGTTGTTGTCGACATTCCTGTCGCCATCTGTGCTGCTCGGTAGCTTCATTTCAGTTATTTCTGCACCACCTTCTTGGATCTAAAATGACAGCTAGGTTGATGAAATGTTTGATTCTGCTGTCTCCCCTGATGTATTTGGTACACAAGGTTGGTCAGTGATGACAGCATAATGGACATTTGCCTGATCTACTGGAGGAAAAAACAAAAAACTTTTGGAAAAACGGGACCTTCCACGGACATACCTCTAGGGGGCAGTAGTGCACGTGGACGTCATGAGGGCTCCTGGTAATGCTTGGAGCATAGTGAGCGTGAGTCTTGGCAAATGCAGAGTTAGAGGCGACATCCTCCCCGGGGACGGAGTGGGCGGCTTTCAAGGGCATCGTAAAGGTGAGGTGACATCCGCGGTCCAGCCCCCGTGACGAGTAAGGCGGGTGTCACAAACGCAGGCGTCGCCATCGGTGCTCTTTCCATCAATGTGATTATTATTTTTAGGTCTTCCTTATAAATGGGACGGTGGGGGCGGTTCATATATTTGGCTGCGGTTTATACAAATGAGCGAGGGAGGAAAAAGGGGAGAATGAAATGAAGATCTGGCAGCTGGGAGGCGGCTTTTAAAACAACATGTGAAAAATCAGCAGTTCTTTAACCGTTAGCTTGTCATTTTTATTCGCTCCCTTTCAAACGGCCGCAATGCGCGGCTTTGAGCCCCCGCCAGGCGCAGGGCCCCCGCCCGGCCTGCCTATTCCCGTTACCGCAGACTGTAATTCACATGTCACTCACAGACTGGCAGCCTTGGCAAGGAGTCATTGGGGGAGGGGGTCTGCTGAATATCTGCAGCCTCCTAATCTGTGGCTCTATTGGGCTGCCTTTACTGAACTGGGCCTGGATCAGGAGGCATGAGGTGGATCGGGCCTGGCCGGGTATGGGTCGGGTATTACCTTGGAGGGTATACCTTGGGTAGCAGTGCCTTGGAGGGGGTATTTGGGTAGAGATGCTTTGGTGGGGGTCTACTAGTTCTGAGGTTAAGTCAGCACATGGTTGTTCCCTGTATTTTTTTTTTAAATATGCCCCGGTCAGGCTAGCCCCCTTACTACTCCAGCTCGGCGCCATATTTTAAACAGACTTGTCATTAATATGCCCCCAAAGAGGGAATTTCAGGTTTCACGAGCGGCGGAATCGAAGCAAGCACCTGACGGCTTGTAAAAAGATAAAAGAGGAAAGTAAACACTCCAGCTTCCAAAAGAAACCCCCCAAGCGTTGAAAGGCCGCCCCTTCCTGATGAGCGGCGGGCCCCCTGCCAGAACGGGAAACGCTGTGAGAAAGTCTCTCCCAGATCGGCGCTTCAGAAGGAGGTGAGGGAGAACCTGCCCCATCCACATCTCTCAGGAGGGGCCGGGATCTGAGCTCTACGCCCGTCATGGGCTCCATTCTGCAAACTTCTGCTCGGCTAGTGGGGGTGTCAGTTTGGAAATTATACCATTCCAGGTATTTGGGGCATTTGAATTAACACGCTTTTCTCCTATTTTGTGATATTTCGCTTTTGATTCATTGGGGAGGGGCATGGAAGCTCAAGGAAAGTGATGAGGTCATGAGATAAGTCACCCCCCCCCCACACACACACACACACCTGTAACGGCTAATTAAAAGGATGCAAAGTCTTCATGTTCCATGAAGAGCAGACCGTAAGACTCCTTGCAGCTGTCTGCAGCTTTCCTGGGGGGTTCATCTTCTCCCAGAAAGGCTGGTTGTTTGCCTTTTTATAAAACCCCCCTTCCCATCTCTACAGGATGCATTACTGGGCTGTTCATCTCATAGCTGGAATCAAAATGAATTATCATCTGATTTCAGCTCTGCCATTTCACTAAAATAAAGTGTCTGTCTGTTTGTCTGCCTGTCTAAGAGTGCTTGGTCCTCAGGAATGATAACTAAACATGATACATGCTGTCTAGCACCACGGCGTGGCTGCTGATTGGTAAGTTGATATCATTTCTTCATAGCCGTCTCCTCCCTGGATGCTTGTATTGATCACACGGGACAACTGGGCCAGAGTGGTCATGCATCTCAGTGACTGGGACTTCCAGAAACCTCTCAGCAGATAGAATTTGTTTTCGAGGGTCCGTGTTTTTTGATAAGGGTGTAGTAGAACTATCAGTTGTCACCCGGAAGTGCACACCGCCATTTCTGTATGGTAAAGGGGAAGGGGGCTATTTATCAGTACAGCCCAGCAACTGAGAGGCAGAGGTGTGGGGGATTGCCCGCCTCCCCCAGTTATAGGACTCTCTGTAGATGCTGTTATTTTAGCCCAGCCTAAATGAAGCACCAATGCACAACATGCTATTTCAATCAGGAAAATGTAACCGTCCAGAATGCCGGCATGTGGTTTCTTTCTGCGATTCTTTAATTTCTCGCGGTTTTCTCCTTTGTCGGGGCCATGCGAAATGATTTATTAGTGGGGTCCCGGCTATATTTTTAGAAAATGATCCTCCTGTCGCTGTTAATAAAGCGATCCCTTCTCAGCAGAGCTGGGGCTACGGCTGCAAACAGCCTAGATGGCTTTGCAGAGACCTCTTTAAGGGATTAATGTCGCAGCTGAAAGGCGCGGAGAGCTTTAGCAGCAGGACTGCAGATGGTGCGGCGACAGTTGCATCTCCATCGTGCCTTTTCGTGTAGAAATCCATGTCTGCCACGTGCAGAAGATTCCCGTGCAAATGGGTTATAACAAGCTGCCTAATTCTTGGTATTTTTAAGCTGACCTACATTTATTGAGGCGGCTTCGGGGCAGATTGTCATTGCCACTGTGCGTCATTTAGATGCTTAGCTGATAATGCAATTCGCTTTCAAACTTTATGTTCTTCACTACACCTGGATATATTGCTGGAGCATCAGGTTATGTAATTAATTTCGAGAATTAGAGACGCCATGCTGGTCCAGAGGCTATGGAAGTAGCAAGCTTTGGGCCCTGTTGCACATTTTTAACAGCTTGGCTTATAATTGAAACCCATGGCGTTTGGTGTATAGTGCAGTGAATGTGGGGTCTGTGCCCATATTGGGAAGGGTGTAGGTTCAAATGCCATGACTTGTAATCATGTCACCATTGGGCCTTAAACCCCAGTTGCCCCAAGGACTCTGGAAGCTATGGGCCTAAAATTTGTGGTTTCAAATCCCAAAGGGTGCATGAAACTCCATGTGAAGCTATACATTAAAATAACCCCCCCCCCCCCCACCAAACTTTACACTTGGCACAATGCAGGCAACTATTGTTCTCCAGGCAACTACCAAACCTTAACTTGTCCATCAGATTGCCAGACAGAGAAGAGTGATTCATCACTCCAGAGAACACGTCTCCACTGCTCTAGAGTCCAGTGGCGGTGTGCTTCACACCACTGCATCCGACATTTTGCATTGAACTTGGTGATGAAAGGCTTGGATGCAGCTGCTCGGCCATGGAAACCCATTCCACGAAGTTCTCTACACACTGTTCTTGAGCTAATCTGATGGCCTCATGAAGTTTGTAGTTCTGTAGCTATTGACTCTGCAGACAGATGGTGACTTCTGCACACTGTGTGTCTCAGCACGCGTTGTCCCTGCTCTGTGATTTCACTCGGCCTACCGCTTCATGGCTGAATTGCTGTTGTTCCCAGTTACTTCCAGTTTGTTATAACACCACTAACAGTTGACCATGGAATATTTATTGGCGAGGAAATTTCACAAATGGACTTATTGCAGAAGTTGCATACTGTCACGGAACCACCCTTGAATTCACTGAGCTCCTGAGAGTGACCTATTCTTTCACAAATGTTTGTAGAAGCAGTCTGTATGCCTAGGTGCTTGATTTTATACACCTATGACTATGGAAGTGATTGTAACACCTGAATTGAAAGACTCGGAGGGCTGTCCCAATACTTTTGGCAATATAGTGTATGCTACTGAACTGTGTTAGCCTTGATTATTATGTCGGTTGAACGTGCGCCAATGCATATTCAAGCCAAAACCAACAAAATGATCTGCTTATGCTCAAATTAGTATTTCATCAAAATTTCAGCTGATATAAGTAAAAATACCATTTACATTTACTTATTTAGCAGACACATTTATCGAATGTGATGTACATTTGAGAAAGCAGCTCAGCCAATCCCTACGGCAACTGGGTTCCGGAAGCTGAGATTAAAGTGATGCCGTGGGCTTTTATGACAAAGTATAGTAAGAGTGCATGATATTTCCCAGCGTCCCCATCAGTCACTTTTACTTTCAGATTAACGCTGAAAATCTCACATGGTTTTAATACTCCAGTATCCCCGCTGCTCTGCTTTTCAGCACTGCAGACACAGGCTAGGATAATATTTTCAGACCTTTGGACTCCTTTGGAAAAACACGTTAGTTACGACAAGGTACATGCTTTACATCACGCATCAAAGAGGGCCCCTTCTGTGTGTGAGAGTTTTAATGATGAGGCCACCTTGTGGTGGGTTGAGGGGGTTACGTTGCATTTGGTAGTGATAGAGATTTTACTCAAACTCCTGCCAGCCACATTTTCGGAAGACGGTGATTCTTTTTCCACTCTTAAACAAACTCATTAATTAACATTAAAGGGACGGAATTGTGACACCGGGATCAATCTTGTGGAAACGCTGCCATGGGCTCTGTGCAGAGCTGCTCCGGTCCCAGCTGGCTTCACACACTTTGTCACCCCCCTCCAATCCAGGGGAAACTCCAGGCCCCTCAATCGGCTCCCCCATGATGTAATTGGAACCGGCTGTATGCTTGGGGCCTGATTGGTGCAGACCAAACTCCCACCCCCAGCTGCTACCACCTTGGCACTATCCTTTTCTCCAGCTAGTGTGGACACTTGATGGAGGGGGTCGATGACATCATATCTGCTGTTTCCAATCAGCTGTCACATCTTTTTCCAGGTAGTGACAGCCAATAGATTAGTCATTTGATAAAAAAGCAGGGTTGTACTATGGGGCTACAGGGGGAGGGGGGGGGGTTATGTCACTCCAGTTAGTGCTGAGAAACCGGGGTGGTGCACTGAGAATGTGGACTGCCTCTTATCCGCAAATAAGCCACCTCCCTTCACCATCGCTCATGGGGGCCCAGCACCAAGGATGCTACCACCGCCCCCTCCCCCATCATCCTACCATCATCGGGACAGCCACAAGGGCCATGGAGTTGAAGGAGCCCCTGACATGGGAGGGGAGGCTGAAGGGAGAAAAGAAAACGGGAAAGATGTGGCAACTTGGGCATGCAAGCGAAAACACAGTGATTTATATTGATTTTTATTTATTACACTAACAAAGGCAACGGGGCCATTATACACAGCAACGCCACGCTTGTCTGTATGTGGCAAAAGTGATTAGATCCACATTATACAGGAATAGATGGCTATGAAGTTTAACATCTAGCGGAAAAGTCTGGTGACCAGTCCTTACAGACTTAATGTAAACAAATATGTTCTGTGCATGAGTGTGTATCGCAGTGCATGCTGGGAACTGAAGGGCAGGGCCGGGGTGGGGCACAAGCCCTCTGTGGATTTGTGTGAGGGTGGTTTCTGTAGCAAGGAGATGTGACACACAGACTCATAAGCATGGACACGCACCACAACGCCTGTGACAGTCCCCCCTGCATCGATGGTAGGACAATTTAAGAGGAAATCATGTTTGACATTGATGATCTTTGAGCAGGTGTGTCAGTCATTCTTCAGGTGTGTCAGTCTCCGATGTGTGTGTGTCATTCAGCAGGTGTGTCAGTCTCCTCTGTGTGTGTCTGTCATTCAGCAGGTGTGTCAGCCTCCTCTGTCTGTCATTCAGCAGGTGTGTCAGTCTCCGCTGTGTGTCTGTCATTCAGCAGGTGTGTCAGTCTCCGGTGTGTGTCTGTCATTCAGCAGGTGTGTCAGTCTCCGCTGTGTTTGTCTGTCATTCAGCAGGTGTGTCAGTCTCCGATGTGTGTGTGTCATTCAGCAGGTGTGTCAGTCTCCTCTGTGTGTGTCTGTCATTCAGCAGGTGTGTCAGCCTCCTCTGTCTGTCATTCAGCAGGTGTGTCAGTCTCCGCTGTGTGTCTGTCATTCAGCAGGTGTGTCAGTCTCCGGTGTGTGTCTGTCATTCAGCAGGTGTGTCAGTCTCCGCTGTGTTTGTCTGTCATTCAGCAGGTGTGTCAGCCTCCGCTGTGTGTGTCTGTCATTCAGCAGGTGTCAGTCTCCGCTGTGTGTTAGTTACGTAGAAGGTGTGTCAGTCTCCGCTGTGTGTGTCTGTCATTCAGCAGGTGTCAGCCTCCGCTGTGTGTTAGTTATGTAGAAGGTGTGTCAGTCTCCGCTGTGTGTGTCTGTCATTCAGCAGGTGTGTCAGTCTTTGCTGTATTTGCAACCCCACAGCAAGAATGAAGGAGTTAGTGGGGGGGGGGGGGTATAATACAGACAGCAGGGACCTTATCTGATGCGTTTTGCATCCTTGCCTGACCCTGCTTTGTCCATGCTGGATTCCTGACAGCTAGAGAAGCTTCTACCTGCCTGTTGTGTGCTTGCTGTAAGGACTAGCTGACTCCTTCACTCCCCTCCCCAGGGCCCGTACCGCTGCCTGGCACAAACATTACTCCTCTGGCATCTTTATCGTCCCCTCACAGCCCCAAGGCAGCTTGAAATCTGAGTTGTTCTTTGACTTTAACATCTGGCTGCCCAGTGCCTGCTTTCCACATCCACTCCTTGCCCTCGGCCCACTGCGTCCTGGCCCCGGCACTGCTCCCCCTCCCCCCGAGGTGGATTCCAGCTCACCCACAGTGCCCGGGCCCCTCTTTGGAAAGGGACACTGTGTTTCTTCCAGCTTCCCATCCGCTTCTGGGAACTGCTCTGCTTTCAGTCAGCGGCTTTCCCACGAACTATAACAACTTAGGGCTAAATGCATGTCACCATGCCTGTCCCAGCTATATGCAGGACACTGTCCCCTGATGTGTTGCCATCTGTGCTGCCTTAAACCAGCACTGTTTGACAGGGTCGGGTCATTTTCGTACCGGGACCCTGTGAGTCTAATGACTTCCATTGACACCTTTGACTACTAATCAAATTAATGGTGGCCAAGGTATTACGTTTTCCAGTAGCAAGAAGAAAATGATTTAAATCTGTGATCAGTGGGTTGTGGGTTTGAATCCCCCTCCGGACACATGCAAATTTCTTTCTGAAGTCTTCCGTCCCCCCGTCCCCCCCGAACAGGGCATCTAGACACCGCCCTCTAGTGGTCTGCAGCAGAGTAGCACTACAGTTTCCCACAAATCCCATCCCAATACCCCCATGGCCCATCTGCAGGACTGCTGGAGATGGACCCGAGGATGAAGTCAGTGCACAAGGCTGCGGAGCGTCTGGAAGCGATTTCACTCAGTCGCCGTGTGTGTGGATCCCACCCAACGGTGCGAGAGTCGACATGGCCGCACACTGGCTCCGGTGTGCTGGGCAGGCAGGGTCAGGGCGGTTCCCAAGTCAATTCCCAAGAGTGTAACGCCTAGAAAAAGTGTGTGTATGGGGGGGGCTTTTTGGTGTGGACCCCGCAAACCTGCCCCCTTCTCCCTCCACCATGTTCCCATCCACCCCCCCTGCATGCCTCAGCGTGTTCTTTATCAGTTGCACATGGCTCTGCGCTCCCAAATAGGGCACACATGTCTCTCGGCGGACTGTGCCCAGACAATCAGACGCATGAAATGCAGCTGCATCCCTTTCCAGCGTCTCCCCGAGTTTTAAACAATATTACACACCCCAGCTCTGAGGATGTTTGCCACCCTGGCTCTGCCCTTCTCCCACCTCTCTCTGTAGCAAATTTGAGCAAATTTAGGACAGACCCAAGTGCTTACATTGAAACGGCAGCGCTGAGGCGCCCCCTTCTGGTGGCAGTTAGCGACTGCATGTTGAACTATGCCGTTATCTATGTAGGGACGACTATGGGAGGATGTTTTGCTTGGAGTGGCTCGGGAAATCAGGCAGGGATGGCAGAAGAGACTTTGATGCTCCTCCAGGCCCCTGCTCGGGGTGGGGGGGAGTCCTTTTCCCCCCACTGCCCACCTTATCAAGACTAGTGGGTGTGAGGATGTAAGAGCCCCCCCAACCCCAACAGCATGATAGAGAAATACAGAGTGCAAACATGACGCTGGTTTGTGGGTAATGCAAACTCAGCGGCTGCTGCTAAACGGCACCATGCTGAACAGGAAACTTCATCCATCCATCTTGTATAACCACTTACCCAGTACAGGGTCACGGGGAGCCTGGAGTCTATCCCAGAATGCACAGGGAACAAGGCAGGGGGATCCCCTGGATGGGGCACAAACTCACACACAACCAGGGCTATATTCTCGGTGGGTTAAGTGGGGGAGATATTCCAGGGGGCAGGAGAGGGCTTAGGTGGGAGAAGCTGCGCGTCGTAGCAGGCCAGGTTGAGGTAATTTCATCCTGTGAATTATGCATGATAATGCTGCACACAATCAAACACTAAGGGCAATGCAGCATCACCAATTCAGCTAAAGCAGCCTTATTTTTTTCACAGAAAGTGCTCCTTTTACTGAGTAAATACTCTGGCAAGCAACCAAATCACAATGGTGTATTTCGCCTATGAATTGACCAGCTGGTGACCAGTGACCTAAATGAGGAAGCCTTCAGAAGCGTGAGTAGAACATGCATCCCCAGAGGTGTGAAGCCATAGTGTTACATACTGAGCCACAGGACACGGCAGCAGTGGACGAGATCCGCTTCGAGTAGACTCAGCACAACGGCCCAAGAGGCACGGGCGACATGATGAGGAACTCTCACCGTGTCTGTGTCTGAGTCAACATCCCCAGCGAGGCAAGACGGTCAACATTGTGCCCTCTGGGCCACGACCCCCCGGCCACCGTGGGTCCCACATGGTGCGCCGACGGTAACGTCTCGCCATCCGTGGTGCAAACTGTAAGGCCAACGATCCAAAGCGCTGCACAGATCATGAAGGTTAAACAAGCATCGCATCCCACGCCATTAACTTTGATTGGGGGTTGATGCTGTTTTGACCCCCCCAAAAAACCATAGCAGGTACTGATGACCCAAAGCAAGACGCAAAATGAGGGGGTATGTGCTAGTCACTCCAATTGCTCCAAATTATAGTGAATCTGCTTCGCAAGGTCTGAGATTACACCCCCGTCAACCAATCCCACAATTCCTGTGCTATCGCTGGTTAGCAAAAAGGCTGCAGGGAAATGGCAGGGATCTGGAGTCTGTGATGTCATGTGAGGCTAGATCAGTCTAGTAAGGTAAAGGGAGAAAAGAGCTGGGGGACTGCGG
>JABFEB020000002.1:13494937-13511384 GCA_019775895.2 Stomatorhinus ivindoensis | reverse complement strand
GGGTCGGCATTAGTGAGGTGCGGATGGGGGGTTGAGCGCTTTAATCAAGATTAATTTTTTCCAGTTTTCAGAAACTGGAGCGTTTCCTGACATTCCCTTAGTTCTTCTTAAGGATAAAATTATCAAATTTCCAAGGCAATTATGGACACAGACACACATACACACACTTACACACTTGGAGCCCATGCATCGTCATTACGGCTGGAATGACGAGCCAGCGCTAACAGTGAAGCCTGATTATGGACGGAGGTAAAAGGCGAAAGAGAACACCTGAAATGGATATACACGGCCGGCGCTGATTTCTCATCATGCTTAGGTTACTCTGGCTTTCTCAAATAAAAGGGAATCACGCGATGCTCTGCCATCTGTTCTTGGCCCTACTTATAGTTTATCTTTTGAAAGACTGGTCCGTCATATATGTCAGCTCCTTCTTCGGCAATACGGCGTTGTGGTTTGTCGATGGAGAGAGAGCGGACACAAAGGATTGGCTGATCGGAATACACGTTCTGTGCCCCTTTGTTACTTGCTGGTGTACTGAGCGGCCCAGCTGGGTGGCCATGGAAGTAGCCGCCTGGTTTTTGGCTGCCACCTGGGGACCGGATGAGCCTCGGCCTCTGTGGTGGTGACGGCTACAGATACCCTTGCAGATTCAGGAGGCCCAGCGCTTGACAGGTGGCCCTTGAACACGTAAAATTATATGTGAAATTGGTGGTGGTAGGGGTCGGGGGCAAGGGGACATTTTATCAGGAGGCCCAGAATTCCTAACTACGTCCCTCCTGTCGGTTTTAGCGTTAGAGCTGAATCTGGATGCTCGAGGCGGACGCGGGGCGCTCAGTGAGGATGATGTCGCTCCTCTTGCAGACTCCTGGAAGCAAACAGCTTCCTGACAGTGGAGGAGGGTGGCTTGTAACTGCTGGAGCGTGCCTCCGTGTTTTCAGCCCGTTAACCACCGTGAACCGGTGCCTCTGTGAGCCGGGGCTTGGCTGGCGTTCCCCCTCGCCCTCTTGAGGACAGCCGGGTGTTTGTGGATTAAGTTACAACATTACAGCATTCAGTCAAGCATGGGAACGGTGGATGGAGCAAAAAAAAAAACACAAGCGCCTAGCAGTTGTCAGTTCGAGTAATAAACTGAATGGGCACAGTGTTTAATGTGGTGTTAATTAGCCCCATGGAAAACTAAATCAAGCATCAAAACCCGCAGATTATTTTAAGCTACCTCGAGCGTGAAGAGAAATGAGTTTTCCCTCCACCGACCATTTATTTCTGTTGACAGAGGGGAATTCTTCTCGTCCACTCTGTTTAGCGATCCGATAAAATTCTCCTTGATTAAATTTACCTCCAATGGTTTTTGGCCTGCTTTGTAAGTGCGCGCTAATCCTTCCCCTCCTGGTGGACGCAAACGGGATTACGGAGTTCAAACGAATCCTAAAACGAAGCAGGGCCTTTTTCGAGGAATGCGCTCACCGTGCAAATCAACTGCCCTGTTTACTTGCAAGCCACTTCTCATTACCAGTAACAATCTGCCTGTTAAACATAGGTAACGTCAAAACCGTGGGAGAGTGCACGCAGAAGATGAGGTCTTTACTATACAGTAGGGAGAACTGAACCTTGGCCACGCTTTCTGGAACTGAAAGCGAAGCCCTTTGTGCTTATTTACATTCTGAACTGAGTAAAGTCAAACTGAAGACCACCTTGAACCACATCGGTGTTTTTAAGGACTATAGGAGCCCTCTTGTTCAGACAATCGGCCGCTAAGCTAAAAGAAGAAGCCTGGGAGACTTGCACATCAGACTGGGAACCCAGAGGTCCTTGGGCCGGGGTTTATGAAATGGCAAAGGCACATCTTGTTTCGCTTAGTCTAACCGCAGAGCGTTTCTGCGATTCTTATGGATTCTCCTTGAAAACCACTGCTAAACATGTCCTGGGGGGTGCAGCTTGAATGGCAGTGCTCTCTTCGTGCAGTGAGAGCAAATCCATCGCGAGCAACAAATTACTTAGACGGTTCCGCAATTTGTGGTGGGAAAATCAAATGAGAATTGCAAAGAATACCTACTTTCAGGCATCTATTCAGCTACGCAGATTTTAGTAATAATTTTGGTAAATATAAAATTTGAATCTCCTTAAGTTGTAATATAAGGTTTCAGTTAAAATACATAATTTACTGACCTCTTGCCTTTTTTCTTTTTTTAAATATTATTCAATAAAATTATTCAACCTGGTGGGCATGACAAACCTACACCAGGGTTGCCAACTTTGGTCAGCTGGCTGGGGTGACAAGTCTGCACACAAGTATACATGTACTTTTATTACCTAAAAGTCTATACAGTTTGTGAACTGCCCAACGCTTTTTTTTGATGTAGCTAATTTTAGGTTTATAATGGAATAATACAGATTTGCCTAAAGATTACTTGCGTGAGCGTGAGTCTGAAAGCGTGAATATCAGGCCTGATGCGTGAGCTGACAACTTCGCCTGCAGTCTTAAACCAATATCGGGAAAGATATATCAATGATAAAATGGCTTTACGATCACGATGCAGGAGAATTTTTGTTAACCTAGCAGCAGAGTCCTGTGAGGAGACTCTGACCCACAGTTTAGGACACTTTTCCCGGACTAAGATAAAGTCGCGCTGCTAAACGGCTGGAAAAATGGCCGCGGAGCGATGCCAGGCATGTTTCCTGTTTTTAATTGGGTGACCGCTTTAGTAATTATAGCATGAGTCAGACCGATCTGCGGAGGCTATACGTTGGTTATGTATCTCTGCGCAGCGGCAGCCACTAACCACTCGGATTTTACACATGGACGGTGTTTTGATTCATTACCTCAGACCGCTCGATATTTCATCATTCCTCGAGACGACGTAACACGTAGCACGCTTTCTTCGCTAGATGGCGCCAAAAACACACCGGCGAGCAGGAGCACTACATTTGCAATAAGTGATGTGGGTACTCATTCATCGCGCCTCGTTAAACATTCACATCCAGGGGGGGGCGCCAGGGAGGGGCTGTAACTACACCTACGACATACATAGTACCTCCTTAGCACCTCCAAGAAATGTCTGTGCTTTATTTAAATTTTTATTTTATTTTTAGTGTGTGAATACCATAATTTAATATTTTGCATTGTAGGCCTATTTAATACTGAATTTCATTGTAGATGTTGTGGAGTGGGTACTGAGAATGTGCACGGTTGTTTGGGTATGTGTCGGGGGTGTTGCAGTAGAAATTAAAGGGGGATCCTTGCATATCAGAAAACCCTCGCTGAAAAATCAAGCAACCACACAGCACCAGCAAAAAGAAATATCTTGCGCCACCCCTGTTTACATCTGTAAGCAGCTTTCTCCAGCGCTGCAGTCAGTACTCTGTTCAAGGTCAATGAGTTCTGAATTGTCCAGCTTAGTTATCCGTTGCCTATTTAAAAGGCTGGACGTGTATTAAAGTACGCCAGATATTTAGCTTGAGGTCAGCTTTGCAGTAAAGAGACAGTAACAGCACTGATCTTAGCGATTACACGAGAGTCCATATTTCCCAAGATCACTGAGTTCACCTCAGCAAAGATCTTCCTCGTGACAAT
This sequence comes from Stomatorhinus ivindoensis, assembly GCA_019775895.2. Classification (NCBI taxonomy): domain Eukaryota; kingdom Metazoa; phylum Chordata; class Actinopteri; order Osteoglossiformes; family Mormyridae; genus Stomatorhinus; species Stomatorhinus ivindoensis. The sequence goes on along the minus strand of JABFEB020000002.1, from coordinate 13,507,813 downwards.
CTACTGAGGCATCACTGAAAACGTAGCGGCATACAGAACCAGCGCATTTTAAATTCAGTTAAACTTTGTTGTCATCATAATATACAGAGGCACGCATATAATAAGAAATGTCTTGTGACTTCTATGGCTGGTGCAATAAGTTTAAAATAGAAAAAAGGTATAGAGCCGTACAATGGTAGAATTACAATTAATAAGAGAATAGAATAACATAGAATAAATAGTACATAAATGGACTGCAGTACATGTATGTAATGCCATTTATATAATACAGACAGTACTTTATTACATGCATAAAATCAAGCACTTATAGGCAAGCAGTCAGGTTTACAAATATTTGTGAAATGACATTATGCACGATTCTATGCTTCCAACTTTGTGGGAACAGTTTGGGGAAGGCAGCTTTCACACGGCCGTCTCCCCCAGCATGACTGTGCCCCAGTGCACCAAGCAAGGTCAAGACTTGGCTGGGTGAGCGTGGTGTGGAAGAACTCAGCTGGCCCACACAGAACCCTGACCTCAACCCCATCGAACACCTTTGTGATGAACTAGAATGGAGATTGCGAGCCAGACCTTCACGTGTAACATCAATGCCTGACATCAGAAATGCTCTTCTGGACGAATGTGCAATTCCACTGACACACTCCAAAATCTTGGGGAAAGCCTTCCCAGCAGTGTGGCAGGTGTTATAGCTGCAAAGCAGGGGACCAACTCCATATTGATGCCTATGGATTTAGAATGGGATGATAAAAAAAGTTCCTGTAGGTAAAATGACCATATAGTGTATACAGTTGTGTACTGTAAAGAATTGCAATGGGTAATGAATATATCAGCTTATTTGTATAGCCCAAACCAGTATGGAAATGGCCTCCCTTCTGAATCCTGAGTACCCATTTTCGATCACAGATTATCTGGGAAATTTGTTGTTGTCTTCTGGCTTTCTTTATTCTATTTCTTTACTTTTTCCCCCGTTCTGTATCTCCTTGTATTTCTGTTTCATGTATCACAGCACAACACTGTAAAGCGCTTTGTGAAAGGTGCTATATAAAAATAAATTGAATTGAACTGAAATTAGGCCGCATTTGCCGATATGGGTGGCGCTCCACAGGACGAGGGCCGTCACGTGACCCACCGGAAGCGGAATTCCGGGGAGGGGGGGGTTGAGCGGCGTCTGCAAACAGAGTGCGTCACTCGGCTAGGAAGCGCGGCGGCGACCTCCGCTAGGAAAACAATACAAAGAGCGAAAGAGCGCCGCTGTCTGTCACTGTCCACCGCCACGGCTGCTGCGAAATGGTGAAAATCACGTTTAACTCCGCTTTGGCGCAGAAGGCGCTGGGCAAAGAGGGCGACGGGCTCGTCGGGGACAAGGTGAGCCGACGGTGCGCCGGCCTCTCCTGACGGCGCGGCCGCCCATCGGTGGGCGGCTGGAATAACGGCCACGGGATCCTACAGCCAGTGATTAATGGATAATGTATCATAGGGCGTCCACAGCTAATGGCCGACGATTCGGTCTCTAATGGGTAATACGCGGTTGATGCCGTGGCGACATCACTCAGCGCGGCTGCCCGGTGAAGCATCCATCTTTAGGCGCTTAGTGTCCATTTAAATACCGCGGCGCAGTTCGCTCTCCGTCTCTGCTTGATCCTCTGCTTCTTCACCCTAATCGCGCTTGTGGCCCTGCGAGGCCCCCTGTCACACATCGGAACGGCCGAAAATCAAGTTCACTAAACTTAACTCCTCTATCTCTAGCTGTTTAACTGTGTCAGCAGTTGTCACAGAGCGGCTAAGCATATATATTTGGAAAGTACACGTAAAAATAATTTAGAAACATGCTTAAATTGTAATTCATATAAATTCCAATATAGATAGACCACGATGTGTATAACAAAATGTGTATTCCTTGTTTCAGCCCATTAATCACATTCACTCTCATAACTATAGTTGTGGTGTGAGATCAAACTATTTTCGTGTGAAATAATAGCAAAATTAATTATTAAAAATCATTTGCTATTTGTTAGATTTTTAGAATACATATTGCAGTGTCTGTAAGTTTAGTTTATTGCGTGCCTGTCATTATTTTGGTCCTTGGTTATGTTTGTCTGGTTATCAGAAATAGCCATTTTTAAAAATTGCTTTTACACAGAAGTGTTGTACATTACATAAGGAGATGAACGTCTTTTGCTGTCATTTGGCCATTTTGATTGCTGTTAATGTATACCTTCTGTGCGTTCCGTTGGGTTAGAAAAGTTTTCAGTGGTTTCTCTGTATAAGCAGGATTAGGGAGTAAGGGTTGAGGTGATTGAGACTTAATATTGAAATAAATCCAGCATCGCTGCAGTGAAAAGTGGTGGGTTAGGTTGCCCCTTCTTAAGGTGGCATTTCATGCTCCGCAGTGACCAGCCCGCCTATCTTAGGGGCCTGAGGATTCAGAGCCGCAGACAGCAGCTGCTGCACCCATCAGCCTGCTGTTCAAAACAACAGCATGTCACCTGGGCGCTAGTAACACCCAGATTGATCCAGGTGAAAGACCTGCCCCTTGGTTTGCCTGTCAGTACCCCAAAAAGAAGTTCTCACTGAACCGTGGAGTCCCTCAGCATTTTTGAGGATTAGGCATTTTTAGGTTTACGTGAGTCGTCCTTACGGTTTAAGGTGCCCTGGAATCGCTTTGGGCCAATGGCCTCCAAAATACAGCTCAGAAATTCACCTTTTGTCACATTCAGTCAGGATCCACATGTTAGTCTCATGGAATACCGATAAATAAAGCCTAGGTTATGGTTTGGACTGGGAGTTTTTGGGAAGTCAGAGAAAGGCTTCTGCGTAAATCTCCAGAGTACCGGGAACTTGCATTTTGTAGATATGCAAAAAAAAAATATTGCAGCGCTTAGCATTTCAGATGCTGTCTGCCGCTGCTACTTCATCATGTGCTGATTAAGCTCTGTGGTCCTGGAGTTGCAGGGGGCACTACACTTCTCTGCGTGGAAAGTTTCAGCTGCCTCAGAACACACATGACTTCACAGTATTATTTATTAATCACTATGTTATGCAACCTCACTGTGATTTTTAATGGTAGGATACCAAAATAAACCTTTTAAGCGATTTAAAATGTTCCTTGTACTCTTTCCAAAAAGAAAATGTTATACAGTGCGATGGGGTTTTTTTTTTTGTGAGTCTGTTAATGCATAACCCTAATGATGTTATCTGTACTCAGAAGTAATTCTAACTTAGGCAGATTTGTGCACATGATATACTGAGTTTTAAGAGGTGGAGACCATTTGTTCAGCTGCTTGAACCCATTCAGTACATTTTTCGAAGGGTGTGAAGTGCTGTAATACATGCATGCATGTCAATACAGATCACATATATGCATGCATTTCCTATGCAGAGAAGTGTATTGTAACTGCACTGTCTAAAGCATTTTGCTCTGTTATTCAGTCAAAGCTGTTAATGTTTGTTTGTATAATTGGTTGTCTATTAGCTTAGGCTGATATTTTCACAGGACGTTGAGCTCATTCTGCGCTGAAGATCCCAATGCTGGAAATGTCAGCATAACAGCTGGGAATTTTCTTGTGAAAACTGACTCGCATCATATTTAAATTGGTGTGCTTCAGTCCACGTTTTGGCTTAATGACAAATGGCTGTTTTCGTGATAAAAGGTTCTAAAGCTGGAATTTTCTCTGCTGTGCCGCAGCGATTCGGATTGACTTTAACAGTACAAAATGTATACGACAGCTTTTCAAAGGGGGAAGGATATTTTTTGGCAGTGAAATTCCCAAATTCCCCTACTGACTCATTCACATTACGTGCCAGTCGCTTCGTTTAAGTAAAATAAGAACCTCAGCTGCAGAGGTAGGTAGGCATTCTCAGCAATAGAGGTTTTGAGTAGGTGGAGGTGCAGAGAGATGCATTCTGCAGACCCCCCCCCCCCCCCCCCCTCTGCACGAGTCGCCCTGTGTTAAAACGTGCACAACACCTTCAGTCAGTGTGAAAGTTTTCACCACGTTGTACATCATCAAAGGGCCACTGTCGTCTTTGCATTAGTGAATGTGGCTGGTCTCCTTCGGAAGGGGGGGGTTACATGCAGCTGTCAGGATGCCTGGTGAGGGGGGGTTGGGGTCTGTGGTTTAAGATGCCACCTGTAGGGGGTGGGACGCTGCGGTGCAGCAGGTGTGCGGCAGGCTGCCTGACAGGATGCGGCGCTGGGGACCATCTTGTGCCGAGGCTCGGCCGCTCCCCGGAACGTTAACCCCGGTCTCACCCGACAGGACCCGGAGACCGCATCCGTGTACAACGGGGAGAGCTCCACCGGTCGCTGCCTCCTCACCCTCCTCGGACTGGCCTTCATCCTCACCGGGCTCATAGTGGGAGGAGCTTGCGTGTACCGCTACTTTACCCCCAAGGTGAGAGGGGGGTGGGGGTTCGAGCTGGGGAGATTTCTATCTCAAAATTGCAACCTTGTGAAATATTTCAAAAAATAATGTGAACACATTGTATGCCTGCACACATTATACGAGGCTAACAATTTCAAATGTCTAAAATGGGCAAAAGATTGAATACATTTAACTGTCATGACTAGTACAGTAAAGAAAGTTCACGGTGCGAAAGTTGCTCGCTTAGCGCAAATACATCAGCCCTCGGGGGGGCTCCGTCAAAAAGAGTTTGAATACCCCTGTGCTTAGGGCCCTGAAGCACTCTGAACACAAGCTGTTCTTCACTGTGCTTCCTGTCTCGTATGAGTGAAGGTCACACTGCCGCCCGCGTCCCTTACTGCCCGCACCCTCAATCCGCTTTTTCCCCGCTCAGAAACTGTACCATGGCGCCATGCACTTCACTGAGCTGGACAGCGACAGCGTGCCCATGTACGTAGCCCGCCCGCCCTACTACCTGCCCCGTATCGACGAGGAGCTGGAGATCCATGATAACGTGGCCATCATCAACGTACCCAAGCCGCGCTTTGGGGAGAGCGACCCCGCCTACATCCTGCATGACTTCCAGAGGGTAAGGAGCCTGTTAGTGCCACGGATGTGTGTGCCGTGTCCAGAAGGTTGTGGGTTCGAATCCCCAGCTCCAGGGGTCCTACACTTTGGCTAACCCTGTGCTGTGACCCCATGCCCTGCTCTCGCTGGAAAATACATGTCTGTCTCATGGGCATAGAACCAAATGGGTCCTATTCCTCTGTATTCATTCTTGTAAAAAGGGCAAATGTAATCAGTTCTGCTGCAATAAGTGATGTCACACCACTAGTGTGTTCTAACGCATTTGATACGTTATTACCCAAATCCAGTACAATGCAGAATCTCATGTATTTGTGTGATTTTTAGTCTGAGGGAAGAGCACTACATGAATGCAGCATGGTCTTAGCAAGAAGCACTACTTGCATGCAGAAACAACCACCATAGTGAACGATAGCAATGTCTAATTTGTAAACCAGTTCTTTCCATATTCATGCCTGGCTGCATGGTGGCTGTCCAATTTTTTTTTAACCATTAGACTATTATTTTAGTATATGTAATATAGTATATCCTGTGTTGGCAGTCATTGTTAGTTCATAGCAGTAAATGTGGTCTTTTACTTGCATCTTCTGACTGTTGCATGTGTAAAATCAGTCGCTGTGGTGTGTGTAAGGTGGGCACCTTTTTTGACCCCCCCCCCCCCCCGTGTTTAGCTTCTTGTCACCCTAGCGGTTCACCTCAACAAAAGAAAGAAAACTGCACAGTCATACCGATAAATGACGTTTAACAAGTCTTGAACCACACATAGCTAGCTGGGAGAATTTAATTCTCACATAACGTTTCATTCTTTTCAATATGCAGCTGTGATTAGACTCCTTTTGATTGGAATTTTGTATACGAACCTCTCACGTTCCCAAAATTATGCTGACGGCTATTAGCTACTTAAAAAAATAATCGCAGACCCACCAGCTGTGTAGTGCTGGCATCAACAAAGGCTTTCCCCGTGCCTGCTTTTGGGTTACCCTCCTGACTGTCAGTCGTATGCAGAAATTGACAACCAGAGGAGGCGATTCTAGAAGGAGAAAGCAAGGTCTAGATCTAACAGGCTAATTCAGCTTGTGAACGTGAGCACCTACACGCATGTCAACAGAGTGCCCTGTGTGCTCATCTATTTCTATGGTGGGGAAAATAAATGCCAATGCCATATATAAATTGGTTACTTTGACATTAGGCTGATGTCATGATGAGAACAGGTTCCACAGGGACTTCAACATTAGTTTTGCTGACCTGTTTTTGATTCAGTTGGCTTAGCCTATTGGTGCTTCTCCATTGGCATACAGGAACCAAGCCTTACCTGAGCCGTACCACGAAGAGACACTAGTCACAACACGGTTCCGGCTTGCTTCTGGTTTCCACTGCAGAAGGGTCGGCTCGGTAAAGGCGTTGCCAGGTTTGGAGAGCGACAGTGGGGGAAAAACTTTCCCAACAGAGTATTGTCGATGGTATACATAGCCTTGGTTTTATTGAGTTAGTATCGGGAGGAAATTCATTATGAAGTCTTAAAGCACTTATGTAAGTCGCTCTGGCTAAGAGCGTCTGCCAAATGCTGTAAATGTAAATGTAAAACCAAATAGATGGTTGTTTGCTGTTCGCATGGTGCACATCATGATTTACTATGTGCTAATTTCTGTTAGCACGTGTATGAGAATTCGGCTCGGATAATTTACAGTGGGAAAACCTTCAGTTTGAGGTTTGGCTCGGTTTTTCATGGGAGTGGATGAGTACCAAAGACGTAAAAGGCCATGTGCGCACTGGTTTCATCCTTGCCGGTTGTGGTCACAGCCCATGTGACTGCCGTCCATACACAGGCATGACAGGCTCACGGCGGCTGACGGCGCCCTTACGTAGTTATGTCCGTGCCCCTGATGCTCCCACCTGAACGACCCCTGTTGCTGTAAGCAGAAGCTGACCGCGTACCTGGACTTGACCTTGCGGAGTTGCTACGTCATCCCCCTGAACACCTCTGTGGTGATGCCCCCCCAGGACCTGCTGGACCTCTTCGTTCAGCTGATGGTGAGTGAGCAGTGACCCCCGACCTTCTCCCCGTGGCACCCAGGCTTTGACTGACACCCTCACAAACCCTTTCACTCCTGGTTGCTGTACAGAATACAGCCCCTCCTTCCCATTCCAGTGAGATTTGGCCATATCAGAAGGTGATTAGCTCGCCACCCACCCACCAGGTTTGGCCATCCACACTAGTGTTTTCATGTTGACTGCGAGTGATCGCTGACGGCTAATTTAGCTGACTATTTTGGGATTTCTCTGAATACCCAATATGTCTGTTATTCAGCAAGCACATAAGCCTCTCACTGAAATCTGAGCTTCCTGTTTAGATGAGGAACATCTTATAACCAGACTGAAGTTAATTTTGAGAGTGGGGGGCATTTTTAGGGCTGGGATTGGTGGGTGCAGGACACTGTCTACCCTTAACGCTGCAAGCTTCCTGTTGGCTCTTTCCCTTTCGTAGCGTTTCATTTATGGAAGCCCGAGTTTTGAATACATTCTCCGTCAGTTGGGCCATTCCAGAAGGCCTCCCACTGACCTTCCTTACCCCGCCCTCCACCTGCCGTCTCTCTCTCTCTCAGTCTGGCTCCTACAAGACGTACCTGGTGCACGAGGACCTGGTGGTGACAGAGCGTGTCGATGACCTGTCCAAGCTGGGCTACTACATCAACACGCTTTGCAGCGGCAGGGACACCTATCGCATGCAACGGCGCAGCGACCTCATCAGTGAGCCACCCTGCTGCATTCGCTCTCTATTTCAAGAGATTTCACACTCTGCTCTTGGCAGGAGTTAAACCTAGGCTTTAGTGTTTCTGTATGGGGGAAAAAAAAACGCGAAACACTCAGCTGATATCGGTATCTCTCATTGTTCAATGTCGCTCCATTCTTGTTTCTCTATCCTTTTATGTCACTCTAGGGTTGACAGCTTTAGGCAGTGTTCACTCTCAAGATTTCCAGTCCTGGTGAATAGACACTGCTGTAAAAATATCAAGTAATTTTTAAGGATTATTACTCTCCGGGAACTGGGATGAGTGAACTGTGATCTGCACACCGGGAAATGCCGGTTTTTTTGCTAGAAGAAGTAGCTAGCATTGTTTAGTGTAGATTTGGTTTTAGTTACCAAGGTCGAGCTTGGGCCCTCTTTCACCATAGCGACCGGCCTTTGCTGTTCCCTAACCTCCCGTGTTCTATCTGTTCTCTCCCCATACCAGCAGGCATACAGAAGCGCTCCATTGAAGACTGCTTCTCCATCCGCCACTTCGAGAACAAGTTTGTTACCATCACCAAGTTCTGCAAGGCCTGAGCGGGCCCGGACTGGGTGGGGGTGGGGTGGGGGGGGTCAGAAATAAAGGCTCTGCGTGGCAAGTAGGTGCCATGGTAGTTGTGGGAGGGGTGCTAGAGGGAACTGGGAGTCTTCACCTCCCGTCAGACTGGAAGCAATGAGGTTTTTGTGCAAATAATAATAAAAAACTGCATTGTTTTGTTGTGACATTCTCCCGCTTCGCAGCCACTAAGATAGTAGGTTTCCTCGTAACTTGACTGATTCCCATCTGCTATCGAGGGCTCTGCTGGCCCCTCTTCTGCCCCCGCCCCGCTCACTTGTGTTTTCTTTGCGATTAATCGCTGTAGATGTGCATTTGAGTTGTCGTGTCTTGCGTTTTTTTGAAGCCGTCGATAGACTCGTTGCATAGAAATTTCAAAATCAGAGAGTGATGCCTGTGCAGCTCCGTAGGTGAGGCAATAACAGTTTGAGTTATAATGTTTTCATTTCGTGTATAATCCCCTCAGTTCCTCAGACCGTGTAAATATTCAAGTTATTCCTAAACGGTTGTCACCCTGCCCCCCCCCTCGCGGCATCACACTAAAGCGCATGTCGGAAAATCACCTGTGCCTTTCAGGTCTTGGCTAGCGAGCTCCTGTTTTAGCATCCTGGTGTTGGGCACCAGGCCCAGTAATACTGGCCGATGTGTAGATCACGTAGAACCTGACCGGAAGCACGACTCTTCCCGTTATGGTGCGTCGTTCGACGGAGCTGTGGACCTCCTCCTGCGGCATCCCTGAGCTGTGGAAGAGGTGTAAAAACATCGCAGATGGCCATGCAATGGCTGATGGACCAGTTGGCTCATCGGCATCAGATGGTGGTGCTAACTCGTCTCGGGGTACGAGGAAGGCCCATTGTCTCCCAGCGAGGTCCCCGTCCCGCTTTAGCTATTAGCTGGAAACATAGCAGCAGACCCCCTGCCACCCCAAACCCGGTTCGCCAATTTCAATGCCCCCAGCTATCAGGCTCTGATTGAGAGACATGGATTTTCAAATGAAAAGCCCACTTTGGTTTGCAGCTGTTATCGGTCATATCTTCTACCTGCAATCCCCACGGCACGTGTGATCAAAGGGATTGAATCAAAATAAGCAAAAACACGGCCGTACCGCGTAACTGGAATTCGCTGTGGAGGCCACACTAGCGGAGTTTTTCTTCCCTACGTCACGACTAAGCTTTCCCTTGTTGCTGAAGTGTGAGAAGCATTGCTCAACGGCGCCCCCTTCTGGCGTGTTTTGGTCAGCAGTGTTGCTGTAGTTGCAGTCCCCCGCCATGCTTTGCCTGCTGGTGGGTTTGGTGTTGACTTAACTGTTGTGTTTGTGGTGAGTATTAATATTGTTGATCCCAGGCTCCACTGCTGTTTAATTTTTTTTGTGGCTCATCTAACTATTTCTCTAACTCTTCATTCCTGTGTTTTAAGGGCAGTATTTTTTTTCTGTTTACCATTTGCTGCCGTTTAAATAGGAGAGAAGGCAAATTTTTAGGTTGTGTGTTGCATGGTTTGTGTTTCAAGGGAAGACAATCAAGAGTGTAATAAGCACGGTGCATTTGCACACTGATCTGTGGTGATGTCTCGATTGGGCAGTGGTTCAACGCTTTTAGAGGTTCGACGCTTAGCAAAACCATTGAATGGAATACACCTTGTAACAGTTTGTTGTTCAATAAATATGCATTTCTTTACATAAACCTGGTGTGTGTTTCACTCAGCTGAATTTCTCTGCCGGGTATCTAATGGTCCATCAAACAGATTTATGTGATTTATTTATTTTGTTCATCTTATGCAGGTGCCTTGCTAGACATTTATGGGGGGGGGGGGTTGCAATCAGTTTCAGTTTTGACAGCATATCTTGATAAAATAGTCTTTTGATGAAAATACAATTTCTCAAAATAACTGGTTTAGTCATAGTCTAATATATCAACGATAAACTAAGTCAGAAATAAATAACTGATTATGTACTTAGCGGTAAGTCGTTGAGGTCAGAGTTAGCATGATGTATAGTTAACCCTCATTTAACTGTGTACAAAATCATTTCTTACTAGATATTGGTAATTATGAAGCAATGAGTACAGGAGATGGACAATGAAACAAACACCCGGTGAATGAGTTTCCTGACTCGCCCCTCCACAACACCCCAAAGCGGCTCAATAATATTCAAATCTGGTGACTCTGCGGGCCATGGGAGATGTTTTGCTGTGTGCACCGGTGCATTATCATCCTGATACTTGGCACCACCTTCGGGTACAATGTATGAACCACTGGGTGACCATGGTCCTCCAGAATGTAGTCCTTGGCAGTGACTTACCCATCTAGAACAAGTAGTGGCCCTTGGGAATGGCATGATATCGCATCTAAAGCATCAGGGATCCACCCTCCGTGCTGCACTCGGGGCATGCGGCAGTCTGGGTGAGGGGCCTCGTTGTAGCTTCTCCACACCCAACCCCAGACGTGGGAAAGATGGTGAAGGTGGACTCATCAGAGATGAGATGACAATTCAGGTTTCACGTTGTCCACAACCCAAGACTTCAGCTGCTGGCACCACCTACACTGACGCTTGACATCGGCACCAGTGACCAAATATTTAGCTATAGCAGCCCGACCGTGGAGCTGCTGACAAACAGTTTTGGTGGAAATAGGAGAGTCCAGCTATGCATGTAATTCTGCAGTGAGACGGGCAGCTGTGGTTTTAATGTCTTTTGGGTACAATCCAGGTTGGTGCCCGGACATCGCTTACAGACTGCTTCCTCTTTGCGTTCACAGTTACTCCTGTTGGATGTGGTGCATTGCAGTGGTATGCCAACATTACCTTGGATACCGCGACTCTCAATACGACACAAAGGTTTGCTGTCCTGGTCACAGATGCTCCACCAACATTTTTTCCTCTTTTGGTTTCTGATCTGTCTTCCATTATGTGGATTGTGGTTTCGTTGTCCATGTACGCATGTAGGTTTGCTATAGTAAAAACAGACATGGGAACTTGACGCTACTTACCTGTTTTATTAATTAATGTACTTATACATTTATCTGATGTTCATTTATCATTAATGAATTGTTTCAGATCAGTTATTTAAAGCAGTTAATATATCTTTTAGTATATGTGGTTAAATAAACCTTTGTGATCTACCGAAGGAACAAATAACGTATAACACAAAAAAGTTAAATACCAATCTCATGTTTATCATTAATGAATCATAACACTTTTATCTCTTGTTCATGATTTGTACTTAGTAAGAGTTACTAAGGAACCAAACTGTAAAGTGTTACCATTCATTTTTATTTCATTGTCTCATTTTCATCAATTAAAAATCATCTTAGACGAATAATTATCGTCATACATTTCATCGGCGAAATTAACGCTGCTTGCAACAGCCCTGATCCCATTGATGTTGCTCAATCGACCTGAATTTATGGAGACATTTTAGCTCCGATGTTTGTGTCCAGTAGGGGGCGCCAAATACCAACGCTGAATCCTCACACAGCAGTATCCGCCAGAAGTGAACGCCAAATAGTCTTGTGGAAGTTCTGATGAATAATGGTGCATTCAAGCAACAGTAAGCCTTGCAGGCTCTTTGACGGGAACATGCTTCTCGGACCTGTGAAAGGTCCCCTTGCCGTTTTGCATCCATATTCTGGACTTTCCTTTGAGTGCCATCAGCCATTTTTAAGCACTGTGTATAAACCCTGTGTGCTGTAAAGCAAGTAAACAAGAGCAGACTGAGGAAATATCCTGAGGTTATAGTGGGGAAATGGGACTTCTGCAGTCTCAGTCTGGCGGCTTGGCGCGTCACAACCCACTGGTGACTTCTGACACTGACTTTGTGGGGGAGACCCGGAGGTGGGAAACGCGGGTCGTTTGCTGTTTCTTTTGCACCGAGCTCGGTCAGCAAGCTCTGAGCTCAGAGCGCTTATCTGCCCTGCCTGTTTCTGAAGCCGGGATAAATGTAACCGACACCTCCACCAGTCCGGCTAACAGGTGTCAGTTTGCAGAGGGAACTGCATTGTCACATGGTCTGATAGGAGGAACGTGGCAGGGCACCAAACCACTCAGCTTTTCAGTTACTGATATTTTCACAAATTGCACTGCCTCTCAGTTAGTACCGCACGGACAATAGAGATCTTCTGAGCTGAATCTGTTCAGCCTCGAGCAAAGGAGACTAAGGGGGGACATGATTCAGGTATATAAGATTCTAACAGGTCTGGATGCTGTTCAGCCAGATGGCTACTTCAATATTATTTCAAATACAATAACTCGTGGCCATAGGAGGAAATTAGCAGGAGATCATTTTAGACTGGGTTTGAGAAAGCACTTCTATATACTTCTATATTTAGAGTATGGATTAGTAGTCCTGTTAGTGTAGTGCAAGCTAACACCCTGGGTTCCTTTAAATCAGAGCTAGATGAGATAGATAAGACAACTCTTAAGTTCTCCCCAAACAAGCTTGATGGGCCAAATGGCCTCCTCTCCTTTTTAAATTTCTCATGTTCTTTTGTTCTGCGACAGTTTCTTCAATCCGCTGGTAGGTTTGAAAACAATATCTATCTTGCATCTC
>JABFEB020000002.1:13452736-13473072 GCA_019775895.2 Stomatorhinus ivindoensis | reverse complement strand
CCCCCCCCCCCCCCCCCCCCCCCCCCCCCCCCCCCCCCCCCCCCCCCCCCCCCCCCCCCCCCCCCCCCCCCAGGAGAACAGCCTACACACAGAATTAAGCTCACAGGGAGACTGCAGAAGCAGAAGAGGCTTACAGCAAAAGTCAGCCCCCCCCCCTCAAAGCAGGAGGGAACCTTCAGTGCCACATAATATGTGGGCACCCCCAAGGCACCCCCAAGGCACACCCAGGAACTTCTCTGAGCCACACGCTTTCATGGCGGCCACATTAAAAACAGTGTGACGGGATGTGTGAGTGTGTGTGCGGGGGGGGGGGGGGTCCTCGACACGGCCTCATCACCGCCCCAGACCGATCAGCTGCTTTACACAGGTTTTACATCCAGCTCACGTCACCGATTTCTTGTTCTCTTGCGAAAGTATGTTTTTCTGACCGTTTCGACCATGTGGCTGATTTTTGCCGAGGACGTCTAGAATCAGGGATTTTCCCATAACAGTACATATTCACAACATATTCGTGTACGGTCATCCATCGACGTACGTTCTGCCGAGTAACGTCCAGTCGTATTTACATCCCATAAGAGCCTTAATAACATTTATTGAGAGACGTCTGCTGCAGACATGGTGGACGTATTTTACCACGTGTCTGGCAGGTGATAAGAACCAAAACAAACCGGTTGTGCAGCCACTATAGAGGCTTAATAAAATGTGTATTATATCGTATGTTGTGTTACACAGTACATTTCACCTCTCCCTTCAATGATCAAGGTACTTCTGGGGCGTAAGCTGGATAGTTCGGGTGCAGAAAGTTAAAATCCAGACCAAGATTTTGTTCCAACCAATCAGTTGAGTCCTCCGTGACTGTGACTCTTTTTCTCTTTTTACTCAACAGGTCAGTTGAAACAAAATCTTGGTCCGGATTTTTACTTTCTGCACCTGAACCGTCCGGCACTAGACACCTGGATTCAAGGGAGCAACTCTGGATTGAACATTAGGGGGTTGAAGTCCCTACCCAATCATCATGACCATATGATTATCTGGGGGGAGGGGGGGTTGCATCAGCTTGTTCTGATTAATGGGTGGGGGCTTTATAACCGCCCCCCCATTCCCCCCATAATTTACATCCATGCCAAAGATGACACAGATAGCTGTAGCCCAGCCATGGAAAGCCCTTGAAATCATGTCTAACACCCTGTTTTGAACTTGGCAACATTACAGTCACAGAAGGATGCTCTGCAGGACGCCCTTTCTGAGTGCTATCCAACCTCACCGTTTTCTGAGGTCCCCTCCCCTCCTCCTGTGCCCACCATATGTGGGCTACCTTTCTACTTCATGATTCTTGTGAGCGGCAACCAGTGTGAAACTGCTTATGCTTGTATAGGCAGCATTCAAGAAAGTCTCGTGCGGAATAACATCCAAAACAATTAACAGATTCTTTTGTTTTGCTGCCACAAATGTAGGCGGTAGCGTTCCGGCTGACAGGTGACGGCCGACGGATCTTGGGCGATTCGCAGCTCAGGTCCACGGGCGGCGCGTCACTTGGCGCCGGATGCAGGGGTGTGCGCTCTGTTTACAGGACTGTCGGTGATTCTTCCAGTCAGTACTGGCATACCTGACTCCATCGTTTCCTTTAAATGCATCTCCATGACACGAGCTCTAGAATTGTCAAATATGCCGCTCTGTTGGCGACTTTTGCAGAACGCGGTGCCGATGCGCGGCTCGGGGCTGGCCCTGCGCACTTTGGCATGATTAATTTTACCCCACCATGCATACATGCCTGCTCAACACCTGGGGAGGGGTAACTTCATTGCAGGCTATTGAAATTACTTCCTAGCTTGTTGAGGTGACTTCATAGAACCCAAAAAAAGCATGCAGGTGATGCAACTATGCCTGAAGGCAAATAAATACCCTGTATGGAATTCAAACTCGCGCTAATTCAATTTGGCCACTTCAGCCAACCAGAGCACCATGGATCTGATTCTTGATATGGCAGCAATAGACATGGCCTCCCGCCTCGCATTTCGACGTCCATCTGCAACACCCGGACCGACACTCGTTCGTTGGTTTCATTCCATTTTTGCTTGGCTCCATTCCCCGGCACACGCTTCCCACGGTGAGCTCCTGTCATGTTTCTTATATTTATGTTACACATGTCTGCACAGGGAACTTGCGGGAAACAGGACTTTAAAAACGGCCCAGTGCGCAGGGGAAGACGAAGCCCCTCTCATCCCTCCCATTCGTATGCAACGTCGGCATTCGAGAGCTTCCCGTCTCACACGGAGATGCCACAGAGTCCCTTCTGATTGCTCACACGTGGGTGTCTGCTGGGCCACACCAATGCTACGGAGAGCTTGGGGGGGGGGGGGCGGGGGGGCTTGGTCCTACCTGAAGCAGCGATGGCGTGCTGGTTCGAGGCGCGGGGTCTCCTTGCTGCTGACACCGGTCCTCAGAGTCTGCACTGCAGGCGAGCAGCTTCACGCGACCGTCTGTGCAGGGATCAGGAAGTCCTCCGCAATTCTTTGCTTCTGCACGCCTGCCTGTCCCTCCCCGGCCGCGTCCCCTCCTACGTCAGCCTGCTTGGCAGCCGGGTAAACAGGAAAACAAAACAAACCTAAAGGCAGCGGAGCAAGACACCTCGACCCCGGGTGGCTGCTGTGACGCAAAACACGATGCAACCGAATTAGTGCCCTTAAACGACAGACTTGCTAATTTGAAGCATGACCCACAACCAGTGTGCTCTCCTCAGGGCACCTCCTGCCTTAGCAGAGACGGACCTAATATTGCACAGGACCAGAAAAACTCCATTTGAGGGGCGACACTAAGAAGGATTCATACTTAAGGGTCGCAACTAATGTCGTTCCACTGTCACCACTAAGTGTTCCACATATAATTGTTTTGCAGCTACTAATCAGGCGTGTTTTCACAGGTGCAGGGGGGAAGTATGTAATGGAAATCTGATTTAAAAAACAGATATGAGACAGTAATCAGCAGCATAACAGAGGCAATGTTCCTGCATTTGCAATTTTTTTCTAAAATGGTCCCATCTTCCCCTAGTGTTAAGTGTTTTTCCCCAATCATCCAGGACACTGCTTTTGGGAGTAGGTGAGTATAGATTGAGTATAGATACTCTATTTGGACAAAGTATTGGGACACCTGGTCACACCCACAGGAACTTTTTATCACATCCCATTCTAAATCCACAGGTGTCAGACTGGAGTTGGTCCTTCTTATTTTCTCCTCATGCAATTTTCCAAAATATCTTGGTATGCAAATTGGACAATTCTCTGCTTGCAACTTTGTGAGAACAGTTTGAGGAAGGACAGGGTTCAAGTGGCTTTCAGGAAGCTGTGATTTCCAGTGTGCACCACAACTTCCCAAGTCGCACGCACGCACGCACGAACATATAAGTGCTGGAAGAACAATCAATAACATGGTTACTGCAAAACCACTTTACTATTACTACTGCAGGCAGATAATACAGTCAGTAACATTTCATATAGGCACAATGGACACAGAATTGTGGTAATTAGTGGAAACATATGTTTGGAAAATGGAATGTAATAAGCAAATAAACACACAATATTGACGTATTTCTACAGTTTTTTGTTTTTTATATATAACCTATAACACAAAAAGGGAGTTATTTAGAGCCCACCCTAAATGTAAATGCCCTTTTCAGTGAAGCCAAACTCTCCTTACCTCCCCGTAAACCATAGGGAAGGCCCTTTCCTGCCCCAGCATGACTGTGCCCCAGTGCACCAAGCAAGGTCCATAAAGGCACGGTTGTGTGAATTTGGTGTTTAAGAACCTGAATGACTAACAGAGCCCTGACCTCAACCCCACTGAACACCTTTCTGATGAACTAGAAGTAACGTCCAACATCAGTGCCTGATATTACAGATCTTTGTTTGGATAAATGGGCAAAAATTCCCACAGACACAGTCTAAAATCTTGTACAAAGCTTTTCCAGAAGAGCAGCAGCTGTTATAGCGGCAAAGGGGGGACCAACTCCATATTGATGCTATGGATTTAGAAAGGAATGTCATAAAAGTTCCTGTAGGTGTAATGGACAGGTGTCCCAATACTTTTGCCCATACTGTATATTGTATATATGATTGTGTCCCTGTACTTGTCAGATCCCAGCAAACCAATCACTTCCTAACAGGGTGCAGAACCTTGTTACTTCACAATGAACATTTCACAAAAGGGTTAACTCCTGTCTGCTTTGACGAATTCTGGGAGAACAGGATAAACAAGCAAAGGGGTCACCAGTCAAGGCATGCAAGCTACACTCTGATCACATGTAGAACATTGAAGCTGGTGTGATGTTGGCTACCCTACCTCCCTTAACAGATTTAAACATTGAACAATAGATTTCCCTTTCTGTGGGCTGTACTATTTTTTAAGAAGAAAGAAAATAACATAACTTCCCGTTTCTTGCGCGTTTGCACGCTTTCCCGCGCCGCGTGGATACGCTTAAACGATTAGGTGACCACTACGCGCATGCGCGAACAAGCTAGGGTGCTCTGTTGCGATTGGCCCGATTAGCCCGGTCCGAAATCCATGCTTCACCAAGGGGGGGGGGGCAGTCTTTAGCGTGTTAAAACAAGAGTAAAAGCAGCGCGTAAGAACGTGTCATGCAGCTTGTACCCTAAGCTGAAATAGGGTATTTAGATAGATAGAACCCAAGACTTCTTATATCTGCATGTATTAAAATCATTACTATAATTCGGTGATATAAGGAAGTATTTACTTTGAGATATGTTGCAAGTACCCAGGTTCTTTCTAAAGGTGTGTAAGCCACACGCGTTGTGGAAGTCCGTGGAGTATTCTCTGCAGCACGCCTGCACGTGCACACGTGCCTGCGCTCTTGTTGATTTTTTCCGACTGGTAAGCATGGTATCAGGTTTCAGAACAATCCGGGTAGACCTCAAAATAAACACCCTCGGCGGTGTAATTTGCCTTTTCTTTCGCGAATCCCCCCTCTCACTTTCGCAGCGTGTGACGTGGGGGAAAGTACAGGGGAGGCGCAGGTACGGCTCACATACCGTATTAGAATAGAACAGCGCGCTCGCAGCTACTGAAACAGAAGCGGAAAGTACAGGCGGCTACGTCCAGCGATCGCATAACACACCAAAGGCTCCCGTAAGATTTTGTGAAAAGAACAGATGGAAATCCACGTGACAAAGTTTCAAATTAGTTTGGTTACAATATTGCCTATTACTTCCTCTAGGCAGCAGTTTATGTGCAATATCTAAAGTCAAGACAAATCCCTTCTCACAGTCACACACACACACTGCTAAGTATCCGGCGATTAAAAATTTGACAGCAGCGGACTCCGGTGACGTTCTGGCCTTGACGACATCTCACTGATTTGACAACTTTGTCTGTGGTTGCTAGCGTGAGAAGCCGGTACCTTAGGAGGGTGTGGAAGCACAACCCGCAGTCAGTGACCTGCTTCATACGCCTGCGATATAGCGGATGCTGGCCTGCACCTTGCAGAGCCCCGTCATGTTTATCACCTATCTCCCACACTGTGCTTTTGAGAATGGTGTTACCATGCCAGAATATTCTCAGTCAACCCGGCTGGGTCTGCATGAGGAGGGGGAAGTGGAAAGACAACAGTTAAAGGGCGGAAGAACAGGGTGTGGGCGCTTGTTCAAGCACAGTTATTTAGTTAAAAGCGGAGTTATTTACTATCTGAACTAGGAAGACTTTTCCGAAATCGATTTTTAGAGAACTTTAGCACCTAAACAACAAAAATACTCATTTAAAAATAACTTACTCCTTTTCCTTTCTCCAAGGTAGTTTTCACAAAGACGAAATATCTTACTCTGCTTGTTACAAATAAAGTTCCACTTCCTTCTGTGGAAAGCCAAGGACCACTATGAGTAGCCAGACAGGCCTGCAGTTTCAAAATTATTTGATGGTGCAGGTTCAGGCTTTGTAAAGTGATTGCGTGTTGTAGTATAGTCAGTGGTTGAAGCAAGAAGTTACATTCAATAGAAGTAAAAGACAAGACAGCGATCCACCTCCTGAAGATTTGCAGTTTTATCTTGACTAAATTTTGTTCCTAGTTTCACCACCAGAGGGCAGCAGTGTATTGCATGGCAAAAGAGATATCTTTACATTATGATTATATTTACATTATAATCATAGTGTAGCATGCATTGTATATTGCTGTCAGGACAATTTAAATATATTTAAAAGAAATTATTAATTTTTATATCCTCTTGTCTGTAACATGAGCATATATTTATTTACACTCACTGGCCACTTTATTAGGAACATCAGTACACCTGCTTGTTCAGGCAAATATCTAATCAGCCAATCATGGCAAGAACTAAATGCATAAAATCATGCAAACATGAAGTAAGAGCTTCAGTTAATAGTTATACCAAGCATCAAAATGGGGGAGATTGAGAGCTAAGTGACTTTGACTTGGAATGCTTGTTGGTGCCAGACAGGATGGGTTGATCTCCAGGGGTTTGATGGTGTGAAAAAACTAAAAGCATTCAGTTTACATTGATTCTATGACCAGAAATGCTTTCTTGAAGGCAATGGCCAGATTTATTTCAGATTACAGGAAGGCTTAAAGTAACTCAAGTAACCACTGGAGCAGCGGCGAGCAGAAAAGCATCTCAGAGCGCAGAACACATCGAATCTTGAGGTGGGTGGGTTACAACAAAAAACGACCACACTGCGTTCCATTTCTGGCAGCTATGAATAGGAAACTGAGGCTGCATTGAGGACAGCCTCCCTGAAACTGAATGTATCTTGATTTCTGCTGCAACTTTCAGAATTTGGCATAAACACTATGAATCCATAATAACCAAATAAACATTGTTTAAATGGCACGTCTTACCTGAGTATTTTTGTTGACCATGTGCATCTCTTTATAGCCATAATTTACCCATCTTTGGAAGGTTGCTTCCAGCAGGACAGTGTACCGTGTCACGAAGTACACGTCTTCTCAAACTGGTTCCATAAACATGGACAATGAGCTCATTGGACTTCAGTGATCTCCCTCGCCGCTGGATCCAAATCCCATACAGCATCTTTGGGATGTGGTGGAATGGGAGATTGGCAGAATGAATGTGCAGCTGATAAATCTGCAGCAATTACATGAATCAGTTGTGTCAACATGGACCAGAATCTTTAAGGAATGTGTCCTGAACATTGATAAGTCCATGCCACGAACAATTCAGACTGTTCTAGTTCCACCCTCACTTAGAACGTGTGTGTGTGTATATGTATACACACACACACACACACACATATATTTTAAGTTACAGAATAGCATTGCCGCAATAAGTCATCATATTAAAAACCAGGAAGCCAAACGTGACTATTAGAAAAACCCCCACTCAAGCTGAAAAAAAAGTAGGATCATTTGGTGAAACAGCCAGGTCCGGCCAACAGCCGCCACCACTCCAGAGCTGATAACCGGCAGCCTGGGCGTCAAGGCTGATAAGACGAGCACAGAAACATGGAGCCAGAAGCCAAAGAACCTCTCCCTCCAAGGCAGCATAGAGATTTCCTGTCAAGAGGTTCCTGCCGACGGGGTTTGCTCTTGCATCTTGTGAAGACGCAGATCCAGGTAAAGGTAGCTGAAGGACTTAGAGGTAACGTCATTGTAATGTTTGTATATGTGGAACCAAACTTCCATAAACTGAACTCAATTTACCTCTTATGTACACATTCCATGTTAGGGTTTAGGCCCAGGAATTAACCAGTTAGAACGATCGCACATCCACTGAACAACAAACCTGCCTCCTACTGAAGGATGCAATTAACCAGTGTTTCCAGCCTTGAAACTTGCTCAAAACACATTCTAACCAAACTGGGGACCACAGCAAACAATGCTTTTTGTAAAACAAAGCCCAGAGAATTCTGGGACGGCATCTTCCTAAATGTGGAGTCAAAGGGATCAAAGACCAGACTACCAGGAGTTGGCTGCAGAGGAAATCTTTTGTGCAAAAAGTGAGGTTTTGGGTGTGGGGGGGTCGGGGCTTCCTTGAGTCGCGAGGCAGGACTGGACGTTGTTTGTAATAACTGCCTTTTTATTTTGGGCTCCCATAAATCCATGGGGCAGAAGGAAGGGCTTCAGCCTCCTGCTTCTGTAACGGCTGTGTTAAGAGGAGCGAGAGGCGGCAGGAAATGAACCCTCTCAAGTCATCCTGTTAGACCTGGCTGCACAGAAACAGTGCGTTGACCGACTCTTCATTACTGCGAGGAATTCGCTCCACTCTTTGTATATTCTTATATTTTTGATTACATTGCTGATATATTCAAACTCTTGATTGAACCCAAAGAGGATTATATGAAAAAGCAGCACTCTGTCAAATGTCTGCATTGCGTTAATTGCCATACAGTCAATGCTGGTCCTGCGGAAGAATCTTAGAAGAGTTACAGAAGGTTTCACCCCTGGACGGGAGGCCTCCACCTTGGTGCTCAGAGACCTGTAAGCAATGAATGGTACACCAATGACAATGTGCTTGTGTTGGCCACTGACAGCTTTGCAGATCACATTCCCGTTACCCCCATTTACCTCCATGTGGTTCCCCATCCCCCATTACTCCCCCCCAGCCAAAAATCACCCTGGGACTCAGCACGGATGGGTTGGAGTCCACCCCCCCCCCCCAAATACTGCCCCAGGAACCAGGAGCCCCTCCCATTAACCTCCACATCACCACTTCCTCTGCCTTGATGCCCCCCACCTCCCCCTTCTTTTTGGCCCAATGGTATGTATGTCTCCCTTCCCAATTCCTGTCCCTATGCT
This sequence comes from Stomatorhinus ivindoensis, assembly GCA_019775895.2. Taxonomy (NCBI): domain Eukaryota; kingdom Metazoa; phylum Chordata; class Actinopteri; order Osteoglossiformes; family Mormyridae; genus Stomatorhinus; species Stomatorhinus ivindoensis. The sequence continues at coordinate 13,464,296 of JABFEB020000002.1, read as the reverse complement.
CAGGTTCCCAGTAGCATTGCGCTGAGACAAGGCAGATGCCGGTGTCACTCACACATACTATATCTGTGGGGAAAAAGTCAAGCTCATGCTGACTTACTGGAAGACCTGTAAACAGCTCATCATGAATGGAAAGTGGGCACCTCAGCATCAGTTGTTGAACAAAAATAAAGTGGTGGTATTTACCCTTGTATCACCACTGCTTTACCTGCCTTTTCAGAACACTGACAGATGGCTATTGAATACAGTTACTCTTTGGCTTTAGTCCTAACTTGGCCCTAGGTGAGGGGACATGTTCTCCTTGTGTTCCTGCGATTACCCTCCTGTCCACCAAAGCCATCATATGGATGGCCTGTGGTAGACTGGCGATTCACCCAGGCTGTTCCATGTCTTGAGGGCCGTGGTGACCATGATGACTCTGACTAGCTCCAGATTCCCAGCGACACTAATTAAATAAGTGGTCATTAAAAGTGCATACATGGACCTCTTGTGTTATCCTCCTTCCTGACTCAGCCGTTCATCACGTATCGCTGTAGTACGCACCATCGTCGTGAGCAGAGATCCGATGCTCGCTTTTTATGACGCCGGCGCGGAGATGTTGATGTGCCCCTGATCCATTTAGCACAAAATAGCCGTACACACATAAGAATGTGAAAGAGGATCATTCAAAATCCAGATTGTGCCAAAGAAGGAAAAGCCCTTTGCTGCATGTCTTGGAGAATTAAAGTAACTCCTGGGACCAGGAAGTGATTAGGCTAAATACCCCTCATTCAGTGGAAGACAATGGTCCATTGCTGCAACCTTAATGAACCTTTGGTTAGGGATTATTATGGAACATCTTACCACAACGGTGCACTTTCCCATTAAGATAACATTGAGTTGTGTTGATTTCTGTGACATTCTGCATATCTAGGTCATCTGACCACACCTCCTGCTACAGCTACAAAATCCACAGGTGGGTTGGGTCCCAGACAGTTGCTTAGATGTGCCCCTGGTTGGATACTATCTAAGTTGCTTGTGAAAATGACACCCGAGACAGGCACTCCGGAACAGGACCCATCTCCTCAAACTATGATTAAATTAGCACCAATGTGGGGAGTACCTGACCAAGGACCAGTTTCCAGAATCATGGTTAACCTAGGCAATCCTCTTATTGTTTCAAAACTCACTCTGCTTCCAGGCAAGGCACCTATCCTTCCACTCGAGCTTCTATAACTGACCCATGGCTGGTGCATAACCAGGGCAAGTCATTCCCGCTGTGATCCTTCTTTGTAAAAGGCAGACGTAGAACAAGCTGGTGGACAAACACTCCCTTGGACACATATACTCCTCGGACAAGGGGCCTTCGGCCTTAGCAAATCTTGAAAGAATGCTGACTAACAGTCATGTTTGTACTTCTGGAACAAGTTTTTTTTTTTTTTTAATTATTATTCCTTACTCCACAGTCTACAAGGCAGACACAGAATTCCACATATAAAAGTGCTCTGTTGTTAACAATGGACACTTGTTCACTACGTTCAATTACATTCTCTCTCTTTTTCATTTTACATTTGCATTGCTTTATCATGATCCTCATTTCGTTTGAGCACAGCCGTTTCTGTACAATAGTATCTTTTCATATGAACACGAATGCAGTGCAATAGGGCAATATTTCATTTTAGCACGTGAGGGGAGATTTTAAAAAAAAACAAAAAAAAAGTTAATGCAGTGCAGATTCGTCCGCATCTTTGTGAGCATGTACGTGGCTGCAAGTTAGATTTAACGGGAATAAGGCGATCAAGGTGGAAGATTGTGCAAACGCATCGTTCAAGCACATGAATGTCAGTGAATTTGTTCACTTCAAATTCCCTCCCGGGGCACTTTTCCCAAAACCGATAGTGGTCATGCAGGTGGTCTTTCCAGAGGCCCCGGCAAGCTGCACTTTCTACACTCTTCAGTGTGGTGACGGTAAGTGGGGCCTGGAGTCTGAATGGTGGGAACAGCACAGCAGAGCTTGACCTTACGCCAATGCGGCTGTCCTCAATATACCAGAAGAGTCACCCCCATCTTGGCCTTCACTGTTTCCTTTTTTTTTTAAACCTTTGACAAGGCCTTTGAACAATGCCCAAGTAAATTTACACCTCCTTCTAAGCTCAGTCGCACCAATTCCGTTTAAACGTGTTATCTTCTCAAGGACGTTTAAACAGAAGCATTAGTCTGACCCAAATACGTGACACGGTTCCATTAAAGCACACAGTAGATTTACAGTATAATGTCAATAACACTGATCATTTCCTTCCAGCAAACCCTTAGTTCCCAGTGCTTCAAGAAGTCACAGCATCTCCCCATGAATTTACCTGTGAGACTCATGAAAAGAACAATGTTTTTTTTTTTGTTTTGTTTTTTTACTTTTTGGCCCTCGATCTTGGGTAACAAGGTGGCCACCTCCCCCAGTTTGCCTGGGTCCTCAGCCAGTGGTTCTGTCTAGTCAGAAGTGGGTCTCTGACATGAAGTCTTTGCCGTTTCTGGAAGGGGAGTGGCTTTCTATTAGGTCAGAGTCACTGGGGTCCTTGCTAGAGAGAGGGAGGTCTGTGCGCATTACACTGTCATGCTTGGTGTGAGATTTTCCTGTGGCCAGGGACTTCTGGAAAGACTCAGAGGTGAAGTAGTAGACAACGGGGTCAAAGCAGCAGTTGAGCGTGGCTACGCAGAGCGTGATGGGATAGAGTGTGCGGGCAAACTGCTCTATACTACAGCTGGCTAGTGCCTGCGTGCGCACCATGGCGTACAGGAAGAGGATGGAGTTGTACGGCACAAAGCAGACTACGAAGATAGCCACGTGCACCACAATCATGCGCAGGACACGCTCCTTGTTGGTGCCAATTTGGCAGAGTGTGGCCGGCCGTCGCAGTGTCCGGAGCACCATGCTGGAGCAGGCCAAGTTAAGCAGCAGAGGGATGAGGAACCCCACCACTTCGATGAAAATGGTGATCTTTGACAGGTAGGTCTTCCACGTCTTCTTGGAGAAGCCTTCAAAGCAGGTTGTGCTGGAGTTGGAGTTGGCACGGTTGGTGGTGGAGAAGAATGTGACGGTGATGCCGCCGCCCAGGATCAGGAGCCAGACGGCAGCGCACACGATGGCCGCGTTCCGCCGCGTGCGTATCGAACGTGACCGGAATGGGTAAACAATGGCCAGGAAGCGGTCCACGCTTATGCACGTCAGAAAGAGCATGCTACCGTAGATGTTGGTGATGAAGGCAGTTCCGGACACCTTGCACAGCCAGTCTCCGAAGGGCCAGTGACGGTTGACATTGTAGAAGATTTTGAAAGGCAGGGTGAATACGAAGACTAAATCCGACACTGCCAGATTGGTCATGAAGAGTGTAGTCTCGTTGCGCATCTTCATGCGAAAGCAGAAGACGAATAGTGAGGCACAGTTGGTTATCAGGCCCAGCACAAACACAATACTGTACACAACGCCATACAGGTTGTACTTGAAGGAGTCATCAATGCCGCAATCCTCCATACTGCTCTCATTATATACCAGGCTTGACATGTTGGGCCCGCTAAGGTCAAGCCAAAGGAATGGGAGAAGTTGAGAGACCTAGGTCAAACTCTCAGCTCTCAACAACTCAGGCCCCCGCAGTTCCCCTGTGTATCCATCACGGGCATGAAGCCAAAGTGGTGCTTGTGCGTTGCTCACAGGCTGACACAGTTTGATAGCACCGGTGGGTCGTTCTCACGTTCCTGCAGTGGGGGAAGAAGGCAGCTGGGTTAGCAAACTAGCACAGCTTAGACGTTTCACCTGTTGCAGTCCATCAGAGGTGGCTCCAGCCAGCTTTGGCGGCCTTCTGCTTTGTAACGTTGCGGCCCATGAGCCTTATTCATACCTACAAACCTCTCTCTGCTCTGAGCTCCCTATCAACAGCATGCAATCTCACACACGTGGCTTTACCAAAAATAGTAGCAAGCATGAGGCTGAAACACACCTCACTACTTGCTGACTTTGGGAAAGCTGCCGTTTTGCACCTGACTGGTATCTCCCCACTTACGATGGGCTGACTTCCTCTTTTCAACCGTCGACTTGCGCACGCACGCGCACACACGCACACACACGTATTATTTTCAATATGTGTAGAGAGCCTGCAAGGGCACCAACAGAACCAATGGCCTGGACTTCTGCCTAGACGAGACTTCTGTCTCTGTTCAAAATTCTTACAGCAAGATTTTGACATGTATAAGAATCGCATGCATGAGAATCCTCTCCATTTCAATGGGTCACTTCCCATGAAATGGGGGCCATTTCATTTGAACTGCCAAATGTCAGGACAGTGCAGCAAGCAAAACTTCGTGTGCATTTCCTCCACAGCCACTAAGGGGTGTCTTCTGGACATTCCTCTAAGCGCATGTCGTGATAAGGATATCATTAAGCTAACACTCCAGTGAACAGAAATGGGAGTCTCTGCAGAGCTGGTCATGTGACGATGGAAGTTGAAGTGCCGGTCAGTCCCTGCCCAAGACCAGGTGCAGAGAGCGACGGAACAGAACCCGTCAGCCTAGTCCAAGGCCCACGGCCCGCCGCACTTTCCCACATGTGCAGGGTGAGGGAAATGGACTGAAGCTGTACGGTTCCTTCCCAGATCAGATGACTCGTGCTAATATGCTCCTGCTTTCGCTCTGAGAAAAACAACAGTTGTTTTCCCTCGGACATCAGCCTGCAAGCTATGCAGCTGTCCCACCTTTCGGGCTGTGGGGGGGGGGGGGGCAAGGGCGTTTGAACAGAACGTTGGGGGTGGGGGCTGCACGAACGGGACCGCAACAGGCAGCAGGACCTTCATACTCTTTGGGGGAAAAGCGCAGTGGGCTTTCCTCTGTGTTCAGGTGTGGAAGTACAGTACTGTGCAAAAGCCTTGGGCAGCCGAAGACAATTGTTTAAATGATCTACATGTTGGTGTAAAACTATGATGATATTTCTTTAAAAGTGCTTTAGCTTACCATCTCAAAACCTCTCAAAAAGTCTTATCAAAAGTTTGCAGTAACCACTGAATGTATCCAGGTATTTGTTGAATCGACCACTAGCATAACTCGTTTGGCTAATCAATACATCAAATGATTTAACTGATATAAATTTAATTAAAATGATGAGCTATTGGTGACATTTAACAAATAGAAATAATTGCTGAGGTGTCCCAGTAAACTGAGGTTTGGGAACTGAAGCAGTGTTCCAGCCATACAACATAATGAGTAACGTGTTGGAAATATACACATCATACTCAGATAAATATAAAGGTTTAAACATTTTCTATCACTGCTTAATACAGGGTTGAACTTTGGTCAGCTGGCTGGAGTAAGATTTTCAATTTGACCACGTATTTACAAATCTTATTCCATTGTAAAAAGTCTGTTGGGTTTGCATTTTGCAAACCACCCCAATACTTTTGATGCAACTAATTTTAGGCTTATAATGGAATTATATAGATTTGCTGCAAGATTTCTCACGTGAACGTGAGAGTCTGAACGTGTGAGTGTCACGGCAGATGCATAAGAGTTTGCGCCTCTGCTGATACTTTTGCACAGTACTGTATAATATCACGTAGTTTAGTAATTTGGCACTTAAATGTCCTGGCAGGCTTGAATACTCAGAAATAATACTCTGTGTACCATGTTAGTAGTTTCTGCTGATGCTTAGCCACTAAAGTGTGATCAGAGATGCATCAGGATAGGATGCTGACCATGGAGCTCCTATGCAGTATACTCTGCAGCGCAGGGTTAACATTCCTAGTTAGCGTCCCAGCCACACCCTGCCTGGCCTCACAGTGCCGGCTGGGCTGTCATCAAAACCCAGCTGTATGCATTAGCAACTCAAGCTACAGAACCTCTGTTGTCATGGTGCTGTGACTACAGAGTACTCCATAGGGCATTGTGTTTTGTGCCATTTCAAAGGGATCCCACAGTTTGGTCGTGATGTACTCTTTACTGTACTAACTAGCTAATGGTCTCCAGTAAATGTACGTTAATTGCTTTCCACCTGTGCTGGTTGTGAACTGATTACTCTCTACAGACCGGCTACAACTTGGGCAGGCAGTGATTACCTTTATATCTTATTCATTTTTAATAGTTTCATACCTTATTTTATGTTGATTGTTGCTTTGACAGTTTTATTTTTATTTTCCAATTTAATTTTCACATATTTTATTGTCCAAACACCTTTTAAATCATGTTAAGCAGCTGGCCAGTCCCTTAAGAATCCCCCCCCCCCCTCCCCCACCCAGTAATGAGCACTGGACTCTCCTCTCTCTTTATGTAAAGCCGGAGACCATGTGAGAGCCATGTGACACAGAAAATAATCTGATAAACGGCCGTGTCCACCATGGGTGGTCAGGTCCCCTGCCATGTATATCAGCAAACTGGGCTTCCTCACCAGCAAGGGAAGCTTACCGTGAGCTATGGGGCTCGGGGTCACATCCATACACCGCTGTGTGGTTTACCTGCTAGACCCACCAACTGTAGCAGGCCAATCCCGGAGAGGGAGCGCCGCTTTGGTGCATCTGTGGTCCTTCACACTCCACAAGGCCCACAACGGCACTCTTATACTGCATGGCCGTAGCTGGCCTGCTCACAATACGGCAACTGTACAGGGCAGCTCATAGTGGGCCGACTCTTCCCCTGTCCGCCCACATCCCATGGCAGGCTGCTACACGCTCCGCAGGCAGTCCCTGACGGAGCACCCAGAGTGCACCACCTCCGTGCCAAAACGTCACCGGCGGCATGTAACCCTTCCCGACCGTTCCTCACGTGGGGAACATGGAGTCAGTTAACAGAGGCGGCGCAGGTTTGCAAATTTGTTTATTCACAACGAGCTCTCAACCTCAAATCAATGTCGCAGACAGCAGAAATAGGTTATATAGCCTTTCAGGTTCAGTCCATTCTGTGTGTGCCTGTGTGTTTTATGTCCTGTGGAAATCGATTGCTAGCCGCCCCCCATTAAAATGACGGGGAACAGGAAAATATGCAGCAGATATCGGTCGTGAGGTTTTTGCTCAAAGCACTAGATGTTCATTTGATGTTATGCAGTCCTTAACACATGGCACTTAATGGTGAAATCGACAAGGGTACAAATTAGGCTTTCATTAACTGACATGGCATCTCAGACCCACCTAACCCCCACTGAGATTGAGACATGAATTCATTCCCCCACCAGAGACTAATATTCTCCTTGGGGGGGGGGGCTTGTAGAAACCACATGATCTCTACAAATGGTTTCATTTTGATGAACAGCTGCAGCTCCATAGTAATTGAGTTTTAGGTAATTCATCGGGACAACATTCACTATTAAATCCACGATCTGTAATCCCTGTATCGAATTCCGCGGAAAAGCAGCTGTTCTGCTCTTTCACCTTCAGTCAGCCTGTTTATTACAAGCAGAGAGGAGCGATTCCGCGACAGTACAAAGCAACTTGGAAAATGCATGCCAGGATTAGGCAAGTGAAGTTTCGTCTTGGGGTTCACTAGACGTGCCTTATAAAACATATGGCCGACACGAGCAATTAGGGTTTATGCGCTCTTGATACAATTGGCAACATGTGAGGAGTTCCGCTGCTTTGTTCGCAAAACACCCTCAGAGGTCCTTACTCTAATCTGTATTGCGGTTTATAAAAAGCACACGTTTCTGCAAAGGCATACACATCGATGCGCTCAAACCAATACAAGCATATGTCTAAATATATAGATAACCAGCAGACAAAGGATCGTGTGTATACGCAAATACATGCATGCGGTAACGAGTACACAATTCCAAGTAATCAGTTTGAAAGCTGCAATTAAAAGATGCGTATAAATACGTTCTATCAGTTTAACATACGTGACTCTTGTGAGTTTCAGGGTAATAATACTTACTCGGTTTTTTGGTGGCCTCGCTAATCTGTCAGTTGAACGCAAGCTTCATCCTATAGCTGCAAACGTGTTTAGTCTAAAACTTCGCAGTGACAGTAAAGTCGGCCTTTTGACATTTTCCTCAGTGGCAAGGCGGGGGCGGGGATAGTTATTAAAAGAAAATCAGTGTGAAAATGTACCTGAAAGGCGTCGTATTCCCAAAACACTTTTCCTCAAGTTAAAGTCTCCGCTTCGCCACAGACGCGAGTGAAAAACGATCCCGGAGCCGCGACATCGTGAAGCCGCCGGCGCGTGCGAGGAAACCTGCTTTAAAATGGAAAGAGCAGGAGGGAGAGAGAGAGAAAAAACGGGTTTTCACTGCACAGGAAAAAAAAGACAATAGCACCTCGATCTTTGCCGGAGAAGAGAGCGAGGAGAGATTGAGCGTGAATGGGGGATTGTCGGGAAGGCTCGGGGAGGGGGGAGGACTGGGGTGTCATCATCGGAGGAAGGCACCGCTACCAGACTGCCCGGCCGCCGATAACAAAGCATCCTTCTCCTTTCTTTAATACCCGTTAAATAAACGAGACCAGCAAGGTAATCTCCATTTCGTAGATGCCACTAAATTCTCTACCATCGGTTTATTTTGTCTAAACGAAATGTATTTAACATTTTTAAATGTATATTTGAGTTAATAATGAATTAAATGTATTATTTTTTTGTTTTTTATTAATGAGTCAAAAACATATAACAAGGTGACATCAAGTCCTTTGAAAAGAGAGATAGAACAGAAGACAGGAAACAAGTCAGAAGTTTATTCAAAAGCTGTACGTTAATTGTTATGCATATTTTTAAAGTAATCTTTTGCTTCACACGTTTATTCATTCTCACACTATTATTAAACCCATGTGAGTACATGTGATATCAAAGTGTGCTATAAATATCCCCTTCTGGTTTATTTTTTTCTTCCTCTCTGTGTGAAGGGCTGTCTGTGGAGCGCCCCAGTGACAGAAGGGATGTTGTCCTTGAACTGGGGTCCCAGACGAGTAGTACCCCGCACAATAGCGTGAAGAGAACACAGGACATCCTGCTCTCCGTGTACCTCCAGGCAGCCTGAAAACACGGCTTTCCTGCAGCGTTCCTGCGCCCCCAACCAGACCTCCACCCAACCTGACCCCACCCCCCGCCTCAGGCCCACATACTTCTTAATGAGAGAAGATAGATTCTTGTTCGGCACAATAGGGTGACTTTGGTTTATTATCAGCTATAGTCAGCAGATTGCTTGTGGACGATGTCTGGACATGCTTTTAGGGTGCTGCAGTGGTTAACGACGTGGATTCCTAGAAGGCTGAAGCCCCAACAGGCTCTGCTGTCCTGCTCTAGAGAGGGCCCTTCAGCTGAAGCTCCGTAGTGGAAAATCTATCTGGATAAATCCTTTTAAAGAGCAATTTTGGGGCTTATGCAATATTTAAAATCTGTCACTTCAGAGAAGAAGCAGGTCCTTACATTCAGATCGAGTCCATGGAAATGTGATTATCAAGACTTCGCTGCCACAATCAATATCAATGGGCCTTGGCTGCTCACGTCAGGCAGACAGCCCCCCCCGTGCCCCGCCCCCCTCCCCTCAACACTCCTCAGGCGGGTCACTGCGATCAGCTTTGCCTGGGCTGTGGGTGAACACAGTGTTCTGCTGATTCTTTGTGGTGTTGCATTCTTCCAATTAGTTACAGTAGGCTTTGCTGCATTGTAGAGCTACATGGCCCGCATTTAATAATATTTCCTGGCCAGTGCTTGTTTATTGTTCTGGTCTTCGATTTAAGCCTTTGAATGGATCGCAGTTATTGGAGCTGGTGGCGAATGTTGTGGCAAACTGTCAGCTCTGTGCCCTTGGGACACTTCGAAACACTTGTGGAGCACATTTGTCAAAGGCACTATGTTCCAGTGATGGACAGTTCATACAAGCAGGCACTAAAGTCAAACGGCGCCAACCCTGGCAGGCAGGGGGAACTGCAGCAGCCTAAACGACCTCTCTCACAATACATAATTATATGTTGTAATGAGTAGCGAGCGGGGATGGATGCCGGAGGTTGACGTAGACGTGCCATGCGTGCAGGGTCACTCCTGGGGAGGTCATGGCCCAGTGCTGCTTCCAGCATGACAGATGAACACTGAGGAGTGGAACCTTGAGGAGAAACATCCCAGATCCCAGCTCTGGCATACGGGAGAGAAGAACAAAGGATGTTAAGCACCCCATAAATTACTCCTGGGATTCTGCTTGAATCCAACTACAAAACATGGGGTTTTAAGAGCTCAGCCTTTTTAAATTCAGCCCCCGAGCCACCCCCTGAGCGCTGGGCATTCCCTGTCAGGAGGAGGCAGAGGCTAGACTTTTGCTGCCTGAAGACAAGAATCTTCAAGCAAACACATCATTTGGTGAAGAACAAGATCATAGCTGTGACTTCCTCACGGCCTCCTGGGGCCTCCGATGTGTTTCTTGTCTCCGTTCCTCTTCCTCGGTGCCTTATGTAACTGCATTTTAAAAATGACTGCCTGCTTGCAAAAAAAGTGCAGCTGACTGTCAGGAAACTGTGACATATATATTTTTTGGTCCAGTTTATTTCCTTTTTGTTGGGATTATTACATGTGTTGCCTTAATTTTTCTTTTAGCATTAAAATACCTCTTGCAGATGTAATTAATGGTGGCGATTCACGAGGTTTAACTTGCATAAAATGAAGTAATTCATCATGTCAGTTTTGTTGAGTACTTCTTTTTGTAAACTAGTCACATGCTGTCATGTGTTTATATGCCACAAAAATACGTATAACACAGGACTGAATGGAGCTAGACATTTTGGTTACACTTCAAGCAGTTATGAATAATGCATTATAGATACCTTTATAACGCATTATAATGATCACTATAACCATTAATAAAGCATTACAGCATCTTCTATTGACAGTCATAAGGAATTATAGTACTGATTATATTACTTCATAAGCTCCAATGAAGCTCACGTATAATCTTCTATAGATAACTTCATAATGTTTGCTTGATAGATTCCATGGCGATTTACTAACATGTTTCTATTCCAGCATGGACTTGTTTCGCAGCTGGAGTTTGCACTCAACTTTATGAAATGTCTCATGCCGGTTACCATATTCAGAAACAACAGTGGGTAACGCTTTCAATTAAGCCCCTGTTTATAATGCATCACACATATCTTCATAATGCATTATAAGGCATTCATAAAGTATTATAAACATGGCTAAAAATATTAAATAATATGAATTGGATATAATGTTCAGTATATGCGTTATGGATGCTTTATCACATTATGAAAGTACTTATAGTGCAATATAGATGAGAACTTCATGAGTCAATGCATAATAAATATGGTTATAATGTTATAATGTGTTATGCCTTTCTATAAATAATTATAGCTGTACATATCTATAGTGCATTATACATGAGTGCTTTAAGTAAAATATTACTGACATTATTTTTATGAACAAGGCTAGATAGAAGACAATAATAAAAATATATCGGATGACTAATATATTATACATAATGTATTTTATGAGTAATCCGTGAGAGACGGTTATTTTATGAGCAGATCTATGGTATAAATATCCTCCTTTCCTGTCATAAGTATAATCAGCTCACACACTTATTGTCACGTTAAATCTTTATAGGGGGGGGGGGGGGGGGGGG
>JABFEB020000002.1:13418642-13429084 GCA_019775895.2 Stomatorhinus ivindoensis | reverse complement strand
AAGACGCTCTTGCTCTGTTGACTTTCCCAGTCAGGTTTTGGGCGTTTTGCGCATTATTTCCTGCCACTGTATAAACTTAATGAAAGACCTGGCCAAGTTAAATTTTAGATTGGCATTTAACTAACACACATGCAAACATGATGACTGCTCTCAGATCCCAGCTAGTACAGATACTGTATAGGTGTTCCTCACTCGCAAACGCATGCTGGCAAAAGTCAAAATTACATTGTACACATCTATCTATCTATCTATCTATCTAATCTCACTCTTTTATTGTTTTCCAGCTCCCACGCAGCTCCCAGTACTGAATAATGACTAACGTACAGCTTCCTTGAAAGATGTAATGTGCCCCAGCCTCTCAACATGCTAATTAAGCTGTGCACTGATTACCAAAGGCTCACTGTATAGCCTCCAGCGCTGAACCTTCCAACAGAGGAGCAGCTCAGAATATGATCTGAAGACCTGAAGGTGACCACTTCAGGTGCCGAGAAAGGCTGTATTACATGAACACCTTCAGTTATGAAAACATGGCAAGTTCCTTTCAACAGATCAGCGATATAACAAAATACAGGGTGATACGTCTTTGCTCTGTACTAAGGAAAACGCAGCGACGGTTTACAGAAAGATAAAGAGATTAACTTGAAAATGGAGCAATGTCTTATCTTAACCTACATCTCCGTAGATTAGGTTAGTGATATAGATGTTTGCACTCACTTTGAGGTCATGCTATGTTTTGTAATCTGTTTGATCTTATTACAGGAAACTGGTGTTCATCTTTACCAAGACTACAAAAAGATATTAAAAACACTACCTAAACATATCATCTAACAATGTTCTGTCTTAACTTAAACAGTCGTCAGTGTGACCGATTAAACGTTATAAATGGACTTACGTGGATTGATTTCAGGGAGGCAAATACAACAGTGTCAACAAAATACAAATTAATCTCGTTTTGTATTCATTATCAACAATGCTAGCTGTCTAGCTATTAATATTAAGTCGTCAAAATTAGCGATATAAAATGATTCATACAAATGACCATCATGAATACAAACGTTTACGAGCACAAGCATAAACACTAATTAAATATGTGACTATATAAATAATCTATTCATTGATTAATTAGATGTCTCGTGCTATCGCTAGGCACGTGCATATTCCATCTATAGTAAAAAGTTACGATATGCAACTTTGAAAATGCTTTCGGTATCAATCAAATTGTTAAAGCAATAGTGTGAAGAAACAATGAGTTTCACTATTTCAGGGTTTATTACACTGATAATACTCATAGGCAACTCTTCACTGGGAGTCTGCTTTTTATACCATTCTGTCTCTTGATCTTCGTGGTCCCGCAGTTCCACTGTTTGCTAACACATCTCATGGACTCATTATCATAGATAAGATCAAGTTCCTTATTTGAGGTTGTGAAGTAACTTCGTATGTTGCTGTCCCTCCTGCTGTGTCACCCTGAATTCCTTCTAACGAATGAATGACCTTATTTGCAGGGACGTGCAGAAGGGTGAGGGATGGGGTGCCTGAGCACCTGCCTGTTTCCCTTGAAGTATTTAATATGAATAAGTTTCCGAGCTGCAGAGATGCCCCGCAAAACGACACTGTTTAGCCCTGATTCTTTGCATTACAAAATTTGTTACATTACAATAGTTGTTTGTAATGTAAGCCAGTCTTGACAGGAAAACCACACAACAAAAACAATTATGATCATAAACATTAGCAGTAGTAACGTACAATGCATGTGTAAAAAAGAAAGGTATGTTATATCTCGTAAAAATTATGTAATGAGTCTCCGACACACCCACAATTTTCCATGCATTCGATTTGGTGTCAGCTTAAGGTAGTCTTGTAATCCTCCTCAGATATCAATGGTCGTAGCCATTTTCAAAAAACCACCTTAACAGTTAGTGATTGACAGGTGATTTCAATACTTCAAAATAACAGAATTAAGGACGCAATAAAGAAAATGATCTGAAAAAGGGCTGTTTGAGATGTCCTTACGTCACCTTAAGACCGGAGCACTGCCACTTGGAAAGAATGTGATTCTTCTACACAGAATATATGCTGGTTCTGAATTTCCCATGAAATGCTGCTCATAGTTTCTAGGCAGCTCATTTGCACATGAAAGCATTTTGCAAGTAGTTAACTGTCTGCTCATCAAATAGCTTAAAAGAAGAGACCCTTTCTCAGATCTGTGCATAACAGGTGTTTAACAAAATGGCAGGCTGTCGAATTTTCTGTGAAATCATGCAACTTCGTTTACAGTTTTTTTTGTTTGCTTTGGAATAGATGATGAATGACATTTCCAAAACAATGAGCATAATCCCCACATCCTGAAGTCATTTATGTGTCTTGTTTCCTATAAATCGTAAATGTTGTACTACATGACCATATACAGTTGTCACCATTTGACACACTCATCAGTTGCTTAAGTCTTGTTGATCAAAATGGATTGCGTAGATTCTCAGTGAAATAACTGTACACCCAGAGCAATCATCATGAAAGTCATCACATGCAAAACAGTTAAGCAAACTATCAGAAAAATACAGGTATATATTTGCTGTTTTTTATGAACAGCATTGTGTGACTTGATTGTTACTGTATTATGACCGGAGACCATTTCAATAACAGTGTGAAAAAATCACAAATGTTTATGAGTGCTTTCTCTCGCCAATGAATTTTACATGCTGTAATATTAGACTTACCCAATGGCCCAATATGAAATCGCTTTGCTGATTACGGGATTTGAAGCAGCTACCTTCCAATCACAGACTCAGCATCCCAATCCAGGGCTAGTAAAACTGTTTGCCTTGGTGGATCAATCGGCATTTGCATAATTTTCTCAGTTTCCATATGTTTTAGATGTCAACAGAATGCATGGAAGTCAGCGGTCGTATAAAATTGAAAATATATAGTTTATTTCTGGAAATTAACCAATCCTTCCGCAAAACCTCCAGCATTCTGCACCCGAGGACCAGTACCTGCCCACTGAATGGGGTTGAAAACTGCTATCCAAACCCACAGAGACACGCTGCCTAAACCTGCTGAACAGAGATGGCTCTAGGTTTTGTCTTTGAAGTCACATCACAATAGTCTTCTATCCCACGTGCAAGGTGAAACTTTTCAAGGGGAACTGAAAGGGTTGGGGTCCCTGTCAGTAAATTTAGAGTGATTGAAAAGGGGCCTGACACTCAACCCCCCCTTCCTCCACGTGCCTGATCTAAGTAAATAAATTTGTGTAATTAATTAATCAATCAATCAATACATTATTGTAACACTTGATTGATTGATTTCCAGATTTATGAATTTTCAGATTTCTTCATTTGTTTGTTAAAGGGGCCCGTGTAGCTTCAGTTGAAGTCAAAGGAGTTCAATGTCGGTTTCGCAACAAAATGATGCATAATTACTGCACTGATCATCATTTCAGCACATCACCTGTACAGGGTCCATTCATCCATCCATCCATGCATCCATCACTGTACTGTAACTGCTTAATCCCAACTGGGGTTGTTGGGGGAGCCCGGAGCCTATCCTGGGAACAATGGGCACAGGCAGGAATCAGTCCTGGGCAGTTGCCAACACACCACAGGGCGCACACACGGCCAACCAACATGCATGCTTTTGGACCATGGGAGGAAACTCAGGGAGGAACCCAGTGGAAGGAACCCAGGACCTTCTCGCTGTGAGGCAGCAGCGCTAACTACTGCTCCACCATGCCACCCCCTGCACATGACCTTTTTCATTTACTCTGACCCTCCCCACTGTCCACGATCAGCTGACATAAATGTGATGCTGCAGTACTGGTCAGCAGGACTATTTATGCAGAACCCCAGAATGCTGTGCACTGCCCCTCATTTTAAATAAAGTAAACTTAATATGTGTATTCGGGTATTTCCGTCAGTAGAAATTTTTACACCTGTGTAATGTTGGTTGTGGACTGCGCCCATTTTGTTGGCATGTACCCTTGAGTTTCGTTTAAATCATTGCCTTCCCTGTTTGTACCTCTGCTAGTATTAAACCAAAAGCGGTTCCTTAATAAAGGGAGCAACTTCCATTTTAAAGGAACTGTCATCACCATCGTTAAAATGGCTCATACACTCGCCATAATGTACGTATTTGCTCACTATGTGAAACTGCTGCAGCGAAAACATTCTGTGCCCTCTATGGTTGTGGCCTGACACCGAACAAACAAGACGGTGGCGACAGACTGTTCTCACCGACATGTTCGATTTCGTTTTCACCAGACGTTGTTTGAGGTATACGGCCAACTTCAAACGAAATTGACGGAATCAGCGTTGTTTTAGCAATCCAACATCGTATGAGCGGCGACACAGTTTTGGCCGTATCCAGATTTCCCAATCTGTACTGTATGTTAACGTGGTTGGCAGCCCTAACCTTTTTCTAAAGCACTATTGGCCAGGCAGGGAACCAGTCAGGAGCCACAATAACTGATCTAATTGTCTTAACTTGTCTCAAGTCACACAAAAGAAACCTCCTTCTGCTGAACAAAGCCTGGCCGTATACTTCAGATGAAACTGACGGACTCTATGTTTAGGCAATGCGATGTTTTATGATGCGCGATCACCGCATAGATCACTGTTTCAACTCACGGTCTGTTCTGGTCCCTGAGGCAAACTTTTAATTTGTTCTGATCCCACCCCTTGGTCACAACTGGCTGACATAAACATCACCCTGCATGTTGTTCTTTCCGACGTGTTTGATTTCAGTTCGTCTGGATGTCATTTTAAGTGTATTTTTGCAGAAGATGAGTCCACCGTTTTTTTAAGGCCTCTGTTTCTCAGGGGTCCTTGGAATCACCCTAACTGTCCCCCGTTATTGGTGCACTGCATATAATTGCAGTTTTTGCAGACAGACATGTTGACATGTTTTTCTGCTAGATGTCAGTAGCCTACCTGAACTTCTTATCCAAGCAAGGCCAAGATAATGGAGCACAGATCAGCACAATCCAACAGGCCAGTAGTGCTTTAGGCCTGCCTGTCCCATTGACATATAGATGAAGAAATATGGAAATAAATAAATCTGGAAATTCATAAATCTGGGGGGTATTCCACAAAACTGGATCAGTCAGATAAGTGTAAGGATTGTGCAATAGGAATGTCACTTAAATGCACTTAATTACCTCTCCTCCTATTGGACAGTTTTCACGTTTGGCACAAGTTATCCAGCTAACTGGGAAATTCTGCTTTGTGAAATACTCCCTGGAAATCAATAAATACATCTGGAAAGTAAACAAATAAATAAATGCATATTTGTTTGCAAATGGATAATTTGATTATTTATTCTACCAATGTATTTATGGAAAGAATTTATTTACAAACTGTTTGTTTACGGCAAAGATTTATTTATTGATTCATTTCCTTAACTTTAAATCTTCTAACTACATATCCTGGTCATGGTCACTTGTATCCTTCCCCAGGCAGCACAAGGCACAGAACTGGAGTAAACCATGGATACAGCACTCCGTCGTAAGACAAACAACTGCATCGTTTTCACTTTTCGACGGGATTTTCCGGAATTAATGTCGTTAATGTTCTACTGTATAATATCGAATCCACTAGCACGGCTGTTTATAAAACCGGTGAGTTATTAGCTTGAAACCGATTCGCAGACAAATGCAGTGCCACTTTACTTCTTTATGTATAATCCTGTTGAATTTCGCTCAACTTAAATTTCACGTCCACTGAGTGCATATAGTACATATTAAGCATTTTATGCATTATACTGTCGCATCGTGCTGTCCGTGTACAAGTCCTAAATGCATGCACCAATAATTATCATTAACTACTGGAAATGACCAAATTATATTCTGTTGGCTACTGAATGCCTTCCTTGAGTGCTCATTTTAGCAAAACCATGACACTGGTAATTACGCGTCTCATTAAGAGAAGATGGATAAGCTGAGTGTTCGCTTTTTGTTCGGCTAAGCGCTCCTTCAGTTCTTCTCCTCCCTGTGCGTAATGTGGGCGTCGCTTAAATGTGGTATATTACGTGAACTACGGACTGTTTTGATATGGGCTTTGAAACATGCATCGCGACCTGTGGCGTATTTGGAAACATTTTCGTTTTGAAGTAGCAAGCGGCTGCATTTGATCGCGGGCGTTTATACTTTTCTGCAACTGAGCAAGCGCCGTAAATTTAAAGGTAAGGTTAATTACTTTCGACTGCTCTCGCAGGCATACCGCATATAAAGTATTGTGTCTCTCTTGAAACCTTATGATGTTCCTGAGGGGTGTTATGGTTTGACTTGGTCCAAATGAACATGCAAACTTAGAAAGTGTGTTCTACGCAGCCTGGTTTGCTTAGACTTTGCAAACGCGCACAGTGCATTTTAAGATGTTAGTAGCGATTTTATTTTGAATATTTTTAGCTACGTCTACTTTCCACCAAGCATCTCTTTCATTTAGTATTAATTGCATTTGCTTTTTTAATTTGAGGAAATTTTCTGTCCTGATGAATGTATGATTTTTTGCAAGAGAAGTCTAATTAACTATAGACTGTCTGGAGGCAACGATTATGGTTGCAGCATAATGTCTTGAAAGCAGAATAATTAAAACAGAATTTCCTGTAACTTCGAACACCAGTGGACTTTGAAACTTAATTTTTTTGCGTCACATTCCGTGACGGTGAACGCTAGTGATCTGTTACTGCTTATGAAAAACAGCTTCTCCGGAACAAATGCACCTCAAAGTCACTGAATTAGAAAGTTCTCTCGAACAGCTCCCCGAGGAACATCATTGTAAAATAATTAATAATATTAATACAACGCCTGTTATTCACAGATAGGCTATATACAGTCATTATATCAGAAATGTTTTATTTCAAAATTAGATATTCAAACTTTCTTATTTAATAAACAATAATGCAACTTTACATGTAAAGTTATAGCACAAAATCTTTTTCGGGTGTATAAAATATGTACCATACAAGTCAAAAGTCTGGACATGCCTTCTGAAAATCATGTGCTAAACAACAAGATAGCGACCACCCTTAAGCATACCTCTAGGTTATGTAGTGATTACAAGGAAATACATGGGGTGCTGTGACAGAAGACCTGCCCCCCACAATCCCCCCCATCCTAAACCCTACAGAACTGAATCACTTGGATCATAGAGTATGAGGAAGGTAGCTAACTTGTGTCCAGAGTCAGGGCTGTTGGAGAAGCATTCCAGGTGGCTACATGTGGAAGCTGGCTGAAGGAACGCCAGGAGCCAGCAGTGCTGTCGTCGAAGCAAAAGGGGGCAATTTTGAAGAGTCTAACATTTTAGAAAATGTTGAAAACGTTTCTCTTGTTTGTTGCAATATTTGATATGTATCACTTCATTGCCTCAAGGCCTTATACATTAAGGTAATCGTGAGATTTCGACCAATGTGTTAAGAGCAGGTTTGTCCAAACCTCTGCACCCACAATAACTGGTGCTGTAGAGTTAATTTAACATGGGAGTGTATGTGTGTGCATTTCATATTTATTCACACTAGCCTGATTTTACTGAAACACGATTGCATCACATATCTACTGTATGATGTGTTTGTAAGCATAAGGAAGATTACTGATTAGCCTTTTAGCTGTAAGGGAAACTTATCAGAAGGAGAATCAGAAGTGGCACGTGTAGTCGATTCATGCCTTTCCGTAGATGCGTGCCCTGTTGCAGGCGCTGTGCTAGGGCTGATTTTCAGAAGCAAGGCATCGTGAGAGTCGAAATCGTCAAATGTTCTGTATGGGATCAGTGGTGTGCAAGTGAGTGCAGAGAGACGAGCTTTGGGGAGCAGATGGAACGGGCAGCCTAAGATGGATCCCCAGCAAGGAGAGCATAAGATTTGACAACTGGCTGGTGTCAATACCGGACATTATCTGAACACTTTGTGCACTGAAATGGAAAAGGACAGCAACCCAAAGGTTAAATTTGTCACGTTTCTTCAATTGTCTGCATATCTTATGCAAGTGATTATTTGGGCGTTGATTTCCATTCACCATAACCTGCTACGCCTGCTGGCATGTAGAGTGCAGTCCTGCTGAGTCTTTTATTTCTCAAGGGTGATTTCTGCAATCGGTATAATATAGGATACGCCAAATTCGGACACCAGTCTGTCACACATCTGCCATTTTGAAATCATATAAATATCATATAAATAATTTTACAAATTATACAGTTCTGGGCAAAATTAACATTAACTGTGTATTTCTTTAAAATCTGCGTATTTAAGTCTGGGTTTAGTCCTGGTTCTGCTGGCAGAAAACTACATAGTAGTCTGCTTCCAGGCCCAAAGGTTCTAAGACAGCAGTACGCAAGAACAAAGTGAGGCAGGTAAAAAGTAACATAAGGTAGCACAGCTAGGACAGTTAGGACAGTTAGGACTGCCAGGACTCTTAGAAGCCCTTAAAGACCCATAAAGCAATGGAGCCAAGCTGGAGTTTGCAAAAAAAAAACATTTTTTACACAGATGCATTCCCATGAACTGAGAAATAAGTGAAATTAAGTGCTAAAATGCGGAATAAGCGAAAAATGTTGCTGTGGTCTCTTAATTTTTTGCTAGTGCTGTATATCTGTATTATATGCATATTCTAAAGTCAAATTGCTAGGTGTTACTGTTACTTTTGTTGGTTATCCAAATTTTTATGACCTTCTAATTATTGGTGATAGTCTGTGGTTTCCATATTATCAAGTTGTATTAACATAAACATGATGCGGTCTGGTTTGGTGACTGTGGGTTTAGCGTTTATCGCCTATAAATCCTCGGGCCAATGTTCTGCTTCCAATTATGCTTGTCTACAACAATTGCTTTGCAATCTGTAGACTGAGAGACTCTTCTGATCTGCAATTTGATATGGGAGTGTGGAGTTCTAGTAGGAAACGGCATCAAGGCCCTATTAGGGGAATCATATTGGATTGATTAATGAAGAAAAATAACAGCTATGCAATTGACTCTGGGATATATCCATTTGCTGCAGTATGCACATACTAACATAGGCATTGACCTCACACTCTCACGTACCTTGTAATAATGAACCATACATTGCCTTGCCAAAAAAAATAACGATCACCGTTAGAATTTAAATAAGCAAATACTTAAGAGCCAATGACTGGATCATTATTACAGCTCAGCAACATTATGCAGCAATAAAATGAAGTCAGCTGAGTACCTAAATCTAAAAATGATCAGGTTATCTAATCAGTGGACTTCTTTTCTCTTCCCTGATGACATGGACATGTTCCAGGATGATACTGCCAAGATTCAATGGTTCAGAAAGCACGAGGAACCATTTTCACACATGAACTGGCCTTCACAGAGTCCTGATCTTAACCCCATTGAAAGTCTTTGGGAATGTGCTGAAGAAGACTTTACAGGATGGTTCGACTCTCCTGTCATAGGTTCTCAGCAATCATTGAATGCAAAATCTGGATGAAAATAATTGTTGAGATGAATGAAGTTGCATAAGCCCGTGGAAACAATGCCATGATGAATGTATGCTGTAGTCAAAGCTAAAGGCACTTCAGCAAAGTATATGAGGGTAAATTTTTATTCTTTGCCAGGCAGTGCATAAATAGCTAGCCAAATGTTAACTATTGAACATTTCCATCTTGACCCTCAGCAGACATCGGTAGGGCACACATTCATACATACTTTGTGCAATTTAGAGATGCTCATTAATTCCCATTAATTAAAACTGATTCACTCAAGAGTTAGGGTATGCTAAAGTCAACTAAAGATACTAAACTCTAAAATTAATGATGAAATAAAGCTAGCTTAATTGCCATTGAGATTTTAATTCTAATTGATTTATATATAATATAGATAGGCCTTTGTTTTCATAGCACAATTACCTTGTGCTGGATAAGTGTAGCATGATGGATGGATTTATAATATATTATTTTAATTTGCTGTTTTGGAACCAATGGGGTTTATCTAATGCACTTTTTTATCGGTTCTTAGTGACATTCTCACTGTGCATGGTTAGGCCCCTGAAGAAATGACTTTGTTTTCTACATGCAGAAAGGATGTTTACTTTCATCTGCTGAAAACAGATAAGAGATAAGATTTACAAGACCTTCAGAGGTTCAATTGTGAATGCTCAGTGGGGGCATTCCAATCTTTTTTATTAGCAAACACTGAGCAGTGAAATGGATGTAGTATATAGCTGAATTGTGGCTGGAGTTGTGCTGTCACCACACACGTGCTTTGAAGCCCAGCTGTACCCCATGTGTGTGATGTTTGAATCTTTGTCCCTTGTGCTGCCAGTTACCACTTGCATACAGCTGTCTTCTGCTCCAGGTCCCCTGCTGACTCCCTACCTGCAACGTATATTTGGTGTTTTGTCAGCTGACAGGCTTTGAGAAATGCACTTCTCTAGCTGTCCTTAGTGGTGTTCTCATGATGCGTTGTTTGGCCCCAGAAGAAGTTACCGTTCAAAG
>JABFEB020000002.1:13368011-13386402 GCA_019775895.2 Stomatorhinus ivindoensis | reverse complement strand
TGGTGAGTATACCAGTATGTCGTCAATGTACACAACCACAAAACGATTAATCATTCCCTTGAAGATGGTATGCATGACCAAATCTGAATGAGCAATGTTATTTTCAGAGGTGCCCCATCTATTCACTAGAATGAATGTTTATAAGGTTATAAGTTTAAAAAGATTCCCCTTTGTAGGCAGGCGGACAACAGCCGTGTTTCTTGGGAACTATGTGTTATGTGAGCCACAGGTTATTAATATCCCATAATCCTGGATGTTGTTCCAAGGAAAACCATGATGAGTCTGATGTTTTGGCATGAGCATCTGCCGCTCCTTAACATGAAGTGCTCATTTGGAGAAGATGCCAGTATGCAATTTACTTTTTTTTTATGAAGCTAATGATATGAGCTATGCATGAAAAGAGAGACTCCAGAGTTACCAGAGAACCTTCAGGGCTGTAGGCCACTCCGAGACAGGCCTGCTCTCCGTCTATTGTGACAGGGCTTGCTCTAAATTTCCTCTTAAAAAAAAATAAAATATATATATATATATAAAAGCCCTGTTTTGTGATGCCAGATTTCCTCCCGAATGTGACAGGACAACCTCTGGTGCTGTAGCTCAGCTTCACCTGGCTCTGCGTAGCCCCCCCCCCCACCGGCCCCCAACCCCCAGAACACTATCCATGCTGGAACGGTTGCAGTGCGAGATCACTGATTGTCTTTGGTATAATGTGTGTTGGAAGAAGAGGGAAGGCATTAAGTTATGTTTATTATGATAAGCATTCTTGCTGTTAGTATTGTATTACGTTCATTAATCTGAACCATAATCTGTACTGTTTCCTGTTAAATCCTGACTGGAACATTCTGCAATGTTGAGTATTAGTGTAAGCTTTTTTTTTTTTGTTTGTTTTTTCTTTTCCCCTTCTATGAGCCTGTCAGGGCGCAGTACTGTTTTACACAACAGCCTTATCTCTATGGCCTCTGCACACTGTTCACTCATTCCCACTTGTGCCTGCATATGGTGCGTCTGAGCGGCCTACTCGCCAAAGCGCCCCTCAGCTCAGGCCTGGCCGAAGGGTAATCAGAATATCCGGCGTGCTGTTTCCAAAGACTTTTGCTCTGGTGTCTCCGTTTGTTACATACCAATTTAAGTACAAAGTCTTAAACTTGTTTCAGCCCGACCTGTTATAATGTGTGTATGACGCAACCGCTGTTAACCGTTACACTGCAACTTCAGGGCAAACTAACATGCATGTAAATGAGAAGGGTTACAACTCAGTGGAGAATTCTGGCCTTGTGTAACCCCCCCCCCCAACCACCACGCACACGCACCCATGGACACCAAAATTAATTTTGGGGCCTACAGCTAATTCTGATTCCATGCTAAGTGCGTTGTGTCATTCCGCCTGGAAACAAAATCAAATCACTGAGTGGTACTTATGAGTTAATATGGTGACAGTGCATGTCATTTCCTTCCAAAATGAAGGAAATTGTTACGGAATTAGACTATCTGAGCCTACGCTCTGACCCTGAACAGCCTGAATGTGGATGAGCCTAGCCAATCTTTCTGCTTTCTGCACAGCAAAGGGACCTGCTTTGTCTAGAGTTTTATTTTTGCGTCCCATACATTTGGCATACGTAGGGAAAGCGCTGCTGCTAATTAGTATTTCACAAGTATTTTCAGATTCTTGTTTCAGTGTAACCCCTTCCCAGAATGCTAGGTTGAGAGCCAGTCTTGTTTATGATATCCAATATATGTAGCTTCCAATTATGTAGTTTGCTGTCTTAAGTCTCCAGTGTTTTATGTTCCTATCAACCCTAGTTAATCAGTAGTCATGTTTGACTCCTGGGCATTTGCACCCAGACAATACACAACAGTTTCTCCAGATCATATATGAGGGGAATGGGAATTGATCGTATCCTAATGGTTTCTTCAGTAGAAAACGGAGGCCCTAAACACTGGGACTCTGCATTAACGGTGCTCTCGTACCTCTTGCCCTCTGCTCTATGGGGCAGAGAAGCACCTTGTACAGACCATGTGCTCACATCCTTAGCCCACAGAGGTCTGACCTCAGGACACCCCCACATGACCTCCTAACATCCCCATGGTCCCTGACGTAAAACAGCTGATTTAGCATGAAGGCTACCCATCCGTCAGCCAGAAAAGCTGGCAAGATCAGCCTCTGGCCATGACTAAACTGTACACTGGGCTTCTGTCCACATTGATTTGAGAGCCGGTTGGTGTATTTCTTAGGGGGAACCATACACTAAAGAAGAAATTAAAGGAGGGAAAGATGGAGAACTGTGGTTCAGTGCATTAGTGGAAGTCTCGTTAAAATACTGCTGTAAATCTGAAAGATCCTTACAGGGATGGTTATTTCTCTGTCTAGGCACTTGTGACAGACGCTCTCGGGCCGGCTGTGTCACGGAGCAGGTGACCATATCTGCCGGCTCCATGTTAAGGCATCTCTAACATCCTGATCTCCATCTTCATACTCCCATGACAGTGTCTGTAGAACACGTGTTGCTGGTCCCCTTGTTTGCCTTTTCTATTGCATTTTTAGCAGGCAAATATAATACATTCCAAAAAAACATACTTTATCGGCATTAATTGTTGCTTTGTTTTCTTATGTTTTTCTTTTTGTGTAATTTCATAAACTTTTATGTTAAAGAAACTGCCATGTATTATGTTATTACTAAATTGTAACAATCATAGATAATATATTTAATATGGCAAATAAATTATAGTCCTTATAGTATCTGGTCTTGTTTTCTGACTCAAAGGTTCCCGTTACGGTTCCTATGCTTCAGGTGGGGACAGTGTGACCTTGCAGCATCCTGCTTTGGCATAAGTGACATTTTATGGTCAAATATCCATGCACAGTAGATACTGCAGAAAGGAAAGTTATTTCAGTTTTTCCTGCCTGACTCCTCTCTGACACATGCACACAGTCCAACACCGCAAAAATACGTCGGAATTGGAGCTCCATTACACGCTGGTGCAGAAGTTCATGTCGTTTGGCGCGGTGACCTGACTGCAGTGGCTGGACCTGTGCCCTCGGGGCAGCCTGCTGCGGGGGCGCTGGCTCTGGAACATGCCGCGTAGGGCCAGGCGGTAGCGGGCAGACAGCAGGTTGTAGAGGACGGGGTTGATGGAAGCGCTGAGGTAGAAAAGCAGCATGGCAGCCAAGTTGAAGTTCTGCGACGTCGTGTACAGGGCTTCTCTGCCTCCCTGGTCCTCATCGTCCCAGACGGCAGTGGAGAAGAGGATCCTGCCGATGTGGAAAGGCAGCCAGCAGAGGGCAAAGGACAGCACCACCACAACTGGCAAGGGTGGGCGACAAGAAGCGACGTAAGCCTTCAAAGCAGCATCCCGCGGATGAAACTGAAATTATGCCGTAATTCAATATGCCGTAAAAGACGGATGGCTTTTCATTATCATTAATAATTTGAAATTCATCATCAGGCTCATTCCTGGGATGTACAGGTCTGCCTGCACGGAAGACAGGACATCCGTTCCTCTAACGAGCGCCCTGCTTTCTTCACACGCTACCAGGCACACGAAGTACTGATTGTCGCAGATGTTTGTCTGGACAAATGACGGGCATGAAGGCATCTGAGAGGTCTCCAGGAAGACCACATATGACCACTAGCTGGTGACCCTGGCTAAACAAAGCGCTTTGAGATTATGAAACTCCTATTGGAGAGGACATCGATCAAGCTAAAAACCAACACTTGTGTGAGCTAAGAGAGAAAAATTAACTCGTGCTAAATTACTTCGTGTAGGTGGTAAATTATACAACTGCGCATATAGAGTGATGAGCAGTTAAACACACAAGTCTATTTCTATAGCAGTGCACTTTAGCACTTGAGGAATTTGACTTGGACTCCAGAAGGATGTCGGTTTATTGTTAAAAGTTGCTTTAACAAATCTTAATGAGGTTAAACTGTATATGTTTATATAACAATGGAAGGAATATGACCTTGACCAACAATTTTACAAACCTTAAAAGGACTAAATAATCTGCGGAATGCTTGAAGAAGAGTCTGTATTTCACATCCAATGGCAGGTTTTAACAGAGCCCATGGAGGGAGTACTCGTGCTGAATTGCTATCACACCATCTCAGTGCACGTTTTCATACTCTGTTAAGATTTTATTCTATACTGATAGCATGGTTACTCCGTAAAGCACTGTTGCCTCATACCTGTGCCTCTGCCATGTGTCTGGACTTTGCATGTTCTTGTCACATGGGTATCTACAGTCCAAACATGCGGTTTGGCTAAGAGGCATCTCTAAATTGCCCATAGCGTATAATTAAATGTGTGCGCCCCTGTGATGGACTGGCACCCCATCCAGGGAGTTCCCTGCCTTGTGCCCTATGCTTCTCTGGGGCAGGCCTCAGGTTGCCCATGACCCTCAAAAGGATAAGTGGTTAGAAGATTGTTGGATGATATGTTGTCGTATATTCCTGGTAATCGCCAATGTGAATTTTTAAGTTTATATGATATGTACAGTAATCTAACAATCTAGAAATACACCAGATGGCCTTCCATGCTGAACAAGACAAATATCACCATGCTTAGCTCTCTATAAAGAGAAAACATCCCACACGGGTGGACAGCCCTGACCTCCTCACGAGAGGCCTTAAAAGGAGTCTCTTACCCAGGAGCCTGATTGTCTGGCGCTGGTGCCTCTGCCGCATGCGTGCGTGGGGACGGTGCCGCATGCGTCCCAGCCTCCTGCAGATGAGGCCATAGAGCAGACAGAGGCAGGCCAGAGGGAGAAAGAAGTAAAGCGTGGACACCCAGGTCATGGACTGCAGCAGGCCTGAGCGCAGCCCTGCCTCCGTGGGCTGGCACTCCTGGCCCTCCACATGGAAGAGAAGGAAAACGGGCACCGCCGTGGTGCCGGCCAGACCCCAGAGAGCGACGATCACCAGTTGCACACGAGCCCTGGAGACCAAGCGGCGGGCGCGCAGCGGGAAGCAGATTGCTAAGTAGCGTTCCACACTGAGGGCGGTGATGTGCAGGATGGTGGCATAGGTGCAGGATTCGCTCAGGTAGAACTGGAAGCGGCACAGGAAGTCTCCAAAGGGAAAGGGGCGGTACCGCCACAGACGATAGAGATCCAGGGGTAGACCAATGAAGATGAGGATGTCTGAGATGGCCATGCTGGACAGGTAGAGGTTGGTGGTGGTGTGCAGCGACTGGGTGCGCCGGAACACAAGTAGGGTGGTTAGGTTGCCCCCTACACCCAAGAAGAATAGTAGTATGCAGGCAACTGTCACAGGAACCAAGACGTGTATCTCAAACACCGACAAAGGCCTGGAGTGTTCCAGCGTTGTATTCCCAAAAAGACTGAAGTTCCAGGAAGCATCCATGGAAAGTGGATCAGGTATGGAGGACATCAGAGTGGGACATCATCTGACTGTGAGTTTCAGACTGGATTGCCAAGAAAAGGCACAAAAATTTAAGCAATAATAGTATCCAGTAATCTCTTCGTGAATCTATAGTGAATAATGAAGTGTCCAAGGCTCTGATTGGTGACAGAAGGTTTCTTATTGTTATATGGTGGTAAAAACTCTGAAAAGCATTTATAATTTTTCTTCACAAGTCCATGTATACCCTAGCCAAAATTTTAATGCCTAAAGGAGCTTATTCGTTTCGTACTTATTTAGTTTGGATCCACGACCAATTCAAACAGAACACAAAGCAAATTCATTCAGACGAACAGACTGACGGATTCTTGCCCCACCTTTTTTTTTCATGCCAAGCAGCAAAGAGGTAACAGTAAAAACTCACGTTAATGAAGCTTCGGTGGCAAATCTGCAATCTGTCCATCAGAGCCCAAAGTGATTCCCTGGCGCAGTCGCTTTCCCATTTTCCTCTTCCTCTCAGCCTCCAGCAGACACTCTGGCTCCTTCAGACGCTCTGAGGATGGGGAACAGATGGAAGTGATGCCTCCCCTCCTGGATAACTTTGCGGGGGTTTACCTCAGCAGGGGCTCTCAGTGTTGGAGGCATGAAGAGCAGGGAAGGTCAGATGTAGAGATGGCAAGCTCTGGTTTCCCTTTTGAGTGTCCGGATGAGACGGCAGGATGACATATTCCTTGCGTGTGGCTCTACTCCAGAGAGAGCAAACCTGGTTTTGCTAAAGTAGCTCCCATCCATTCTTTTCAAGCTCCTCGTGTTTAATGCTGCATGGAATGCCCTGTGGGAGACAATGGAATAGAATTTCTGTACTTACAGAATGGCTTCTGTTTTGTGTAGAAAATGTAAAATAAAACGATTAATTATGAAAAGAACTAAACTTGCAGGCACCATTTTTTGTGTGTCCCCAGAAAACTTTGTTTATATTCTCAACAACAGATTTCTAAATACGTTAAAAGCAATGGCCAACAGTTATGTAGTGAGTTTACATACCACGTACACTGTGTACTCCTATTCCATGACATTACTGTCAATTGTAAAGGCTTTGGGATGATTCTAATCCTCCCACCCACTGAAGACTGCAGCAGTCTGCTGTAATCATTGCGTGTGCTCACCGAACTATACAAGATGGTTATTAGATTTATCGGTACAGCTGAAGGTGTTTGTCTGCTGAGGTTTTCCATGAAATATGGAACACAAAGCAAATTCATATGTTTTTTCATTATGGAAGTTTAGAACGTCAATGTGACTGATCCTATTGCAAAGATAACATCAACAGTACATTCTAGCGCGACTGTGTTTCCTTGTCTGGTCGAAAGCGAAGTTTTGTTTTTCAGTGTTGTCTGACTCTGGATGTCTTCATGGTAGAAGGTAGCTAGGGTTCATGCGCCGTTGCCCTGGGGAAGAAAGTAGATCGTGATAGAGGGCGAACTGCGGCACGGCTGGTTAATCTGCAGTGTTTGAGCTATGTTAGTTGACACAGGAAGATGAGCGGTGCAGTTGGACACCATTTAACCAGGAACCTCACACAATACTTTATCAGCCTAGAATGACAATGTAATGTTCTCGCTCTTCCGTCCTGTGTTTTCATTTTAGATGCATCCCATTCATTAATCTCTGAAGAGATTGGATGGAGTTCAAAAAAGAATATGAACTTTATCTAAGATCTGTAGAAGAAAGCATATTTCAGTTATCAAGTATCAATGTATTTAAAATAACAGCTTGTAATAAAACGTAAAAAAACGTAAAACGTTTACAGTACAGTTAAACGTAAAAAATAATCGATAATGGCCGTATTTATACCTTTTAAATGGTTTATATTTTGCTTAGTGTAGTTTCTCGATTACAGTTCTAAATTACATAAATAATTGTTATTTTGTGGGAGAATACTTCTTTGCGCGAACGTTTGACCGAAGAAGAAATACAACTCCCAGTGACCATCGGGAGAAAGAAACATCGCGAGATGTTGTTTGATACGAGAAGTTGGTCATGTGAAAGTGAGTGTGGGGATTCCTGCCTTGGGCCTGGAACATACCTGAATTCATAAACATAAGGAGCAATGGAACATATACGGATATAACATATAACAGAAACGTAGGTATCATATTTATTGTTGACAAGTGTTTAAATGTCCAGTGAATGATATGAGAGGGCATTTTATACTCTGTGTCTAGTCAGAAGTACTTTTTAGTTCCTAATACTTTGCTAAATAACTAACTAGCTGTATAGCTGACTAGGGCCGAAACGGGTAAATGGCTAGTTAAATTTACTCGGTACTTTTTGTTGTGAGGTTATCTTGCAGCGTATTTGAATGGCTGTCTCGTATAGAAAATTTTGCTGGCTTAATTTGTTATATTGTGATGGAGTGTAAAAGGCTAACTAGCTAGCTGCAGCTCATGCAGAATTCATACATCTATCTAACTGTGCGGTAAACATTTCGCTTGTCAAGTAGCTGCCAATGAGACTTTTACTAAATAATGTCAGTTATTTTTATGTTAATTCCTTAAATGATAATTTACGTATAAAAGTGTTTTATTGTTCGCCTCGGTGTAACTAATTCCTTGTTATAAATCGATAGTTGAGGTGTTTTGTCGGACTGGTAATTTAAATCCGTGGTCTCATTTGTAAAACCGCTAATTAGAAATTGTACAGCTCAAAGGGAAAGTTTGATTAAAGTGACAGTTAACGAAAGTGCAGAGAGAATGTACCTGATACTTGTTCTTCCTCCAAGGATGACAGAAAATCGGTTGTATGTCCAGTGTAGTCTGACTTTGGAAGTTAGGATTCGGGAATTATCAATAAGTTTTACTGTTTTATTAAACTTAAAATAGACTAACCATTAACGCTTTGACGTTTCCCTTGAAATGTTCCAGTCACTCGTTTTCAGCATTCATCAATAAATTCATCCTGTCATTTGGTAATCTGACACCACTTTGCCCTTTTTCGGCTCTTTCTTTGTTTAATTACAGAAAACTAAAGGAAAATCACCCAGACAGCTGCAAGGTGGAGTCCAAGGCCCAGAGAGGCAGAAGTGGTGTGTTGTGGGGACGGCAATACCTTGGTTTCTGAGTCGGAAGGGAGACAATGTCGAGCACAGCCATGAAGAAGAAGGTCAGATATCAGATGTTAATCTTGCCCTACGGAACTATAAGAAACCACAGATCATTTTGTTAAAGACTCATAATTTAGGTTTTTCTTAACTTCAAGGTGTGTTTTGTTGCAGATTTTGAGCCAGTATTTGATTTCCTGGTCTAGGAAATTGGCTAGTAGTTACTTTTATATCTCATTTGCAAGTAAGAATATTAACCTGTATTACTTTAGTAAATTTCTATTTGCAGAAATTTTCACTATGTAATCCACGCTGATGTATGCCAGTCTGCTCATACTGATGAGATTGATCTCTTGGTGGGAATATCTATTTTGTCCAGCAGCATTACAAAAGTAACTCCCAGTGCAATACTTAATTCCAAAATATAGTTGTCATTACAAGAAAGTGTGTAGACGCCTGCCATGTTTTCCTCCAGCCTAAAAGGAATATGTTCCTTTATGGGGAGAAGTTAAAAAGTTAGGTGAAATCAGTGTCCAGCAGATGGCGCAATTGTCTAACGTGGCTGAAAGAAAAACAAGCGCACAAACGAGCTAAAAGCCTGTGCTGTTAATTTCAAGGCTAACCAGTCAGTGACATGACTGGATAGAGCACCTTAGCATGTAGCATGACCGCTTTGCCCCCACGCTTGCTCAGTCTGAGCATCCGACCTTCAGCTGTTCTGCTTTTTAGGTGTTGCTGATGGGGAAGAGTGGTTCCGGGAAGACCAGCATGCGGTCAATCATCTTCGCCAATTATATCGCCAGAGATACGCGCAGGCTGGGGGCCACAAGTAAGCAGCGTGGAGCACCTAAACCGGGGCGTGCTCTGTCCATGTGCCCTTTAACTGACCCAGTGAAGCTGGGGAAAGATTAAATGGCTCTCTGATCCTTTATCCTTCACTTTTGGGAGGGAGAAGTTTGCTCCAGAGGCAGATTAAAAAGGGTGTGTTTTGGTTTGACTGCCAGGGGTTTTCTGGGACATCTGGAGCAATTCGGGGGTGTCATGTGTCTGATATGTAGGGAAGGATATGAGCACAGGTGCTTGTCTGGCTGATAGTTCCTGTGAAGGAGCTCATGATTAGAGACCCTTTAGCACAAAGATGTTTGGTCCTGTAAACTGAGCCCCCCTCCCATCCCGAAGCCGCAATCTAGCCTGAACCAGCCCTGTGCTACAGGCTTGAGCACAAAACCTATGCTAGAGCACCTTTGTTCTCTGTGTTCCAGTTGATGTGGAGCATTCCCATGTGCGATTCCTGGGCAACCTGGTATTGAACCTCTGGGACTGCGGAGGGTAAGTGGTGGAACTCCACTGACCAGTGGGCGTGACCTTTGCACCCTTTTGGGCAGCCTGCCAGCGGCTGTGGCCCTGTTTGTACTTGTGTGTTTAAGAAATCATTTGCACAGGCAGGAGGTCTGACCTGCCAAACCTGCATCAGTTTCAGGGTCAGAGCATCAGGCATTTGGAAGAGCTTTAAAGCCTGCAAAGAAGAAAAAACACTTGCAAAACAAATTGGAAACAAATACCATGAATAGTTGATTGATTTCAGTTTCCTGTTTTGAAAGCGGTGTTTGTCTTTTAGTAATAGGAACAGTGTTAGCTTTTCTGGATGTTTTTTAGAGGTGCTTTCTGTTAGCAGATGTCTGTGGACATTCACTGACTTGCCTGGTGCCCCACTCCCACTGTGCAGACAGGACACCTTCATGGAAAACTACTTTACTAGCCAGAGGGACAACATCTTCCGGAATGTGGAGGTGCTGATATACGTGTTTGACGTGGAGAGCCGTGAGCTGGAGAAGGACATGCATTACTACCAATCTTGCCTGGAAGCCATCCTGCAGAACTCGCCCGATGCCAAGGTCTTCTGTCTGGTGCACAAGATGGACCTGGTACAGGAGGATCAGAGAGACCTGGTGAGTCGTGCGACATGGTGTCTTTTAAATCTGCAGAGGCTCGGTCTGTCCTGAATTTATGCAGCTGGGCTCCTGAATTCTGTTGGTGGTTCTTTGGGGTTGTGACACTTGGGTGGTTCATGGCCCCCGTTCATCGGCCCAATGGGAAAACCACTCTGGTAACCCTGGGATTTGAACCAGCAACCTTCTGGTCACAGCCACAGAAATGCTGAGCCTCACACCTCCCCTCATACCTCACATCAACACTTCCAATACTTAATGGATACTTAAAACATCTTAAAGTATTTCACTTATCTGTTCAATTTGACTGACTATCTTTTTACTCTTCAGTATTAAATTCTTAGATGTTGGTGTAATCAACTCTTATGCTCAGCAGATCCTGATACTAAAGTAGTTTCATGTCTGGTCACATGATTACAGATTTTTAAGGAGCGCGAAGAGGACCTGAGGCGGCTGTCCCGCCCCTTGGCCTGCACCTGCTTCAGGACGTCCATATGGGATGAGACTCTGTACAAGGTGTGAGCCCATGTAACATCTGAACATCTGCATTTGTGATTGGATCTCACCATCCAGCTGGCCCTGCAGGACAGCTTTGGGAGGGATAGAAGCAGCTCCCTCTGTAGAGGTGAACCGTCCCATCACCTCTCTGCCTGGGAGTAATCGCGGGCGTCCTGGGCGATCCTCTCTCGTGTTTAGGCATGGTCCAGCATCGTCTACCAGTTGATCCCCAACGTGCAGCAGCTGGAATCCAACCTACGCAACTTCGCCCAGATCATCGAAGCGGATGAAGTGCTGCTCTTCGAGAGAGCAACGTTCCTGGTGAGCGAGAGGGCGTGACAGAGAAGGGGGCGTGGTCAGATCGTAGAGTGCCGCTGTGCAAATGGGAAGGGGGTAGGAAGCTCCGAGGGTTGAGGTGGACTGGACATGGGCTCTGGGCTTCTGATGGCTTTCTTCTTATTGCTCAGCTGGAGTCTGCTTTGCATCCATCTTCAGTCACATATTTTCAATAGTTTTCATTCCTGCTGTTGGCTGTTTTACTTTAATCAGTTTTCATGAGGAACAAAAGCATTCTTCACTGGTCCAGCCCAGAATCACCACAGCCTCCCACCTGAATGTAGAGTTCTCAGTTTTATATCCTCTGCGTGTGAAGGCCCAAGCTGACCCCTCTCCTCTGCCACAGGTGATCTCACACTATCAGTGCAAGGAGCAGCGTGATGCGCACAGGTTTGAGAAGATCAGCAACATCATCAAGCAGTTCAAGCTGAGTTGTAGGTGAGAACGTCTCTTCTGCTTGAGAATGTCTCCCATTGTTCCCCGTTGGGTCGTTCCACTGTGCTTCGCTCTTCCTCTCACCCCTGTTCCTCCATCCGCTCTGCAGAGCCCCATCAGGGGGCAGCTTGTGCCATTTATTGACTCCACCGATCTCAGCTTACATCAGCGTGGATTACATAGTGAAAACTTCTGCAAATAGAAACTTACTAAAGCAACAGTATCTTCTCAACTTTGCAGTAAACTGGCAGCCTCCTTCCAAAGCATGGAGGTGCGCAATTCCAATTTCGCGGCCTTCATCGATGTGTTCACCTCCAACACCTACGTCATGGTGATCATGTCGGATCCCTCCATCCGTGAGTAACCCTGGCTTGTGTGTGGTGGGGAAGGTGTGCAGGGTACCAGAAGGACTCTCGTTTAGGACAGGCCTCAAGAAGGGAAGGGAGAATCGCTAGACTTTGCTCTCTAAAGTTCGGTTGGATCTGAAAAGCTTCTGGCTGACGGCAAGCCCTTTCTATTCCTCACAGCCTCTGCAGCAACCCTCATCAACATCCGCAATGCCAGGAAGCATTTTGAGAAGCTGGAGCGCGTCGACGGCCCCAAGCACAGCCTGCACATGCGAATGCGCTAAGAGGCCCCGCCTCCGCCCACACTCAGCCAATCAGCCGCAAGCATCCCGCTCCTGCGGCCCTGCCGCCTCGCTTAGGAGATGAAAGCTTCAGAAAATGCGTGAAACCAGCCCCGTGTTGCCGTCTTCACTCAATCATACTGTGTTTTCTACTGTAAAAGTACTAAAGAAAATTCTAACCTGCCATTTGTTGGGCTGGGGGGGGGGGGTCACTTTCTCGGGATTTCTTTTTGCAGGGGGACTGTGTAAATCACTTTTTTGTTTTTTATTTTTTTTTTGCATATGTAGTCTCTGTACACTGTGTACATGCGGAGGATTCACTTAGAATAGAGCAGTTGCGCTTTTTAACACAAGGATTGTCACTGTATCAATCTGTTCTGTTCATTCTTTTCCACCAAGACTTGAGCGATGCAAGTATCAAACATGAGAAGTTAGTACAAGTTTTCTGTACATCTTCTGCTAACTCTGACTCCAGTGAGAAACTCCCCGAAAAGTTTCGCCGCGTCCCATAAGCGTGAGCAACGGCAACAGAAGTCCCATTAAAACCACAACGAATTACGTAACATGACTTTCATAACATGAGCTCCTTGCACAGTGTATTGAAACATGTTTTATGGAACTCTGTTGTCACAGGATTGTACTCTAAATATTTTTTTTTGGTCTTAGTTATTGATTGTGTGATTGAAAAATGATAGTATGATTAAAAAGAATGGTTGAAGGAAGTTTTTGCAAAGTCTGTGTGTTCAAGGACAAACCCCGTCTGCCGAACAGCCTTCATGGATGCTGTGAACTCCCCAGGGAGGGCAGCGGGAAAACGGCAACACTGAAGGGTCAGAAATTGCGGCGATATTTCACTAGGATTTTCATTATTTTGGGTGTAGTTTTCTTACACTTGCAGAAAGTGTTGTAGGCTGAGGTGGAAAGTGTAAGTTCAGAAAGTGCAAATACAAACCAAGATCTCATAACAGAAAGCATAAAAGAAGACCCAAGATTTCGTTTCAACCGACCAGTTGAATATGCAAAGTCACATTCACAGAGTACCCATCTGGTTAATGGAAGAGATAATATTGGTCTGGATTTGGAACCTGAACTTTCCACTTCTAGATGCAGGTAAGAGTCGGTGTGTTTCAGGCTCACCTCCGGAAATGCCTCGACTTAATGTTCCTCATGTTGTGCGACCGTTGGTTTTGGATTGCCAAAGAAATATGCAAATAAAGAAAATGGCTAGTAAGCTGGTATGAAGGCAGCAGTTATCTTTTTTAACCAGTGGTCCCACCTGTATCGAGGGTCCCTGGTTCCAGAAATCCAGCTTGGGCAAGAACTTCGCTGTAGATGCTGATATTCCACAGGGGCCAAAGGGCTTTGTTGTGGTTTCGGCTGGCTCTCTTACAAAATACCAATTTGGTTCTAATTGTTAGTTTATTACATGTTTTAGAGGAGCCTGACCCCCTGTTAAAACATCTGCGTGACGAGCGTGACCCTGTTTAGAAGCCACAGCTGGTGCCCCGTAGTGTAAAAATGCCTATTAGAGCATAATGTTCTCCAGATAACTATAATGTTACATTTTATGGCCATGATTTTTGTCAACTGATGTTCGTCGGCATCATAGAGCATAAAGTGAAGATTGTCAGGAGTCCAAGAAGTATCAGTGCTCTGCTAAAAAGCAGATGATGGGCATGTTAAATACTCCGGAATTTAATCAAAGCTGTACTATACAAGGTTGAAATATACAGCTCTGGAAAAAATTGAGACCACTTTATTAAAAAAAAAATCTGTATTCTAAAATCCTGGTTTAATCCTGGTTCTGCTGGGAGGAGCTATGCTGTGTGACAGGCTGCTTCCAGGCTCAAAGATTCTAAGACAGCAGAACAAGAACAAGGTGAAGCAGGAGACATTGAGAACGACCAGAAACCAGCCAGGTAGAGGATGGAAGCAACTTTCTAATGCCAGAGATGACCAGTGTCTCATGAATTGGAGGATGACATCAATTGGCCTTCAAAAAGAATGGAATACATTGAAGTGCACTGCTAGTACAGTTCATAACAGGCTCCTAGAAGCAGGACTGAAGTCCCTTAAAGCAAGGAGGAAGCCCTTCATTAATTAGAAACAGGAAAGAACTCAGGCTGGAGTTTGCAAAAAAAAAAAAAAGATGTATATTTTACACAGACTCGTAACCATAAATTGAGAAATGAGTGAAACTAAACATTTTGCTGTGCTCGCTTACTTTTTTCGAGTTGTATCTCTGTGTTTCTAATTAGAAGTGGTGTTATCAATTCTGCTGCACATTGCCGTAGCTAGTACCGATGAACCAAACGCTTTTTAAAATACAGAAAACCCGCTTTTACATGTTTTTCGCTGGAGTCTTGTGGGGAGTCCAGCGTGTCAGGATGATTGCTGGCTTATTCCTTCCCATCCTTCAGTTTTCTCTTTCCTGCTTTGGCACTTTGAGGAATAATTGATTTCCCTTACTAATGGGAAGAACCTGGTAAAGCTAAGTTCTGCTGATCCTCATCCTGGATATTAACCTTCAGCTCAGCATTAAAACATTTTCAGTTGCCTTGTCAGTAAATGTTTTCACTATAGGTGCTCTGTTATGATTCAGTGGTAATTAAAGGTTACACAGACCAGGAGCTGTGGGATTTATGTATAAAGTGTGATATATGTAATGGGAATTAAATCAGGAAGCCTGGTGTAGCTTTGGCCCAAATGTGTTTGACAGGAATCCTGCATTGTGATGGATATTTAGCAGGCGCCTCTGCTTGTGCATCTCTAAGTCCTAAGATATCGCCGCATTAGCGTTGAGAAGTAAATATCCATTTCTCATCTGAAGTGTCGGATGAATGTCTGATTCTGAGCTATAAATAAGCGTGTAGGCAGAAGCGGAGATGCTTTAAATGATGTGGCGGGAGACGTGGTGTCTTTGGAAAACACTGGTCGGAGATGAGTCCATATTCGCATGCGAAGAGGCTGGTCACAGTAAAAGGACTGCCAGCTATCCGGGCCAAGATCAGAGTGCGCAGCTTGCGAATCCCCATATAAAAGGCTGACCGCTCTGCCGTCTGCTGTTCATGCTACCGATAACATGACCTGGTGCTCCCACACTCTGCACATGGCCTCCAAAAGAGCCCAAATAGCCGGATTCTGCTGCAGATTGCATAGATCGGACCGGATAAAGTATTTCAAAAGCTTCTAGGTACATGTGCGCAATTCCATCCATCTACAGTATATGTAAACCACTTATTCTGCTTAAGCAGGATATGCACAATTTCCCATAAGACATTTCAGCTCATAGGCAGCCCCACCTCTGCTTTAGGGTTAGGATGCTGTCTATGAGGCAGTTGGATTTGTGTTTGTTATTTTACTCACCGAAATGACACGTGAAACACCTCCAGAGTAGCCACTTTGAATTAAAGCTTGAATGATGTCTTATGAAGTGTATAGGAACATGTGGGCACTTATGGCGGGAATAAGTTAATGACACTATTAGGGGTGGCTGAATGTAATCAAAGGGGTAAATCCTGTGTGATTTAATTAATTCCAGGCAGGGATCAACTGGGAATAAAAACTGGTTCTGGACTGCTGGATCCGCCCCCATGGCTGAGCGAAGGGTGGGGCTGAAGGGGGTGGTCTCTTGCCAAGCGGAACAGTTTGCCATGGTACATTTTTTCAAACCTTTTAGCGGAGCAGAAACTGAACAATTCAACCCAAATCAAGCCAAATGTGACAGTGCAGGATATTTGTCTGTCGAAAGGAAATGATTTCAGAGAAAGGATACCAAATATAAACCAGCTATAAACTCGTGATTTTCATGTTTAACATCATTTAGCATAATTAGCATCATGTGATTAAAAACAATGAAATCTGGGTGTGAGCTAATTAGGAACGGCCTTGTCCGGTCGGGAAATTCGCAGGCCCCTAGGCTGAGGACGCCTGGAGCTGTCAGTGCCCCTCTTCTCCTTTAATCAGTGTTTGGCTTTTGATGTCAGCGGTGGTCCCTTGATGTCTGCTTTGTGTTCGCCACACGCACACTCCAAGCCCCCCACCCACCGGAAGTTCCATTGCCGTGATTGTTTCGGGAGGACGGGCATTTGCACGCTTGGGTGGATGCTAATCGCGCGACACTGTTGCTCGGCAATCACGAGGGGTCCCCCCCAAGGCAGCCAAGCAAACATTGCATCTTATGACTTCTATTTCAACGGTGTGACAGGACTGTCGCTGCCAGTTTGAGCCCTGCAGAGTTTTAAACAGCGCATTCGATTGTGTGTAACCATGGTGACCATGGAGGGCATTTTCCTGTTTGTAAAAAGTTACCTTCATATCATCTGTCTGTGAGAAATACAAAAGGACAGCTGAAAATGCAAATAAAATACTAGCCTACATCTGAATGTACTAAAACCCAAATGTTACTAAAACATTTTGGCCTAAATGTCACTGAAATCGTTTTGTTCCAAAATTTGCAGTAACATTTTGGCTCACAAATAAAGTAAGGTGCGTTTCATAAAGTGTTTCCTACTCTGCCCAGAGTTGTTCCTGTACTTAGATGTATAAATTGTGTACTTGGCAGTTAATTCCAACCATTACTGTAGTTAAACCAAGCAATATTTTCTAACCATGCAAATAATGCATACTATGAAAAAGGATTTAGATTGTTTGGATGAAAGGGATGTCTTTGAGACATTTTTCACATTCGTTTGAATAATTTGACATTCCAAAATATGGCATTAACAGAAATATACAAAGAATGACCGCAATCATTAATGAAAAAAAAAGTATATTTTCATTCACTATAAAGTAAAACTCATACTTGTTCATTGTTGTGACATTTCAGGTCATAACATTTTATAAAACTGGAAAGGAAATACATTCTGGGTGACTGGAGCACGGTGCATTATTTGTGGATTTATTTATTTTCATACACTTTCCCATAAACATTTTATTGTAAGCAAACAAACCCGTTCCAGTAAGGTCAGAATGTTAGACTGCAACTATTTCCCATCATGCTTTATTATTTTATTCATCTCATTACTCACAGACCAGACCAGGACGAGCGGTTATAAGATGGGGAGACCTGCACATTTTGACCTAATGGGTGAAAAATGTCTAAACTACATAATTTAGGAGTACGGGTGCGGTTGGAATTCATAAGGCCACGGATGGACCTCGGGTCTGAATGGCGATGCTTATTTTCAAAACGCAATTTTCAAAAAATGTAAAAAATGATCCAGTATTTATTTACACAAGCACGGGCCTACATTTCAAATTGATAATAGATGCTTTTTTAAATTATGTAGTCTACTTTGCATTATTCTCTGTGACCTGCAAACTGATAAACATTTTTGTACAACTAATGCGGAAGACTGATTGTATTTTGGGTGCAGTTCCAGTCTCGGAATCTATTTGAGGCAGGTAGGGCCGGGTACGGAATTAAATGAGTACTGCTGCTGGATGTAGGGTCAGATGTGCAGGACTCTGGTATGGGAGTAAAGTTAGAGTATTACAGTATAGTCAGAAATGCGTGCTATGCCTTCAACATTTGTTTTGCTTTATTTTCTCCCATTGATGCTGTAGTTGTAGAGCAAAGATATACAGGCATCCTGGAGTCTAATTCATTGGGATTTTCTGTTTGTGAAGTTTTAAAACATACTATAAATGCTGTGGGGCAGTATGGGGGATGTCTTACTGGAAGAAACAATTCCACTGATAACAGCAGGGCCTCATAGTTTGGCCATCTTCCTCTCCGCTCCTCTTCACTTAAGCCGAGGTCTTGTTTTGAATATACAAAGTTTGTCAAGCTGTTTGTTCCTAGCTCACTCTCTAATGACTTGGCTCGGCCAGACGCGGCCACACGAAAGGACCCCAATTCACTGAGAAAAGCCTGCAGCGTTCTTTGATGGGTAGGCAGTGGTCCTGGTAAGTCTCTTGTTGTATGTGTCATAGGAGTCAGATAAGTAACAACTTACACAGTCGCGTTCATTTTTCACTGCTTATTTTCACTATAAACATTCATTTTCCTTCATTTGAAGTCATTTGACTTCTTCCTGCTGCAGGGCCATTTAGAAATATCTGACCATAATGAAATTAAGCGCAT
>JABFEB020000002.1:13351994-13367911 GCA_019775895.2 Stomatorhinus ivindoensis | reverse complement strand
TTCCTCACCCCCCCCCCCCCCCCCCCCCCGAGTCTGGCTTGCCTTCCACTTCGGGGTGGAATATACAACGTGCACAATGGGGCAGGATGATGGATTAAAGTAATTACACACATTCAAAAGCTCTGTTATTTTCAATATACATTCATCCATTGATCTTCCAAGTGCTTATTCTGGACTGGGTCACGAGGGGGAGCCCGGAGTCCGAGGTAGAGGGACACACTGGTCGGGATATATACTAAATATATATTTGTTACATTTATGATGTGACAACAGCTCATTGTTCAGGTGGCAATAGTTTTCCTTGACTTTATCCTGACCAGTTTGTAATTTTTCATACTTACATTATGGTCAGATAGAAAACACTATTTCATTATAGGATATAAATCATAGCACACAGTAACAGACTGGCATACTGGTTCAGTGCCTCGGCGTGACACTGTTGTGAAAGGCACTGTATGAAAATACATTGAATTGATTTCCATTGAATAATCAGGAACGACCAGCACTGATTTGATTTACTCATAAAGGGAAAATAATCAACTGACACGCTGGATCACATACAGTACATACTTTCCAAGTGGAACTTCAAATGACTTATAAAAGCAACTATGCATGAACTACAGACCTTGAAGGTAAAGCTTCTGTGTTTTTTCGTATGAGTCTCCAGCAGGCAGCATGGTGCTCATATGCACAGGGTTGGAACTTGAACACTGCTGTTAAGCCGACGGAAAGACCCTGCTGTTGGACCCCTGAGCAGGAAACTTTACACAAATTTCACCGCTAGGATTTTATGATTGTGAATGGGAAGGTTGTTGGATCAAATCCTGAGGCTGACAGAGTGCTGCCACCATTGGATTCTTTGCGCTGGACAAAAAGCATCTGCTAAATACATTAATATGCCCAATAAATTAAAAATGTTCCATTGCAAAATACAGCCATGGAAAAAATTAAGAGACCACAGCACAAACTTTTGTTTCACTCATTTCTCAATTTATGGGGGAGCATCTGTGACAATTTTTTAATTTTTCTTCTTCTCTTTTCTTCTTCTTTTTTTGGTTCTTCTCTGTCTCTCAATGATAAAGAGCTTCTTCCTGGCTTTATGGGTCTTCAGTCCTGCTTCTAGTAACCTGATACAAACTGTCCTAGCAGTGCACTTCATACCGCTTAATGTTTCCCATTCCTTTTAAAGGTCACTTGATGCCATGAGAAACTGTTGGACAAGTTGACAGCATCTCTGACATTAGAAAGTCGCTTCTGCCCTCTACCTAGCTGGTTTCTGGTCGTTCCCAGTGTCTCCTTCTTCACCTTGTACTGCTTTCTTAGAAATTTTGAACCTAGAAGTAGCCTGCTGCTCAGCATAGCCTTCTGTCTGCAGACCTGCAGAAGAAGGATTTAGAAATGCAAATTTTTTTCCCATGGCTGTATACTGTAAGCAAAGCTGAGTGTCACAAATGTAATGCATTTACTCATTTGAGCCAGAATTATCCATGCTGGAGATCATGGATGCGGGCACGTTTCAGAAGACACTCGCATCTTCCAAGTAGGACATGGAAAGAGCAAGAGATGTAGACAGGACAGCTGGCCAGCTTGAACTAGATTTCATCACGGAGCTGCAGCATCT
Organism: Stomatorhinus ivindoensis; assembly: GCA_019775895.2. Taxonomy (NCBI): domain Eukaryota; kingdom Metazoa; phylum Chordata; class Actinopteri; order Osteoglossiformes; family Mormyridae; genus Stomatorhinus; species Stomatorhinus ivindoensis. Next base: position 13,366,290 of record JABFEB020000002.1, on the reverse strand, counting down.
GCCAGAAAGCTTGAGACCAGGGGTTGATTGGCCACATGACACATATGACCTTGGTTCGTCCACCCCTCCAATCAAGTGGAATGGAACCCATATGAGGTTTGCATCAGACACAGTAGGCTGATGGCTAAGCTTTCATGTGAGATGTATGGGATATACTGTATATCATGTTGCATTAAAGCAGCACTGATGGGCCACACTGCTATTGGTCAGAGAGGGAACATATAAGGTCACAGACCTCTCCAGGGACGACATCATTGCAATTGGCAGGACGGCTGTCGTATTCCTGTTGCAAGGAGATGTTCTATGTGGTCTTACTATAGGATTTTGGTATTTTGTTCCTGGGAGGCTACCATAGTTTTTCTGTGCTCTAGATGGGCGAAAACTGAAATAAAGGAGTTTGTTGTGAATAATTTGGTTGTCATTTTATTTAAATTTTTTTCCCTCTAACAAAACCGCCGCCATTCTAAGCTCAATTCTCTGGGCTCAGTCCACGGCCTTGACACTCAGGCAGCCCTAAAGGAACACTGCTCTTGCTGTTTTATCCTGGGAGTAAAAGTTCAGGGGAGATAACCATCACATTGGACCTCACCTGTGGGAATCTGGCATGGCGAATAAACAGAAATGAGAGTTGCACAACCATGTGATAAGTCTCAGAAAAAAGCTGCAGAACAGGGATAGCCGATCGCTGTTCTGTTGAGCAACTGCACAGCTTAAGCATTGTCAACAAATAATAGCTGTTTTAAGTGTCTCTGCCTTTGGCTACATTATAGCTTAAGCGATAATATCAGTCGCTTAAGACTAGGAAACTTATTTCTAATTGGCCATAGTATTACTTTTCATTTAGGCATTTTATTCTCGCTACAATTTTACACAAAAATGTACCTCTGTCACACGCTGAGCAGTTTTTTAAGCTGGGGAGCATAAAATGGGCCAAAATTCATATAGAGGGACCGAATGTAGCGAATTACAAGTTTGGAATCAGTGAGTGACAGGGGAGAGCCTACCAATCAGCTTTCAGCTGGGGCCAGTGCCTCTGTGGCCCTGCCCTTTACCCAAAGGCAGGACCTGCAAGACAAAAATACCTGCACACTTGCATGCATGCACACACAAAATTACCATGCCCATTTCATAATTTAACCTAATTAATTTATCTAATTACCCAGCCTGCTGAGATCGGTTCACCTTCTAAGAATGTTTTCATCCTTAGCTTTTTTTCCGGCCCCTAATTGGTCAGGCTGTGACACAGATGGTTTCGGGAAAAAAATGAGACACTTTATCACCTGACCCCTCCCATCGCGTCAAGCCACCCCTGCCGTTTCCACTAAGATCCTCAGACGGGGCCAGGGTGCGTGTTTAGCGCATACGAGGGCTGCCATGTCTGACGGCCCGCTGTAAAAAGCCGTCTGTGTCGGCCTTGAATGTTAACACCTGTCCATGTTCTCAGTAAACTACTGCCCACGTGTTTTTGATTATTGGGTCCAAAGCGCGGGTGTAGGGCCTGCCCCGGCAGCCTGGTGCATCAGCTACTCGCAGACACATCACGGAACCATGAAGCGTCTGTGTCGTAAAGAGTGGTTCCATGCTTTTCTCCTTTATTTTATGAATTGCGTGAAATATGATGCCTAAGGTTCAATTACTCACATGTGCATTAGTGTTTTTTGGTAGCATTTTAATGGGACACAGATACTTAGTAGTAACTCAGTTACAACTGAACTACAAATCATGAATAAATAGAGTAGACACTTGAGATAAATTGTGTTGCATTGTGATTCAAATGTTGGACAAACATGGGATCAGTGTTTCACTTGTGTTATTCATGACTTGTTCCTTCAGTAGTTCCTTAGTAGTTTCTTCAGTAGTTCACAAAGGTTCACAGAATTAACAGATATAGTAACAAATATAGTAACTGTTTGCGACAAAATATATGTCATGATATATATGTAATGATGAATGACCATGATATCAGTCTGTAGCTATAAGACTTAGTTTGTGGGCAATTGATACATACTGTAAGTAATAACTTAATAGTACATTAATTGTGCCCCCTTTGGTAAAGTGTTACCATTTTTCGTGTTGGTTTTGTGCTGTTTTTATTTTACCACTGAGCTGACTGCCAGTATTTCCCTCGGGCTTTAGCTGAGCACAGGCGTCAATATTAACTCCTCCCTTGGCTCCCTGAGCTCCGCCCATCAGGCTTTAGCTGAGCACAGGCGTCAATATTAACTCCTCCCTTGGCTCCCTGAGCTCCGCCCATCAGGCTTTAGCTGTTCAATATTAACTCCCCCCTTGGCTCCCTGAGCTCCGCCCATCAGAAAGAGATTCCCGGTTGTACCACACTCTCTTTCATTTACCCACATAATTCTAGTTTATATGTAACTTCAATATATATACAGCACTTTGAATCCAATGTAAATTTCATCTTGATTAACATAATTTCAAACAGCTATAGGTTAAATGAAAGGTTTATCTTAATTCTAATTTAATTGATTTAATTGTTTAATTTAGGGTTCATTTAGAATGGTACCTTAGCTTTCTGGGCAACATTGTCGTCTCACACTTTGAGAATTGGGGGGGTTGAATTTCGGCATCCACATCGGATGGATAGAGGCACTGGGAATAAGGTATAAACACTTTACTAGGAAAATCCAAATTAAAAATGAGGTCAAATCACCGTACGGTTCCCAGCGCTACTGAATCCACCCAGCTAACCCTCTTTAGATCCACATGAGCCGGACATTCAAATCAGGGTGAGCCTGGTCTGCCTCTCCAGCGTATCCACACGCACAGGGCCGGCGATCCATGTAGCCATCGCTCTACCTCAGGCCAGCTCACAGCTGTGAGTGAGATCATTTGGGGATCAGAATTCTGAAAATTACCAACGTTTCCAGGAAATACACCTTGTTGTGTTTCAGGTCAGCATGAAAGGGAGTGTTAATCATATTCCTATCTTATTGTAAAGCAGATTCCCACTTGCTTATACTCTAAAGAACTGCAGGCTTTCCTTCTTGAAGAATGGTCCAGTATTCAGTTCAGGGTTTATATGACGGTACTACAAGGAGCAAAGCCATTCTAAAGGCAAAGGGTGGCATTATGACATTAAGAAACAGGACATTTTGTGATTGGGGACACTTAACATTCTATCAATGGCTGTTTAGCAAGATTTGGAGAGCTGTACTGTAAGTACAGCGGAGTGGCCTGGAACTATGGTTTTAGATTTGAAGCAGCTATTACAGTCAAGAAGATGTAGACTGAAGGGGCTCCCTATCGCTTCTATAAAGTGCTTTGGGTGTCTTGAAAAGTGGTATACAAATGTAACATTCATTCATTCATTCATTTATTCATTTACATATAATGAGTGAATAGATTGGAGCTTTGGTACATAATCTTTTCCTCAAAGCCAGATGTGAAAAGTAAGGTCCCATTCATGGAAACTTGTTACATTGTCTATCATATCATATCATATCATATCATATCATATCATATCATCCATCCATCCATCCATCTAGCCATCCATCCATCTATCTTCCATACCACATATCAAGGACATAGTCATGGTAGCTGGAGAACCCACAGAGTGCACAGCCAAGAGTGGAGATTAGAGAGTGGACCATCGTGTGCACAGTTTATAAAGACCATGCTGGTCCATTGGACTAGTGATAGAGAGCTGTCCAGGGTGCTGATGAGAGTCTGGTGTCTTACAACATACATACAAGACTGTGGTGCAGCATGGGCTATGGTTGATGTAGAAAGAAGCAATGCATTCTGGGGGGTGAAAGCAAGTAAAAAGAAGTGCATTGTGGGCAAAATGAATGCATTCTGGCTTTAATGGGAATTTGAATCTGATGGTCCTACTAAGTCTCAGAAAGATGAAGCGTTGGAAACAAGACATTAAATGTCATTGTCACTTGAGAAACAGGGACAGAAGCTCACATGCACCTTAAATACAAAACCATACTGAAGTTATATGGCCAACTAATGGAAAAATATTTGTCCTTATTCTTTTATTTGCTGTGGTCTCTGTTTTTGTCCTCACTGCTACTTCTCATGGAGCTGGATGCCATTGCAACACACTACTGTCCATCTTCATTCAGGCGTGACGTGGGGAGGCAGGGAGAGGATTCAGACGCAGCTTGATTTCAAGCTACCTGCACTTCTAGTGTCTTTAAAGGTAAGGTTTCTATCTACCCGGAGTGCTGAAAAAATACTTTGCTTCCAAAGAGTATTACAACATATTTAATTATTATTAGATATATGCTAGTCACTCAAGAATATGGGTAATAATTTTTGTCGTCTATGTATGTCTATATTACCATGTCACAGAGGGGTTTTGTTTGAAAATAGCAGGCTCTTCAAAATACATTTCATTCTCCATTGAACTTGCTCTTTTCCTTGGCTCGCACCTAAACAGCTGTAGATTTATAAATAAGAAGGACTGGAACACAAAAGAACATATTTATAGTCCCAGAAGAAAAAGAGTGTTTTATGTGGCAGTAATTCCCTCTAATCAACATAAAAGAAAGAAAACATTAAAGTATCCATAAAAAAGTCATGAGATCACAGCAAGCCAGGTCTTTTCACTTTATTATTTACAAAAATTCTTTCCTGCTTTGGATTTTTTTTCTTTCCACTCATAACCTGCTGATAACATGCTTGTTTTATTAAAATTTCATGACCTCACTACATTCTTTTTCCAACAAAAAGGGCTTTGCATGCAGTAAGCTTATCATCGCTGCAGCTGTTTCTTAAATTATTGTAATGTGTTCATGGATACAGTTTGCATTTTTTTGCACTAAATGTCCGTAAATTGTGTGTCATCGGACAACTGTACATTAACTGACATCACTATCGAATTCAAAATTACCACAAGACATTTGCAGCTGGCTGTTTGCAGAGACCTAAACATTCAGGCAGATGTATGGGGAAACCCTGGATAGAGGCGATGATTATGTTTCTCTCTCATTCATCCTATCCCTGGATGACAGTCTAATTCTCAAAAAAATATGATTGCAAGGGTTGGGTCTCAGATATCAATAGGCTTCCAAGGACAGGCTCTACAACCTGATCTCAAAGTGCAAAACCTAAGCTGTGATTAATTGAGGGTAGCACATCTTATTCTTGCATCAAAAACACACTTACTGTAGGTAGTTCTATCTTAAACCAAACACTGACACTGATGCTTGTGTCATTGTCAGGTACACTATATGGTAAATATATGTATGCAGACTTCCCTATAAATTATAGAAATTGCCTCATCAAGACACCCTTATTACTGACCCAGGTGTATAATTAACCATAATATTATTCAGTTCCCTACAACACACATTAGAAGCAGATTGGGAGGCTGTAGAGATGAGGTTAGTGAATTTACAGAAGAGGGTAGTGAATTTAATGACAGCCATTATAGGATGCCATCTTTTGGAATGAGATGGTGGACTAGCCGGTGTCCACAAACGTTTGGTTACATAGTGTATTTCAAAAACATTTCAAAAACAACATCTTCATGTACAATGTGTTGATACACAACAGTTTTAGGTTTTCTAGTCAATTTCTTGGGTGAAACTGTTCAAGCCACGATTGCTGTTCACAGATCACACTGAATGTAGCAAATAATACACGAGAAGTGGAGCCAAAAACAACAAGTGAGAGACGTGCAGGATGCAGGGCGGGTGTAGGGCCTGCCTCAGGATCCTGTTGCATCAGCTACTCACAGAAATATCACGGAGGTTTCCGGAACCATGAAGCGTCTGTGTCGTAAACTTGTGCTTCAGTGCTTTTCTCCTTTATTTTAAGAATTGCGTGTAATATGATGCCCAAGGTTCGATTACTCACATGTGCATTTGTGTTTTGAGTGGTGATGGATGTTCAGAAACTTGCATCTTGGGCAAAAAATAACCTGTTTGACCAGATCATACTGCAACAACAGTTTAAAGAAATTTGTCTGGAAGCACATTTCAGGATGTGATATCAAATAGAAGAGTAGATTATGTTGATTTCAGTTACACATAAATGCATTAGTCTGTCACACTTTTTAGATAAAGTACTTCACAGAATTTTAAATGCATAGCTAGGACTGAAGATATTAACCGTAAGATCTAACAAATAGCATTATTGTTTCTGGTCTTGCTTGTCATCTGGGTCACTAAATGATGTCCCATAAATATGCTTAAGATAGTAATAAAGGGGGTTGGTTTGGGAGTGAGGGGGTGTGATTTAAGGGGTTGCCGCGGGGCATTTTGAGGGACCATACACTGTGTCCTCTGTGCAGAAAAGAGGCATGAGCGGGGGTCACAAGACTGGGTGCATGTGACCAGTGAGCCGTCCACTGGGCGCCAGTCCATTAACTCTCATCTCAGAGTCTGTACTCTGCTTTACCACACACATGTCCCCCCACATAATGACCCAATCAGGCCCCAGTCAGGCTGAGAGAATACTCGACAGTGTTACCGAAACAGGCAGGGCAAAAATGACCATTGCAAGTGTAACTAGACTCTCCTGAGTGAGAGACCCCCTGATAAGATTCCTTTCTCTATATCATATTGGATTATGTAGCATTAAATACATTGACAAATGTGAAAATAAATAAATAAATAAAAACTAATTAAAATGTTTACTGCAACACTTACTACTTACTGCTTGTGATGTGTTTATATTCATCTCAATATGTCTGCTATTTGCAATCATCCATACAGACCTGTGCAAGTCTTAGGCAGTCAAAGAAAATGTTTCAGGCTATTTACATAGGTTGTGGGTGTATATTTGCTCAGGGGAAAAATGCTATTTAACATTAGTTTTCTTTTGTTCTCCAAAACGTTACTGATACCTAGGTGGATAGCTTGATGAACGTCACTTTGGATCCCAAACTTCTCCTCAGGGGCACCTCAGCCATTCCGTGTGTTCATTAAACTTCATTATCAATTAATTAATTAATGGGTTACATAAATCAATGAGGTTTGGATTAGCCGAACAAGGTGGGGTTGTGGTCAAGTAAAAAAATAAATGGGCATATGGGACAGTTTTTGCAAATACTGGAGTGACATTAGGAGAGGTTTTGAAATGCCTAAGTTGACACATTTTCATAAACATAGATTAAGATCATCGTTCTTTGGCTGGTTAGAACAGTACAGTATGTTCAAAAATGTTTGGAAAGATACTAAAGAAATGTGTACCAACAAATTGCACTTGCGTTTAAATATGAGGTCATCAGACTAACAGTGTATTACACTAAGACAGATGTTTTGGAGTTAGCACATAAATCACTGCACCTTCTTTACTCTAACATTGAGATTAAGTGTTATGTTCAGCCAGTCATGTCCGCATGACCCTCTTGTCTCCTCCCTCATGAGGTCCTGATGAACCACACCTGTTGCTTGCTGCCTCTCGTTTGTTTTTGTATTTAAGTACCTGTTTGTCTCATCATCCCCAGTCCAGTCACTGATGTTGCTCCTCCTGTCTGTCGCTGTCCTTCCCGAGACTCGCCTTCTCATTTTGACACCTTGCAATCTTGTTTGTTTCCCTGCCCCCAATCAGTTAATTAAAACCTCTTTGAATTTGTCAAATGCTGACCTTTGAGTTCTCCGTTCCACATATTGTGACATTAAAGATGAAAACCAGAAAGAAACACGTCTGCAAGTACATATCTGGGCTTCAGCTTTGTACAACAGAAATGTATATTTAAGCACACATCATGTGAAAATGAGAAATAATGTGGTTCTATAACATTTAGTCAAGTCATGGTGTGATTTATGGGCCATCCAGAATAAGTAGGTTGTGAGGGGGGACCCTGAGCTACAGATATTCTCCTGTTTTGTCCCAAAGGATTGTTTGTTGCAGTGTTAATTTTGAGGGCAATTTTAATTTAGTTTTAGTCATAATTTAGTCATCTAAATAACTTTAGTTTTTGTCTAGTTTTAGTTGACTAAATATCATAAGATTACAGTTGATTTAGTCGACTAGAATTAAAAGTGCAAATGTTTACAGTTTCTGATAGTCGTTATGTTCACCAAGATGAAATGAAACCAATGTTAAGGAATGATGTTAAGGTCTGACTGTGCAGTACACAAAGACACAGACTTCACAATTTGAAACACAAGCATATGTTTATTTACCCGGAAACTGAGAGTTACCCAGAGTGCTGTAAAATCAGTAGTGCCATTAGTGCAAAAATAAAGAAAAAAGTTCATAGGCTATAATGCCACCAGGCCTGCTCTTTCTGAATATTAAGACAAAAATATTAAGATAAATATTTGCAAACATAGTTTATTGATGATTTCATGTTCGTTGAACTTTCCGCTTTTTAATAAACGTATAAAGTAAGGTGAAACGAACAAATGTACGTTTTCAGGGTTTCCAAATCTCAAGCATCCAGAATAAGACTCATGCTTTCAGATTCACGCAGGGAATCTTACGGCAATCTTACGTTATTATACCATTATAAACCTAAAATTACGTCAAATGTGTATTTACACAGTTAAATACAAAAGCAGATTATTTACAAGGTAAGAACTGTTACATATGTGTGCAGACATCTCGAATTGAAAATCTCACTCCAGTCAGCTGACCGAAGTTGGCAACCCCGCATTTTATTTGAAATTAAAAGTAAAATGCACTGTTTTCTCCTGAAGCGACTCGCCATTCCGTTTGCATTGTTACTCCAACAAATTTAAAACGAATATGAGAAAAACACATGTCATATTTTATATCTTTTGAAATAATAAGACCGCCCACATCCTACTCTAATGGAGATACGTCATACATATATGTTCAGTTCCATGTCACATGACAATAAATATTGTCAAGAAGTTTTTGAATTGTACTGAATTAATTAGTTAAGTCGGGTATTTATTACATGCAATGCTGATACTACTAATGGGCTACTTAAATATATATCACAATAAATAGATAGACGTTATGATCTTCTGGACCTTTGCTTCAAGAAATTCTCTAACTGGACCTCTTAAAATTTTAGTTGAATACCCCTGTATGCGAACTTCATTTGTCTGATTGGATCTGGTCTCTGGCAAACATTATTGTCTCGTTTTTATTCGTTGACGAAATTGTCAATATACTTCGTCATAGTCTTAGGCTTTGCAAAATCCCAGCCTGGTCAGGGAGAGCCATTCGGACGTGTTCTGAAAACTCCCCATGTCGCTGAGAATAGCTGCAGCATCGAAAGCCAAAGACACACAGGTTCTAATGGGAGTGGTGAGGACCCTGATTTGCAGCCCATAGGGGTGGGTTTATTGTTTCTGAGGCCCCAAACCTCAGAGGCCACAGACGTTTATCTCATATGTTGTCTGAGTAGAGCAAGAACTGGCTATAAACAGCCTAGTGTCACATGTTGCCTGTCAAGTCAATGTCACAGGTCTTTATTGTCAGTTCTGCCATATGTACAGGACACACGGAGGATTGAAACTGTTATTCCCAGACCCCACAGTGAGTACGGCAACAATGACAAGCATGTCCACCTGACTCTCCTGTCTCCTCCCCAGCATGACTCTAATAAGTCATGCTTTTGTTACTCATTCGTCTTACCTCTCGTTCCTATATCTTGTGTTAATCACTCCCAGCTGCCTCTAGTTAGCTCCCTTGTTAGTTAAGTATATATGTTCTTCCCAGTCCTATGTTCGCCAGTCCAGTCACTAAGGTCCTATTATCCTGTTGCCTGTGCACTTACTCATTTATAGTCCTCCTGTTTCGGATCCCTCATGATCCTGTTTGCTTACTGTCTCTGTTCACCTAATTTAATAAAACCCTTTTCAACACACCTGCCCTCGAGTCCTTCGTCCCTCAAGACTTGACGCCTAGTTCCCGTTAACCAGAGCTCTGAAACACAGAGCGGTGTTCTCAATTGAATGGATGGTTAAAATAACATATGCTGTGCTTTCTTTTTTCACTGCTTTAAATACGTATTCATCTGTGGTTTTGGAGTATAACCCCCAGCTGCAACCCAGGCACGAGCTTGTGGTTAAGGAGACCTGGCAGGTCTTCAGAAAAAACCTCCACCAATGGGACGTTATGCTGTACTGTCTCACAATGTGATATGATTGGAGAGCCATTGTCACAGGTGCAACATGTTAGTGCACAATGTTTAGAGTGAATCATGAAGAGTCTCATCTCGGACTGGTGAAGCTCCTCAGAGCATTTGTTCAGGAAGTCACAGCAGCAACTAGTGTGCCTTTGTGTTTTAGGCCTCTCTGCTTGTGATGAGAGTGTCACTGGTTCAATTACCATGATTGGCAAGAATAATCATGTGACTGTTAGGCCCTTCAGCAAGGCCCCCGCCCCGGAAAAATGCTTGAGGGACAATGGGCAAATGACTAACCCTGTATTCTCACCAGCAAGATGAGATATGGAGAGATAGTTATACTTCTTAGTAAATCAGTGTCAACAAAGGAACTCTGTTCTTTAAAACACCTTGGCAATACTTCTGTACTACCATCTGGCATGGAAGACCCATATAAACGGACACGGACACCCAAATAATAATAATATGTTAATATAATAGCACATGGCATAGATGCTTGCCTCAGCACAATGAGTCCATGCACAGCACATCATGCAAAGAGGGGAGAAATGAGGGGGAGATGAAAAGCCACAAGAAAGGCGCTGTCTGGAGACGACAACCAGAGATCCTCAATGCTGATAATTAAAATGCCTGCAGGAGGGATTCTGGGGGTTTTCTGCTACCACAGAAAAAACATTCTGCCCTAGTCAGGGCGGGAAAACAAGAGGGGCCAAATGCAATCAGTTGTTTTTGTGAAAATTGGTTCAAACATGCTGTACTTGGCAAGCTTTGCAGAAGAGCCATCTATCACAATTTCTGCAAATTTGAGTAGGATGTTTACTTTAAACCTTTGTACACAGCTGGCATTGTTGTGGGGGACTTGAGCTTACATTCCTCAGTGTCACAGTTTTGCTTTTCTTTCAGTGGTTTGTACACTGAGTTACATATTTTCTTACTGTCATTGGCTGAATGACAAAATTGGTCATGGCTGGTGTGACCCCAGCAGACATATAAAATTTTATACTGCTGGGCTACATTTTCTGACTTCCACAGTGCATCTGTTTTAACTAAACTGTTTGGTTCCTCACCAACCTCAGAAATCTTCTAGCGTCCTTCCTAGGATGTAGTCCCAGCAGGGGCACCGGATATGGAGGTGCTAATTGTTTGCACCTGATAACACATAATAAATTTAAGCTTTGGGGGTCAGCTAAGTTGCTGGTCATCAGTCCGTAAGGGTGACGTGTGACTCAGTATTGCCCAGTATTAGAAGGCTGCTGATGCAAATCCTGTGGCTGGCAGAGTGATTTCACAGTGAGACTCTCATTCAGAGCTTTAACTATCAATTAACCAATAATCTACATTTCTTTATTGCGGACAGAAACCAGAAAATCCCAAGGAAGCATGGGACTAACATATAAATTCCACACACAAACACAGGGATGGGATTTAAACTCAAACATCTGGATGTATGAGGGCACAGGGTTACCTGTTGAGTCACTGTTTTGCCTTAACTTGGCCAAATGATTATCATACCATGTAGCACATGGCTTAACATACTTCGCTGGCTCCAGCAGTCGCCTTGGGTGGCTGCACAGTGTCTGCAGTTGAAGTGGGGTCATCCACACCATTCCAGATCCAAGTGCTTCTCAAGTGTCGGCTCTTAAGTGGGAACACCTCTCAGCTGGGTCCAGAGGGATTCCTGTGTGCCTATGCAGCTCTCTGTTGGAATCTAGGCCTCAAGAGGCCCAGCAGATAATGTGTTGTAGGTAGAGGGACCCGAAGGGGTAACCATGCCTTAGTTCATCCATATCTGAGCATAGCCATTAGAATTCAGGCCTGAAATGAAAACTATCTGACAGATTGTCCATTAAGGTAGCTTAAACTGGTGCATGGTGATGTTCAAAATAAAGTTTCAGATAATTTTTACTGCTCAACCTAATTTGTCCTGTCCAAGGACGATGAATATAAATTGTAAGTCTAAAAATTGAAATCAGTATTTCTATGTGTCCTTTGAACACAGTAGATGCGTAACTGCCCCGGATACCTATTGAGCCCTTTGGCAGGTGTTGATGTAACATATGTGAAATGCCGGAAACATGAATCGGGCACGGAGGGGTCAATTCTGCCCCTTGTTATTCTGCACAACAAAAGCAGAATGTGGCCTTAATAGCAGGCATGTGCAGTCAGTAGCAGTCTCTCCTGCTAGTGCAACAGCATCCACCGCGTGGAAATAAAATATACATATATATTTAAACAAAAACAGGCAAACATAATACAGAATGTGCTCACAGACAAATAAGAAACTGTAACAAGGCCTGCACCATAACCGTATGCTTTTAAGTATTACTGCAAATTTGCAAACAGTTAGCACCTTTACACAGAAACAATGCCAACTGCCATTACAAATAACACCAAAATTACAATTATTTGTAATAATTAACCCTTCCGACATCAGTGCAAATGTCGGCTGGCTCAATTATTTGCACCACAAAAGCAGAATGGAGCCTTTTTAACAGGTACACATGCTTCTAATGCTGCCACAGAAGCACGTAGCAAGGTGCGTGCGAAAGATGTTGCGTTAAATTAATCCCAACCTGATACCTGGAGCTAAGGAACCTTCAATACGGTAATTGAACTGACATACACTTACATGTACAATTGCAACTCAGAAAATCTTAGTGACGTTAAGCCAAAATAATGATGACATTGAAGGTGTGCCTTTGGCCATTTTGACTGAACCATGAATTCAAGCAACTGTCCAAGTGGAAGTGGCCAGAATTGTATACTGAGTACACAAAAAGAGTGATTGCATTTGTATAATGTCATGATAAATCATAAATTAACTCTTTACTTCATTTGTATATACTGTATCTTGTGGCTGGAAGAGGCTCAGATTCCAACAAGAATGCAAAGCCTTTCTATTTACCACAAGCATTATCACGCAGAGTGCTAATCCACTGGCTAGCATTGCTATCAGTCTGACCAAAAAACAGCAAATCTGACAAATTAAAAATATGGTCTAGCATCACCGCACAGTCTACCAGCAGACATCCTCTGTCTGGTGACAATCTGACTTTTTAATCGAACTTCTATTGACTTTTTAGTCTTTATTAAATGTTGTTGAAAAAGTCGTTTCATTTATTAGTTACATATTGAGCTTTGTAAGCGTGTAATGCAACACAAAGTCAAACAGTGGAAGCCAAGGACAAAGCCGTGCCTCTTAAGTGGTTTGCATCATTCATGATTGCCCATTCATACGCTGGACAGTCTGGCTGTTGTCCACAGTGGCAGTCATGTTCCATGGATGGTTTTCTATTTAGCCGATTCTTCCCGGACCGACCCTTGCCGCAGGACGGGGGCTAACTAGCTCTCATGTGTAGCCAATAAGATACCCCCCCCCCCCCTATACAATAGGGCATTGTGAAGTACCCCAGATGGGAAAGGTGCTTGGGGTGGCTCCGTGTCATGATGCTGACCCGGCTCTCTACCCTCCCCGATGACCCGATGTCGGCCATCTCCTCCCCCATTACCATCGAGCAGAGACGACCCCTCCCTTCTGCAAAGCCGTGACTATGGCGTTCTGTGTTTAGCAGCCAAATGACCAAACCTTGCCTAGAACCCTGCCTGTTTCACAATTATATGGTACTTGTGGTCTTGGCAAGAGCAGTCTGCTTAACTAACCTCCCAATTGTGAATTTGCGGCACAATGAATTACGGGAGTGGTCTCATTTGGCGAAGATCCAACCAATGCAGTGGCAAGAATGACATCGGGGGATTATTCCTGTCCTCTGTATCTTTCAATTCAGTAGAAAGACGTAAAAACTCTCTAGATGGAAGAAACCTTGGGAGGAACCAGACGCAAAGGAGGAGCCCATCGTCCAGGAGCCGGCTGAGGAAGTCAAATGTGCAAGATAACAAAATGCTAATTTGCACCGTCCAAATTTGACTTCTATTCTAAGTAACCTGCCTTCAGCTATGGATAATGACATAAAACGAGTGCACAACAATACAAATACAGTCAAGTACACATACTGAATCATCAATCACCTTGATACAGAAGCGCTGGAAGTCTGTTCCGGGGGCCTCGTGTGCCCTGGTCGTGCCCTCACAGAGATAAAAGATGTTGTCACATCGGCATGAAATAACACATAAAACAATCTTTGATTGCACTCTGCTTACAGCTTACAGGAATAACCTTAAAAATCATAATGCTGAGGGCTTCCGGTGACGTCATGTTGCTAGCAGCAGCGTGAAGAGTTTGCTCCGTTCATATGTGAATATAATTCCTAACTA
>JABFEB020000002.1:13314998-13336225 GCA_019775895.2 Stomatorhinus ivindoensis | reverse complement strand
CAGTGTGCAGGCAGCAGGAAGATGGCAGGATGAGGACAGTGTGCAGGCAGCAGGAAGATGGCAGGATGAGGACAGTGAGAAGGACAGTGAGCAGGCAGCAGGAACTGCAAAACACGGCACTGAAAATGCTGGTTTAAAAAGGTTAAATGCAGGCCAGAGGAAGCCCAGATTAGACAAGAGGAACCACACTATCAAACAGGAACAGAATATACATAGAATTACAAAGCACTAAAGGAAGAATACACAGGATTACTCTCAAATGTTAAACTAGTCGACTTGAGTTCTCACACTTAATCAAAATGCAAATGTTCTTTAATTCTCTATGGATAGCCAATCACAGTCAAGCTGCCAAAAATATATCATTTTTAAAATAGTTAGAATGATTTACTACAAATTTCTTTTTCTGAAGAAATTCACTTCTGGTGATTTTACATTGAAATTAGATTTCTTCTGGTGATTATGCACTCTTAAAAAGCGGGACTTCACTTTAAATAGCTCTTGTTTAATATCAAGCTACCAGTCTCTGTCATTCTGCATCATTCTACTTTCAGATTTTTGTAACAAATGATCTCCAAAGAATAAAACATTTACATTTACATCTTAAACAGCATCCCCCCAAATAACTGTATTTCTCAAAATGTAGATATTATTTTGCGTTTATTTTGTTACGTCTGACATATTATACGGTATGCAGTGAAAATCACTGCTGAAAACACATACATTTGATGTACCACACTGTACAGTACATTGGTGGATCTCTCCTGGTGGTACATGTACTGCTAACATTGATGTCTAATCAGACATGTGCCATTGGTTGTAAATGTGTATATGTGTATATGTTGGATATGTGATGTACAACAGTTCTTGGAAATACATTTAATGCCATAATGAGAGCATAATGAGTTACAGAACACAATGCATTATAATATATTACTACATCTGTCAACAGTGAGCTGCAGCCCCCCCAAAAGAAACATATGTTTATAGAATATAATGTTAGGTGTGTTACTCTTGGTGTGGTTAAAAATGCCAGTGATGGATTTTTACCAGTGAGGGATCACTGACGTGTTTTTGCTAAAGATACCTTTGGGATGAAGTGCCACTGGGACCAGAAAGATGAGCAAACCCCTTTTCAGGGTTCAAACACTTTCTTAAGGACATTCTGCCTAATTTGCTCTCTGAGTTGTTTATTTTCTTACTTTAAACCTGAGATGTGGGCAATGGCTCAGCATGCATGATAGCTTGTGTTTTCTTAAAAAGAATGATTTATTTCTGCGAGCCTTCTTTATATGACTATATAACTGTCAGGGATCCAGGCGGCTCTGGTGCGAGATCGTGGAATAGTGCAAACAGAGAAGGTGGACGGCCCTCTTGCGGCTCAAAGACACAGATGGGGATTTATTAAGCAAAATAGAAAACACTACAAACACAATAAAACCAAAAGGACCACGAGGGGGTCGAAAACTAAAAAGATGATAAACAAAGACTAAATAACAAAACCAAGCAGGTGAGCAGAATACACATCTAACCTCACAAACACAATACAATCAACGGACCACTAGGGAACAGAACAGAAGCAGAGACTTAAATACAGAAACTATAACTTGGTTATAAGACCGACGACAGGTGAGACTAATTAACAGAGACCAGGAAAACAGGACACAGATGAAACTAATAAACTCAAAGGAACAAAACAGGGAAACTAAGAACTAACCAAGGAAACAAGAAAACAGAGACCAACACTAGGGAATTACAAACAGGTAAAGACAAGCAGGGACTCGAGGAACAAAACAAAAACCAAATACAAAGTCAGACACAAGAACTAGAGAAACTCAATTGAAACACTATGGAGCAAAATACAAAAGCAGAGGGGGTGGGACTCGAACACAGGACAGAAGGGTTCACAGACACGTGTGTTAAGCCATGAGGCCAACAGAGAACAGAGAACAACACAAAGACTAACACGACGGACGGGATGACCAGCAACACCTGCTGGCCAAACGGGGAAGGGATACAGAGTGGAACTGACCCTATAGTAAGCTGACCCTTACTATAACTCATATAAGGCAGTATGACAGGATGTGAATTACCTGAATTACTATTGGGACTGGAAAGCATCATTTGTAGTGGTTTGGTCTCTTTTACACACAACCAATGAAATTGTGGTTAATTTGGCTTTATTCTGAAAACAGGTTCATGGAAACCCAGTGGAGATCCCAGAAAACAAGGTCCTGCAAATCCCCTTTAATGCAATTTACTATGCCAATACTTTAAATATCCATACAGCCATTTGCTAATTATCTTGGTTAGAATCGCAGAGAATACTGGTAATATGTCCTTGCAATCAACCAGTTCAACAAGCAAGCAAACTCGCAAATAAACTAACGCACACATTTCTTTCAATTATACACATTCACCGTATCATTTACACTGAAAACTGCAAGGCCATTTATTTGTTCATCTGTTATTATTGAAAGAGGCATGAAATTGTTATCCTTTTGCCAACTGCATCTGTATATCCTTGGGAATTTCATTTTGACAGACCGCTGTTATGAAGCTATTAGAAATATCTACGAAGAACCACCAGAATATTCAGTCTGACTTGATAATATAATACAATGGTATATTTTAATGTTGTCAAAGTATATTTATATGGTTTTTTAAAAATCAAACCTATCAAAAAAGCTCTTCTGCAAACGCGACAGTATAGTGATTTATAGACTGATGAAAGCTCATTGGCCCGCTGCTTAGAAATCCCGAGGGAACGCGGAGACTCCGCGTTATAAAGCATGAGAGCGCAGCTAAGGCGCAGTGGGAAGATCCGGAGTGGAGACTGATCACTGCCCGTCCGACGGGCATCCAGCTGTGCACGGAGTAACTTAAACAAACATAGGAATGTACAGATTTTACAATGCCCAGTGTCTGGAAAGCTCAGAGGAATACTAGACTGGAATAACTGTTTAGCGGTCCCCAAAGGACACACGACAAAAGTACATTATAGAAACCAAGGTAAGTTATGCGTTTTCACCCAAACGCTGCTCGGAATATTTGCTTATGAATACTGCCAACGTTAATATCTTTAACGTGTTTATGAAGTGCATTATTCTAGAAAAAAGCAGTAAATGAATACAGCCTCGGTAATGTTATTAGTTAAAAAATATTTAAGATGAAGCAACATAGATTTCAATATAATTCATCTTGTAATAGAGTCGAAGGTAACCGTAGGCAGCAAAATTACTTTGCATGACTAAATACGCATTAGAATATTTCTAAGTGCAAAATTTGATTTCCTTAAAATTATTTCGCTGTAGTCATTTTGAGCATGACACATATTGCTAAATTTAATTTAGGTCCATGTAACGTGTTTTAATTCCTTTATGGACTTATCTAATTTATTCATGTCTCATACTTCGTCTCCGGGCGAAGGTGAACTGGGCAAGTCCTCTGCCGTGTATAATTGGCATGAACAATGTGAAAAATAATGGAGGCAAAAAATCAGTTCGCACACTGCAGAGAATATTGTAAAACTGCAGAGAACATTTGCAAAACTGATTAACCGACACTTGCCAATGAAACTTAAAATTCCCGGAGAACGAACCGCAAACTGATACTTATATTAATAAAGCACGTTTTTTAAATCAGTTGCAGGCACATAATGCAAAACAAAAGCATTATTCTGCAGCACATAGGCCTATTTTATCACCGAATTAGTACCTAATTAGTACCCAATAACTGCTGATTTTCGTGTACATATTTAATCTTGGTTTGACATGTTTTCTGCGCATTTCAAACAGTTTATAAGTAATTATAACACCGACCCAAAATTGTTAAAGGGTTACACAATATTGCATGTAATTGCATTTGATGCATTCCATAAAGAAATCATACATAAGCATTCGTTATAACATAATATTATTTTTTATTATGAAATCGTGTAATAAATTGGGCGCTGTGAGCATTACCTACTTGAAACTACCATTAACATTGCAACATAGCTAAAATGACTGTACGTTTATTTAGTCCGGTAAAAGTTTGTTAATATTTGTATTATTATTTTAAAAATATTATCATTATCATTTATCTTATGAGGAAAAAAAAGAAGAAGCTTAAGAAATTTAAACTAACACTCATCTATGAGATATGCACCAACAACCGGGCGGTTGTTACTGCGATAACGGGACACGTGGTATTAAGGTGCGCGTATTTGCAAGATTAATATTAAATGACGCTGAAGATGAAGCGTGCCTTCTCAAATTCATATTTATGATCTACCAGCTTCTCTATACCCAGAAAAAAAACTAAAGAATAATATAATACTGAAAATATGGAAATGTCTCGCCGTACAAGTGACAGTAAATTAAGTCCAAGGCAGCCTAATCAAATTCAAGCCATTTCGGTCTTCGCTGTTCTGCCAGACCTCTTGCAAAATGTTTTGTAGCGTTAACCCTGTTGCACAAACCTCAGACGGTTGCTTAATGGCCACTGCCAATGCCCACAGGAGAAATGCAATCAAGAGACTGACAGCATTCCAGTACTTCACTAAATAACTGCCGGCAGTTGAAGTGGAATCACTGCTGTTTAGCAGACAATGGCTCGTCATTTGTTCCTTGCCCGGTTTTTATTTCATTCCATGCGTGTTCCAGTTTGCTTCTACGGTCTCATTTTTGTCTCTATCTCTGGAACAGAAGTTTCAGAAAGAACCAATTTGGAGACACTTAATCATATGGAATAAACACAACTTTGTTTGTCTCTAAGTGTGTTGTCATTGAGTAACAACAGTTAATTGTAATTTGTGGCTCCCTGGGGATTTTGCTAGGCTTTCGACCATTTTGCATTTACAGCTGTAGAAATTCCAAGAGTTTATAAAGACACAAGGGGCTCCAAGGCACAGGGTTAGTTAGAATGCCTACCATATAGCGCCACTCGTGCGTCACAGTGGCGACCGTTATGCTAATAAAAGACTAATGATTCTCACTGGCCGTTTTCCGCTGCCGTATTCCTTTGCCAGTAAAGCATCTACCAGTTATTATACAACATTCAAAGCTGAAACTCGGAGCAGCGTCTGAGAGCGATGAATATTGCACAAGGTTATGGCCTTAACTTGCAAAAGGACTGAACGCAAAATCTTGAATATGCTAGTGGATTGCAGGTTACATTGTATTCATTTTTCTTTTTTCCAAAGTAACATGCAACTGGGAAAGCAGGGCCAGCCAGCCCCTGGAGCATTTGTGGTTAAAGCTTTTGCTTACGCAGTCGATGGTGAAATTCATCTGCCCACCATGAGATTTGAACCAACAACCTACTGATCATGGGCCTAACCCACAGAGCCACATGTGACTACACCTGACCTGATACACAGACATATGCAGGTCAGAGAGAAACTAAACCATTAAAAAGCCTGATTCCTAAAGCCAGATCTGCTGAGAACTGACTACCCTCTGCCACAGTAGAATCACTGGTAATGACACGGGATTCTGTTGATTCTATTTCCTTTGGTAGGTGAATTGTTCAAACACTTTTATATGAAGCACAGATCCAGATGTATGCCCATATATGGTGTGATACAGAGGAAAACGATGTGTTTCTCTTAGTTTAATCCTTAGATTAGTTTTTTCCTCTTTAATTGTATGGATTTCTGCCGAGGCTTATCCAGGCATTACCATCGTTCTCAGCCACCCTGCACCCCCCTCTCACCCACAAACAAGCCCTTCCTCTTTCACCCCTTCGGGTCGAACCGTCTCCTGACATCACTAATCCAAACAAATGCAAGCTGCTTGTTTTTCATACAGGGAAACATCTGCGTTCAATATAAGCCTTATCAAATGCGGACACAGACCACGTGCGAGAAGAAGTCAAGCAGATAAGGCAGATCGACTGTGGAGTTATGGAGTCAAGACTAATCTCAATGTCAGCAGTTTGGATAGCAAAGAAAAAAACTCGAGAGTATTCATTCTAGAAAACATTTTGCATGGAGGTGTGTATTACTCAAACAGGACAATAAAGACTTCCTCTTCATTCTTAAAATGGATATCTTCAAGAGTACTACTATGTTGTGATAAATTATAGCTGCGTTTAGTTCAGTTAGACCCAGGATAGTGAGTTGTCTGTTAAATCTCATTAGTAAAACATTCTTGTGTGACTACATCCAGAGTAGACTCAGAAGAGCCAGGCCTATGTGAACTGCCACAGAGTTGAACTTCCTTTGAAAGAAGTTGTTTTGTGTGAGGGCTTCTCAGCAGTAGATAAGAGCCTTTCCTATCGATACTGGAGCTGCTAGAACAATAGTAGACTTTCAAGAAAGCTGGATTTTGTCCTGGGGCTACTGTCAAAGTGCCTAATGCTCGATCAGTGATGTCATACCTGACCAGCCTTGCATGGTCTCTGCGTGGAACCGTACTTCCCTATGGCGTGTTTGTGTCTCCAGGGAGCCTGTGTTCTGCCGAGACAAGCTATCGCATTCAGTTGAGGTTGTGACCCCCCTCATCCACAAGCCTGTGTCTATTGCCAATGTCGAAGCACATCCAGAGCCACGGGGGCCATTAAAGAGTTTTTCTGGCGGACCTTGTCGGCCTCAGGTGCATGAGACATTAGCTTGTTGATGCCTGCTTCCCTCTAGCAAGGAGTCACAGCCTGAAATTCTCCCTGGAGGAAAGGGGAGAGGAAAGTGAAGATGGCTGGTGTCAACACCGCATGGAATGAATCATGAACTCAACCGCCCTTGAGGAGCAGAACTAGTTGTGGAAGTGGAGTGTGGGAGTGCTGTTTCTGAGAGTTTTTCCAGAATCAGCGGTGATGGATAGAACTTAAATGCATAAGATCTATTAGTAGATATTAGTGTTTTTCCCTCCAATTCGTGAAGACGTGTACGATGTCTTCAGATGCTGCTCTTTGGTCTTCTGTGATACGATCACAGTGGTTTCACAGACTTTCTTGGGGTTTAATGGACAGAAAAGAAAAGGCCATTCTAGCACACACATTGTCTCTTGCGTTTAGTCATTTTGCCAGCAGTCTATACGCTGCCTGCAGATGTTTCATCGGTGTCAATTGTCCCATTGATACAGCCCAAGGCTTCAGAGCAGGACCGGCCAACGTGACAGGCGGTGCCCCTTACAGCCTGAAAAGACTCCTGGCAAACAATGTCTGTCTCATGACTGCCCTCATGGGAGCAGGCCATGAAGAGGAGTACTGCTGGGGGCAGAGCAGCGTTTGCTTGGCGGGGGCGGGGGGGAGTAGGGGGTGGGATGAAGGGACTCTTCACACTGAACTTTAAATACACCCGCAGGCAATTAGGGAGATACTGAGGGGCAGTAAGTGCCTTATTACTGATCGACGGGATCCAATGATGCATTCAGTACCAACTCCAAAAGCCGCAGTAATGCAATTATATAGTGAGCCTGCATCCTACGCGGTTCTGAATGACCGTGGTTCTGTTCCTTATTACACTGTACTGTGCATGTACAATGTTTTTTTGTAATTTTTCCCTACACAACATATTATAAAAACTACTATACTGTTTTTACATGGAATTTACATTACATAGGTACAGGTCTGCAATCTAGACCTGCTATTAGTATACGACAGGTTGGGAATAGCTGTATATGCAAAGTAAATAGGCAGTTTTTATATAAGAGCGTTGAACATATGCAGTTTTGGAATAACGCGGTGGGTTGTGGACTCTACTAAGATGTGGGAGCACTGTACTGCATTTGTATCATAACTGCAGATTTGACACACAGTCAGGCATATTGTGTGCGATCAAGGTTTATATATTATGTCTCAGTATTATTATGTAATATAAAATACTAATTCTAAGTTTCCGGGACAAAACCATTTCTCATGTGAATCACATAACATTGATATTGGCGTAGCACAGAGGTTTGATCAAAGAAACTTCCCCGTCTTATAATTTGATACTGCTTTAAGAATTCAATGAATGTTCAGTAGTATTCTTGAGAGTACAGGAGTTGGTTCCCTCTGATTCTGTACCTGTACAAATCTTCCGCCCCACAGGTCCGTCTGAAGCGGCTCCTCCGTCACCCAGTCAGAGAATGAAAACCGCCGTGCTGCTCTGCCTCCTGCTGGCTGGCACAGGAACTGCGCAGTTCGCCAGTGGCATCACGGCGGGCACCTTGATGGAGGCTCCCGTCGCCCCGAGCAACGCATCCCAGTCCGAAGTTCCAGCGGCGAGGCCCGCCTCTCCCCGTGCCCCCTATCCGCCAATGTGTGTCAAGCAGACCGAGATCAAGCACGCCTTCAAGTACGTCAACACGGTGGTGTCCTGTCTGATCTTCGTGGTGGGCATCATTGGGAACTCGACCCTGCTGCGCATTATCTATAAGAACAAGTGCATGCGGAATGGGCCTAACGTGCTCATCGCCAGCCTGGCCCTGGGGGACCTGCTCTACATCCTCATCGCCATTCCTGTCAATGTCTTTAAGGTAAAACCAGCTCCTTCTCAAAGCCCCTTTAGGGGCAGCTATTGTATGTCGTCACATAGGTGCCAGATCTTGATCCTACATATGAAAAGCTCTCAACCACACAACCCCATCATGCCTTGAATGCCAAAACCTGGATCATCCAGGGAAATGGTAAACACAATTTTCCTCATTTAGAAGGAATTAAAAGTGTGGGGCCTGGTTTCAAGTCTCTGCTGGGGGTTTCCATGTGTGTGGAGTTTGCATGTTCTCACTGTGTTGTTGTGGGGTTACCTCCTGGTACCCCAGTTTGCCCCCCACAGTCCAAAAATATCCTGAGATTAATTGTAGTTACCAAATTGTGTGAGTGTGTCCTGTGGTGGGTTGGTGCCCCAACCTGGGATTTTCCCTGCCTTGTGCCCTTAGGCTCTATGAACCTCAACAAGTGGTTTTGAAAAATGGATGGATGGATAGAATTAAATACATGTGTTGAGTTTGGTCACTGAAGTGTTATTGGGAAGCACATTTGACCTCAGGGTGACAAGTCTGACTTTGGAAAGGAACTGAAGACAAAATGAGTTACTGCATTGAGTCCAGACTTGACAACAAGAATTTGAATTGGGTAGTAGGTCCACATCCTGTCTTGACCTTCTTGCTTAAGAGTACTTAGTAGAAAGGTAGTTTGTCTTTCAGAGATCAAAGGCTGCGTCCTCCTTTGGTTGTTTTTCCTAATCTCTGGTTGGGTGCTCTACCCTCATCCATGGGACAGGCGAAGTCAGGCAACCAAAGAGGGCTGCCCAGCAGGCCGAGAGTTAGGAGCCACAATAACACCACTAACCACTTCATTCAGAATCATCTTTTAATCACCAGCTCCTGGCCCTTCATTAATACGGACGACAAGAAAAATAAAAGCAGAAAATACAAAGGATATAAAAGAACATTGATTTAAGCTTTTATCCCAGAAACCAAAGAAGCAGATGCATTGTGTTATTTCTATGTGCTCCAATAGACATTTGTAATTTGACAGAAATACTATGAAAAGCACGTGTCCGTAAACCTTGAAGGTATTTGGTTTGCGGCACGGGGTACTCCACTTAACCTCATTACTTTTCATTACACACGATATATTACATATTGAGTGCATTTGCTTGTTAACGCAGACAAACTCCTCATTAGCACTTTAAAAAAACGCAATAGCACCATTTTGTGAAACATGACAGTGAATCCCCATCTAGTTAGAAACAAATATGCATTGTACTGTTGAATAAGAAAAAATCTCGCATTTTCACCAGCAGTATTTGTGCACATTACTATGTCAGATTAGAAAGTGCAAATGACTGATGCCCGTGATCTGATCTCGCCCCTTCTGCCCATAGCTGCTTGCTGAAGACTGGCCATTCGGGGTGCACGTCTGCAAACTCATGCCATTTGTCCAGAAGGCATCTGTAGGCATTACTGTGCTGAGCTTGTGTGCCCTCAGCATTGACCGGTGAGCGTGGTAAAATGTCACCTGTGGGTTTGGGTCTACCCTCAGCGTGTCTAGCTTATCTTATCATAGTGCAACAGATGTGTACTTGAATTTCCGTCTTTACGCACTGAGAATAGCCCAACCTGAGAGTGAAACCGAGGAGCATACTGACCAAGCCACGGTTGCCCTGCCTGCCCACAGATACCACGCAGTGACATCCTGGAGCCGGGTGAAGGGCATCGGCGTCCCGCTGTGGAAGGCAGTGGAGGTGACACTGATCTGGGTGGTGGCGGTTGTCTTAGCCGTGCCGGAAGTGCTGGCCTTTGACATGATGGAGATGCCCTACCGCGGGACCAAGCTGCGTGTTTGCCTTCTACATCCGCAGCAGAGCACACCCTTCATGAAGGTACGTGCTCCATATGCCCTTATCTAAGTACCTACATACATTTAGCTTTATAGCATTTACCCAGAGCCCGAACAACTTCGTATTCTACCAGCAGCAATTAAGTTTTGACAAGGGACCCGTCCGTCAAAACACAAAGAGTACAAAGACGGCTGACATAGCTTTACTATGTGTGATCTAGTCCTAATTTGCTTCATAAAAGAATACATGCTGCGTGAAGAAGGACATTAAAAAGAAACATAACAACAAGCTTAGAAACAAAACCCCTTGTTCTATTTAACATTTCAACATCTCAAACTGGCAGAGACATACGATGCTTTGACCACCCCGGAACAGAAGGCTGATGCTGTTTTACTGATCTGTCACCAAATCAAGATTTCTGATGTAATTACACCCACAAGTTATAGCAACTGAACCACAAACCCTAAGCACCACTGAACCAGAGTCTCAGGCAGTGAGTCGTGGCACGGTCTCCTTCTCCCTGCAGTTCTACCAGGATGTGAAGGACTGGTGGCTCTTTGGCTTCTACTTCTGCCTTCCCCTGGCCTGCACGGGAGTCTTCTACACCCTGATGTCTTGCGAAATGCTCAGCCGCAAGAAGGGAATGCGCATAGCCCTCAACGACCACATGAAGCAGGTACTGATCCTGTTGCCAGGAAAAGGGAAGACCAACTCAGTGTCACTAGCTGAAAGACTTCAGGGAACTCTGTAAGTCTTGGGGAATTTTTAGATTTACAGTAGACGGCCCACTTGAGGAATTCACAGCGGATGCAATGGTTTGAAAACCACAATTAAAACATGCAAACGTCTAATGACAATGTTGCAAACGGGCGGGGGGGTTGAACGACAGCCATTGAAAGAGTTTCGGCAGCATGTAGCTTAGCCAGTTAGAGGGATCTGTGTCTGGGAGGTTGTGGGTTTGAAGCTTAAGGCTGGCTGAGTAATTAAGGGACTGTTGGGCTCTTTACTCCAAGATGTTGGCTGACGCTACTCTCTGACCCCAAAGCTTTCCTCACTTGTATGTTATTTTGAACAACAGCATATGCTGAATACTTGTACATGTAAGGTCAGAGGCCTGGTGTTTTCACTAACAGTGAAGGACTGAAGCTACATTAGACATTGTTCCGAACAAGAACTCTGTGGTCAAATTTTCCAGTTTACTTTTGGTTATGTAGCTTAGCAGCGTAGCTGTTCAAAATATTTAGAAGGCTGTTGTCTTAATTAAGCACAATCAATCTTTAATTCCTTCACCAGCTATCCTGGGGAAACTGGCCTCCATTATGTTTCATTTAGCTCCATTACGGGGGACCAACTTAAACTGTAATTTTAGCCATGGCTTAAGAAATCCTAGCCAGAGCCTTGTTCCTTGCGGGCACTTTGACCTAAATTATTCAAGTGACAACTGAGAAAAACAAACTACATGTGTAGAGACAGCAGCTACAAATATGGGAATCACACACAAAATAAATATCACACAAATTTAAAACAAAAATAGCTGGAAACACAGTCTGAGCCAAAGAAAAAATGCTGGCTTTGACCGCAAGCTGGACTCTTTGTTGTGGTCTTTGACGAGGTGCCAGTTCAGCATCTGTGGTCACTGGGATGCAAAGAAGAAAACATGCTTCCTCTCTCCATACATCATCGTTGAAGTGCATCCGATTTTATGAAGTTGGTATTTAGTGAAAGCCCCAGCAAATCGATTTAGCCTCTCATAGTTGGGCTGGAAAGTAGCGTAGAAAGATCAGAAGAAGCCAGATTACACCAAACAGCCCATTGAGATGAACGCTGATATTGACTGCACTTCATTTTCCTCTAGCGTCGAGAGGTAGCCAAGACCGTGTTCTGCCTTGTGGTCATCTTTGCCCTGTGCTGGCTCCCTCTCCACCTCAGCCGAATCCTAAAAAAGACGGTCTACAACCAGAACGACCCGAACCGATGCGAACTCCTAAGGTAAGAGCACTTCTTCTTATGTCCCATGAAGGACCATTCTACGTCATACCCTGAATAATTTGTGCAAAGTCTGATTCAAGATCAAGAATCAGGAAATTCTTCTACAAGGGGATCTGGTGCAACTCAAACTGCGATGCTGACATATCAGTGACCTCCTGGTTTCCACTTCTGTCTGTATTTATCTTCTTTCCAACCAGTTTCCTGCTGGTGATGGATTACATCGGTATCAACATGGCTTCCCTCAATTCTTGCATCAATCCTGTGGCACTATACTTTGTGAGCCAGAAGTTTAAAAATTGCTTCCAGGTAAGGCCGAGAGAGAAAATTTCTTAGTGGTACTGAAAGACCAACTGGAATCTGAAATCTTTGCCTCCCGCCCAGTCTTGCCTGTGCTGTTGGTGCCAGAGGCCATCAAGAAACATCTCCTCCACAGATGAAAGGATTATGGCCATCCGCTGGAAGGGATACTGCCATGAGCACGGCCTGGATCGGACCAGTTCTCGGTCCAGTCAGAAGTACAGCTCCCCCTAAGAACGAAGCACCTGGACTGACTGGGACAGAACGTGAGAAGATGGGCAAACAGCAAAAAAAAAAAGACAGTGAAATCCATACCAGCACAGTCCTAACACTGCTAGACATGAGGGCTTCTGCTGTGTCACAGCCACACTGAAGGGGACAGGGGGACAAATGTGAATAACTGGAACCACCAATCCAAGCAGCGAATAAATGCATCTACAGTCTGCATCTCTCTACCCTGAGACATTGCTTCCTTGCGACACCTTAAAGAAGATTTCCACTCACATATGGAACACCCGACACAGGCCTAGTGTGTGTGACCAATGTCTCCCAAAAAGACACTTAGAGCATGACTGTGTGTAAGCAGAAGATGACTGCAGAAGAGCACACTGACTGGGCCTGTGCGAGTCTGCGGGCAGCAGGCCCATGGTGAACCTGGAACACTGACATCATCTCCAAGGGAGCAATATAAGCTTTAGCCATTTTTTTGAATGGACAACTTTATTTGAATTTCAGTATTACAGAGTTTCTTGTGTACATACTGTATTGATATATACTTCTAAACAAATGTATCTTTGTTGAATAGTTCATTGGAAAATAACACCAAAGACAAGAAAACGTAGTTCAGGAGAAGATCTTCTACCAACTAGCCACCACTATATATAATTTTTTGTTTCAGAATTTGAATTAGTTGACTTTAACCATAATGCTGTGGGCAGGCAGATCAAAGCTGATGCCTTCTCCAATGAAAATGACTTTTCATGATAAGAATATTTCGTATCTGTATTATGTAGGCTCGCATTCTGAACAGTATGGATTTTATTTATTTTCAAATATCAAATTCCAACATCTGGAACTGAAGCAGTAATGAATTAAGCACCAATGATTGTGGCTGAGAGTCTGTTTATTTTCTAGAATTTTTCTGGCGGACTGAGGGACTGTAACACATAAAACATACAAACCTCTCAAGCTCCATGAGTAATTGTTCATTAATAGCATTCTCAAATTAAAATATATCCAAAAATGTGTTTGAATCTTTATGCCAGTATATTCCACTTAATCTGAACGAAATCCTGTACTGTTTTCATTTAGGTTTGTTCAATGAAGATCTACTGTACATATGTACATATTAAATATGACTTTTCCCAATCAGGTATTTCATCTATTGCAATGGTACAAAAACATTTTTTTAATTGAATTTCTATGGAGACATTAAATATAAAACGATGTGATTTGCTGGAAAAAATATATATAAACATTTATAAAGCTATACCTATATGTCTGTACTTTCATGTGAGATATCACTGCCAGCAATATGATTCAGTTTTGTCTAAATGCCCTTCCAGATTTTATGTTGTGTATAACTACGTTCACAAGCTTAGCATTTCATTGTTGTGTGTAGGGTTAATACACGAGGTGTGTCTGTTCTAAAATCAAGTTTGGAATATAAGCAAAGCTTTTTATACTGTACCTAGTTGTGGGCTAATTGAGCAAATAAATGCTATTTTATCATTTTGTGTCTCAGTCTTACTCTTGGCATGGCTGTGTGGAAAAAAAATCAACGTTCCAAGCCAGCGAAGCGCTCTCACAGACACGGAGCAGAGATGCTCCGTCCAGATTCACCCGGCGAGGGGAACCCGATTGAATCAAGCCAACTCGAGGTTTTCACGCCTTCACTGTTCTGGGAAAGCCTTGCAGCTGACAAGGCGCAGGCTAGCAGGCTATATCTAATCTACAATTAGCTGACCTGTACCACGACTGTGCTGTAATCTTGCTATTGTGTTAGAGTTGCCACTGACCCAAGTTTAAAATGCATAAAAGCACCACATAGATTTGTGCCTTTTTTCACTAGGCAAGGCATGCCCATACATGTAAGGCAAGATAAGACCAATTCAATTTATTTATATAATTCTCTTGAGGTTTATTTTAACATTATTTTTTTTTGAATACGAGAGATATGCTGTTAAAAGAAAGGACCAGAAAGCCACACCAAAAATATTAAAACCAATCTTTTCATGGATAAGGAAGCCTAACAAGGTAACCAAGAGGGAAGAAACAAATCGGACGATAAATAATTGTCCTGAGGGTATTTTATGGCTGGTTTAAGACACGGGTCAGCACCGACCCGTTTAACATAAGCGATAAGAACAGAAAGCTAACATAGGACTAAGGTTGTATTCAGCACGAGCAAATATTTAAGTATCCCAAATGCAACACGCCGATGACGATGCATGTTCTACAAAAAAACAAACCATGGCGATGGCAGAACAGGAACCGCCAAATCAACTATCAAATGATGAATGAATAATGACAATGAACATATACAAAGATCAAGTCAATGCAACGTATATCATTTTTCATAATAAACAACAAAGAATGCGTACAGGCTGCAAGTACCCTGCAGCTGTGACCATGGAGCCCTGCATCGACCTACACAAGGCCTATTGATCAGAATAAAGAACGTCATGGTCCTTCTTTTGCCCTCAAATGAGCCTCTCAGACAAGGCACCATTTGAACTCTGCCCCCCCCCCCCCACGACTAATTTAATTAAGTCTCATGCATGACCCCAAAAATACTGTTAAGGGGAAAAGCTAACTGAATGGGCTGAGGAATGGACAATGCAGAGTTCCATTGTGCTGCGTGGCAAATTCGCTCGACGTCAACAACATGGCTGCACCCAATGTAGAGGTTTCATTTCCAACTTTCCTGCTCTGCTAGTTCTCTTCTCCTCCTCTCTTCTCCTCCTCACTTCTCCTCCTCACTTCTCCTCCTCTCTTCTCCTCCCACAGGCTGGTCAGTGTTTGAAACTAGGCAGCTTGGTATAGTAGAGATATGGGGTCAAGGATGCAGAACCTCTACATTTTGGATGTCTTCTGAAACACAACTGACCTCAAAAAATATCAAATGGTTTACAGTAAGGTATTATGGGCGCATCTGTGCATAAGCTAAGCATCTCAAAAAGCAGTAAAACAGTCCTTTAAATTTATTCTTGCCTCATCTGTTGTTGCAGATACCTGGTTGGACTCCAAACAGCAAGATCACTGACCCTTAATCGACAAGTGAAGGATCTGAGAGACCCAAAAAAAAAAAAAAAGAAAAAACATACAAAAAATATGTAAGACTACCTAGACACCAAAACTGCCATGTTCCCGAGAACTCCGTCAAGGCTGTGTGACATCAGACAATCTGACAATTTCAATTAAAATCCCATCTTTATTGACCACATGCACCCTTGCCATCAAACATCCACACATTTCTGGCTCTTAAGAAAAATAATTTAAAAAAAAGAAATTCTAGTCAGAATATATTTCAGTCCTCGGATTCAGACTATATTCCAATTACACTCAAAAAATTGCTTCCTCTAAAAGATTTGTGTGTGTGCGTGTTAATTGCTTTCTATGCCTTTTTTCCCCTAAGACTGACCTGCGAGATATTTTGGAAAAAATACCTTCCAAGCAAACATAAAAGTAACAGCCACTAAATTGCTTACTAAACTTACTAAACTGCTGCTGAGATAATTAAATAATTGACTGTAACTGCATCAGGCATGATGATTATATGAAAGGGGTGGGCGTGTGTGTGGATGTCTGTGCAAGCTTGAACACCCTGTGAAGGACTGGAATTCAATGGAGTTAAATGACCTGCAAGCCAGGATAGCTTCACAGTCTTAAGGTCCAAGTCTCCTACGTCTAAGTGCACTGGCAGACTAAATGAAACACAATTTCGTCCAGTTGAAACAAAACCAGGAAACACAAAGGTTCTTCCAGAAGTAGGATTGAGAAATGCTTGGAATAAAGACAGCACACAAGTTTCAATATGAAAAAAATCTATATTTTGAAAGAACAAATAAGGCAACATAATACAGGCACAAAACATTCCTATGATGAAAGGACTTCTCCAGCAGACAGAATGTGCCACCACAGGAGAGTACGAGGCAGGAGGCTTCAGGGCAGATGTTTCTGGGTGGAGCAGTGAATTAACCACCAACCCACACTGAACTCAAAGCTCAGACAAAACAATGGTCATGATCTGCTTTAAGTAGAATGAGTCAGTTTTCTGTCGGTTACAAGCTTCACCCTGATATCCTGCAAATGTTTCACAACCTGTTCCTTGATTACATGGTTCCTTCCGCGTCATGTTGAGGGTTTGAAGCATAGTTTACATATTCCACCATCACACGCAGAAGTCAGACCTGACTCAATCCAAAAAGCCACACCTCTGACCTTTAACAAGGATAAACAAGAGGTTTCCATTTATTATTATTATTACCAGATTTCGGAGCATTTTTAGTCAAAATTAAGCCAGAAACAGTCCTGGAAGTGAGACAAATAAATCATTTTGGTTTCACTTCGTCTTGCATCTTCACAGCCAGAGTCGATCCTGATCTCCCTCAGTCCATGACCTCTGCCTGGACCTTGAAATCCTTCACTCGGGTCTGGAAGTCCACCATAAAACCACATTTTAAGTTACTTACTCATGCAGGGTTAGTGACTCAAGGTCGTTTAGGTAAGGACCTGGAACCCAGAACGCTTCAGATCATGAGCTTCCTGCGTGTTTAGATATTAACATGCCCCGAGAACTGGAAATGCACAGTAATGTCGCCTGTTGGACGCATAAAGCTGCTTGCTAACAGTAAGCTGGCAGACAGCAGATCCTCTGTGGAAGCTACATCATTCACATCTGCTTCCAATCAGCCTGTATCTGGCAACTGTCTGCAACAATCCATCTTCCTGGTAACACGGGGCGGTGGGGCGGAGCGAAGCCTTCACTGCTTCAGGGAAACATCTATGTTTCATTTTCCTGGCAAATGTACCAGTTTCACAACTCACTCACCTGTTCTGGTCATAGTGATTTGTACCATCCATAAACAATTTCCACCCATGTGACACTTATTCTAGATCTTAGCACTGCTGCTGCTGTGCTGTTCCTGCCACGGTCGACAGCGCCGTGTCCCTTTACCGGTAGCAGTACCAAACCGTGACACTTCATTCCGTTAAATGAGATGCTGAATGACGGCCGATTCAAAGCGGCAGTCCCACGATGTGCTTTGGTAGCTAAGCCTTCGAGGTCAACGGCCGTTTGATCTTCTCAAGGGATGAGACTATCATTGCAGAAGAGTCATTAATCTTGGTTATTCTGAACCTCGGCCTGCACCCGTCTTATCGCCCATTGCTGATGTCGCAGACGGTGGGGCAGGCTAAACGCACAGGAGTCGGGTGGAACAGGGCAAATCCTGGGGGCTATTTGGGGCCTCACAGTGTCAGGGGGTGAGTGAGGAAGGAAGCCGACGGGCGTGGGGGGGGGGTCATAAAAGGAAACATGTAGGGGGACGGGCACCAAAAAGTGGCCAAAGGTAATGGGGGGGCAGCTCACCTGGAATGTGTTGAGAACATGTTGGCAGACGTCTGTGAGATCATTTAGGCCCTTTCTGAAGGGTTCCACTGCTGGAACACCCCCTGACGAGCAGGAGAAAAACACAGATTCACTCAGAACCTGAACATACAAACTGCATGGATATTGCTGCTGTTCCCTTAAATGACTCAATATTTTTGGGTCTTCTATAATAAATTATAACCGACATTAAATAAAACAATTCAAGCATTCATGCTAAGTGGCAGCGCGGAACGTTCCTGGTGAGCTGTGAACCCGGAGCACCGCGGCCTGCTGATCTGCCGGAATGTCCTCCAGGGACTAGACGAAACAAGTTGTTTGATGTATTCATGCCATTTTTAGGCAGTCTCGCGGCTACTTCAGTTTATTGTATAGTTAGAAATTTTTAAGACCAGAAAATTTTGCCAGACATAGTGACAAATAAAAAAATATATACTTTATTTTTTTTAATTTTTAATACAGGAAAGTATGTTTAATTACGCAAGTGATAAAACTGGAGATTACTGAAGTTACACTAAGCCAAAATTTCTTCGCACCTCCAAGCAAAAACAACATTCTGAAAACTGTCAGCTTCTTTCTGACGGCATCCCATCCATCCAGAAAGACCAACAGATTTTCCTGAGCTAACATCACTCTCCCATTTCTTTGGATGTTATTTAAATTCAATTAAATGTATTTTTACACAGCGCTTTCCACAACAGAGTTGCCGCAAGGCACTTTATAAGGCGTAGTATATTCCTATGGCATTTATACGCAATTCAAAAACGGGGAAAAGGGAAGATAAAGAAATGAGACCCAGCTTTTTCTGTTCATCTAGCACCTGCTTACCTTTAACTCGATAGACAGGATAGTTACTAATATTTTATTTTAATTAAATATTGCTTATGGTCTGCAGTAAGAGGTTCTTTGTGTGCGTCTGCTGACTGTGAATGTGTATTACATGAGAGGTCCGGAGATCTGGGGCACACAGGCATGCAGGGAGAGTCACTCACGTGGTCAGCCAGAACCCTGCATGGGATAACAAGGGTCACGGAGACCTTATGGACCATATGGAAAAGAGCGTTTCACCCTGAGCGCTTACGGGAAACGGGCAGGGCCTCGCCCCTAAACGACTTATCAGCTCGGAGAACAGCGTCCGGCTACAATTCTGCAAGGCAGAGCGGCACGGTCGCCGAGCGATTCAGATGAAGCCTTCGGCCTCTACGGTATGGAAAAGCTCTGCAGAGCCCGAGGTGAGTGAGACGCATGCCGACTGAGCTATACGTGAAGCTGTGCTTCACCTTCTGCTGCCGGTTCGAACGCGGTACTCTAAGCACCCGCCCCCTGAGTGCCTAGAGAATGACTGAAGGCCAGCAAATTTCTCCTTCATGGGCTTAGACCTTCAGCCATATCGCATTGAAACATCTCCCCCCCCCACTAATCTAATTACTCTGATTAGCCCGCTAGCTTCCGCCATCACAAGAAGTTGGCCCGACGGAGAGCACCGTCATGAGATCAGCCCGTTTTTTTTACATCCCGTCCCGTGATGCCCGGCTCCGCCCGTGGATACCCCCCCCCCCCCCAGCTTCTGTGCAGCTCGGCCCGAAGCGCCGCGCTGCTCTTTGATTCTGTTACACCGATTTAATTAAGGACCACGAGGACCTTTTCTCCATGGCTTTCTGACACCGCGCCACCAAAATATACATTAAAACCACAATTTGTTGCACATAATTTTCTTGGGAAAAGATCTGCCGGCGGGTACCCGAGGTGGCAGAGGGAAGAGGGGGAAAAAGAATCTTTGCTAAGAGAGCGTGACAACGGACAACAGCGCATTCAGGCGAGCGATGCCTTAAATTAATTTTTGTTATAGCCTTGGGGAGGAGAGCACCATCTGAAACCCCCCCTGTCAGCATGCAGCAGCTGCCAGACCATAATACGCCCCACGGGGCATTTGGCTGTGCGTAGGAGCCGAAGCGCTCAAATCGACACCCACCACAGGTGACTCTTGCAAGGCAAAATGGCCCCTACAAACAGATCGACACACGTCTTACTGAAACGGACAGGCAGCCGGGGCTGCTAAAGGATTCCCAGGTTTTGGTTCCTGGAAACAACCGGGGAGGGCATGAGGACCGAGCCCAACGCCGCCGCCTTCTCACCTCGCGTCTGGATGCGGAAGTTGATCTTGCTCTCCGACGGATGCGTGATGCTGTACCCGCAGAACTCAATGTCGGGGCTGGGCAGAGAGAGGAAGTTAAAAAGGTCCCTCATGTTTGGAATTGTCATCATTTTTAAAGCAACAAACTTAAGGGATGTCACCCAGCCACGCCGCCGATACGGCAGAGTAAAATGGTTGCCCATCAGTGGGCGTGGCTGCAGTGGGTAACTCACTTCTTTATGACCAAATATCTCAACGAGTTCCCAAGAGTGTGGTCCTCCTCGTGCAGCACGAAGGTGATGCAGCCCTCATCTGCCCCCTCCGCCTGCACCTGTGGGGAGAAGACGAGGGGGGGGGGGGGGGGACATTCAGCCAGTGGTGGGGCAACACACTCTTACATTTACTTACAGCGCGTTTCCACTGCCATGCAGGAACTGAGCCGTACGCGACCCGTACAGAGAAGAGACTTACCGGGTCCAGCTCATTTAGCTATTACACTGCAGAAGGATCAGCTTGGCAAAGGTACTACCCAGTTGGGAGAGTGACAGTGATGCTTATTTGCTGTACATGTGGCCATCTGTGAGAATCGCTGTTTAATGTTATTATCAAACACTAGCAAAACCAGCATTTGCTTGTGCAAATTTGCCTTATGAATCCATTCCATTCAGCTTATATATAGTGCTTTTTTACGTAAGAGGACGGACATTTTTAAGTTCCAAGATATCGGGAATTGTAATGTGTAACACTACTAATGAATAATATACGGAATATGCTCCTTTCCTCCTTCAGCAAATTTGACACCATCCACCCTTCCATCTCGCCTAACCACTTTGACACCATCCACCCTTCCATCTCGCATAACCGCTTTGACACCATCCACCCTTCCATCTCGCATAACCGCTTTGACACCATCCACCCTTCCATCTCACCTAACCGCTTTGACACCATCC
>JABFEB020000002.1:13277026-13304156 GCA_019775895.2 Stomatorhinus ivindoensis | reverse complement strand
GCCCCTATTATCCTGTTAGACACGTCGCTTAGCATAAGCCAACTTCAATGAGAATGAGAACAAAGGCAGTTTAGCTAATGTTTGACTGAGTGCCTAAAGGAATTGTTTTGTAGTACTGAGTTATATATGATTACGAGAACTAAACAACACTCCTGCATGGACAATGAGTTACTGAAAATGGATAGATAGATTATTGAGTGTAATATGGCAATGGTGCTTTAAAGATTAGTATCAGCCCTTCCTGTGATAAGCGGTAAGAGACTGATGTCTTTGGCACTGAAGCTGCATTTCAACAAATGACTGTGCAGTACAAACAGACCTTTAGTAATCTGCAATTTGACAACATGAGGTATATTTCCGCTAACAATACCAGCAAGGACCAGATTTGCACTGAGGCTGCAATGGCCCTTTCCAGCAGAGACATTACAGACATTACTAAATGGAATTCAATTTAATGTAAATTAAATTAATATTAAAGACTTGCATTTTCGGTTTGACCCAGCATCCTGGAAGCTAACACTATTCATGTAGTGTGAAAAATCTGTTTAATTCATGTAAAAATCCTAGGTTGCTGAGAAAGTGGTCATTTAAAATGGACAGTAATTACAGCAGACAGCAATACGCGAATCGCTGCATAATAGTAAAGTTAATTTCAGTACAGCAATGAGACAACTGCATAAGGAAATGGGGTGGAGGAATGAGCTGGGAGAAGAGGTTTCTGAGACACCCTACTTAGCTCTAACTGAAGTGGTCTTAGAAACCAACAGTAGATGATCAGGCCATTAAAAAGAACAGGCTTTCTGCAGCAGTGGTGGCTTTATAATAGAACTGAGCATGGATTCTGACCTTGTCTGGCCACATAAAGCTGATGAAGAGGATAGCAGGCAGACCCACGGTGAAGACATACAGAGCCCAGAGCCAGGGACGCTGCTCTGTCGGCATCAGAAGCTGCATCAGCAGGCCAGGCTACAGTGGGGATCACAGGACATTTACATTAGCTTATTTAACAGACCGTATTTTACAAAGTCACGTACAAGTGAGGGAAGCTTGGAGCAGCCAGCATCCTTGGAGCAGATGAGGTTAAGGACCTTAGTCAAGGGTCCAAAGGTGATATTATTACTGAAGGCTGAAAGGCTTCGTGGTCAGCACAAATGTTAAGCAAGAGTAAGCCATGGTTATTGTGGGCCTGAAGGCCTTCTCACAGTCTGTCTCTGCCCCCAGGTGTCTGTCGTCCACCGTTGGGCCACCGTGATGTCAGAACACAGCAGTATGTTGTCAAAGAGCACATCCCCTGTCGTGGACCACAGCTCCAGCCCCACTGCAGCTACTGAACTCATCTGGAATGGCTGTGAGTCCTCAAAGTACTCCGGATTAGTGACCATCCTTGGGCTCCACTGCCCCTGCGGGACAAATCAGCAGCTTGGGGCATGATATTCAATCTTAAAGTGCCAGCCTTAGGAGAACGCTGCAAGGCCAGTGAACCGAAAGTGAACAAATGACCTTCAACTGGACAAACTTGGTACCTGGTAATTAGGATTCTGAACAACTGGAGGACTCCACTTTCCCTTATAGGCTGGGTTTGAGATTAATGGAGGTTCCCATTGGCCACATCCGACCGCATCAGAGCAGACTGGATTGGGAACCAGAGGAGGCTCCCATTTCCCATCCATGTCCTCATCCCTGTGGAGCAAAGGGATCCTGGTTCGTTCCTGCTGCTCTTTTTGCTGAGATGACTCTGGAGCGCTTAACAGAGGCACGTAACACCAAAATGTCCAGTGGTTAAAGAAACTGGGACTTCCGTAGCAAATGTCGCAAGCACTAGTCCAGGGGTAGGTAACCCAGATCCTGGAGTGCCGGTATCCAGCGGGTTTTCCATCCTACCTGGTCTCTGATGAACCACACCTGATCTCAGGCGGATAGTAACTCATCAGGTAGGATAAAAAAACATGCTGGAAACTGGCACTCCATAATCAGGGTTACCTACCTCTGCTCTAGTCCCAGGAAGGAATTTGATATAATCATGATGAATAGGTTACTACTGATATGGTCAGTATACAGCTGTATGAAGGGCCAATAGTCCCCTACCCAGAAAATAGATAATGGAGGTTTCCCTGCTGACAGACATGACAATGACAGCCGGGCTCACCAGTCATCTGGACGTTGGGCTTCTGGATCTGAGATGAAGGGCTGCTCGTCCTCCAGCCAGCCATGTGCTCTATGGACTGCAGGGTCAGGGATGAACTCAGGGGCCCCCTCATCCCTAGGAAGATGGCAAATATGTCTGAACAGAACCCCGGTGTTAAGGACTCCATCAGGCATTTACAACATCCACTGAAGACCACTGACGATGGGGAAATATTACACATTGCAGCGTGGAAAACATTGTTCTATGAGATTGTCATTGGCTCAATGACGTCATAGCCTTTAGCTCTGTTGGTGTGATGTCAGAATGATCTCTAATGTTTCCTGATGTGGTGCAGGAATGAAATGCTCATTGATTGTCACAGTTGGTCGTACAGTTTATAGTTTTCCCAAAACAAATCTTCACAGTAAACCCTCATATAACTCAACTGCATAAAAACATCAATTGTTTCCGTATTATGTTTCTATATAGGACTAGGGTTACAAAGGACCTGTATTGATCTTATTGGCCTGGATTGATTCAATCACTTTGGTTTCCCTTTGAATTCCGGCTTGACAGACAGCTTACCAGTCCATTGGTTTTGTTGCCATGGGGTCAGGGATATGAGGTCTATCATCCCAGTCTGCAGGCTTGGTGTCATGGGGATCAGCGACCTCTTGAGGTGGATTCAGAGGTGGGACCACATCCTCCAAAAGGCTGCCCTTACTTACTAGGTACTCATTAATCAGAATTTCATATCTGTTATCAGGATATAATCCTACAAGCAGACAGAGGGTAACACAGAAAGGTGTAATATTGTAGAATCCCATTGCAGGCTCTAAAGGAATTCCAATAGGAATAAATATATCTTAGCCTACGAAACTCACTCAGTGTGTACAGATGAGGTTGACGGTCAGTGAAATATCTGCTCAGGTCCTCTGCTGGTTGCCGGGCGTGTTTCTCCTGATATTTTCCAGTTATCGGGTTCCGGTGGCGAAAGATGAAATATATCTTCCGGTTGTCACCACACTTATCCGGACCAAACATGATGGTGTATGGGGTGGTGTCAGAAAATTGGCTCTGAAGGGATACAGAACAGCTGTCCCTGAAGAAAGCACAGCGACATCTTTTAACAGTGCTCTGAAGACGAAAGCCAAATTTAACGTGATCCTTAAAAACAAGATTTCATATAGTCCGTTGCGTAAAAGGATTGTATTTCTGTTCTGTCAACCTCAAAATGGCAGTCGTTTACTTAACGCTATGAATCACCTGAGGGAGAATTAAAGCCGTACTTACCAGACGGAGATGATCCGTGTGGGTAAGCAGTTTAATGTAGGCCCCACCACAGTCAACTCCGTTCTGGAATAGGACTTCGTATCTGTACATTAACACGCTGTAGTTAGGCCAAGTCCAAGCAAAGACCTTTAGATAAGCCACAGTGCTTTTATGGCTTAATTGTGCAGGAGCAGTGAAGTCACAGAAACTCACTGCAAGATGAGAGGCTTGTCTGTGAAGTGGAAGACGGTGTGTAAATATGCCGCAATGGCATGGTGTCGACCTGGGGACTTCAGCACCAGACCCCTGTTTCCAGACGTGCCTTCCTCCACAGCCCACCGCCCTGTTTCCGCAAGCAATCAGCAATTTATCTGATTTAATGTTATACATACCATTTCCATACCCATGTATATCTTATATTTTTCTCTATATTTGCATGTGTGTGTATATTTTACATATACAACTACATCTATCTTCGCTTTAATATATATTTTTATCTATAGTTTATATTTGTCTTATATGCTTAACTACTGTGCCATTGTTTTTTTTA
Source organism: Stomatorhinus ivindoensis (assembly GCA_019775895.2). Lineage (NCBI taxonomy): Eukaryota > Metazoa > Chordata > Actinopteri > Osteoglossiformes > Mormyridae > Stomatorhinus > Stomatorhinus ivindoensis. Next base: position 13,300,209 of record JABFEB020000002.1, on the reverse strand, counting down.
TTTATTTGCATCATCTTGAGTGACCAAATTTTCATTGTGTACTGCACATACAGTATGACAATAAATTCCTTAAATCTTGAATCAGTAGTCTGAATTTATGTTCTCTCAAAATAATGTTATATTTCCTGAAATCTGCAAGATAACCACAGGCATCTTAACCCAGACTAGACGGTGGGAATAGAGAATAATAGTACCCTACAATCCTGAGTGAATCTGAATAGTGCCCAGTACCTACCATTGTACGTAAGGATGTCTCCCTTTTCAGCTTTCTGCGCTTTGGACAACACCCATTTCCTAAAACAGTGACGTTATCTGGCATCATCAAATTAGGCTTTTTATTAGCAGACATTGGTTTCAGAAAAGCTATGCAATTCCTGGATTATCTTACATCTTTTTTCACATAATTCTGAGCAACGTAAGACATTGACATATAAGAGAAATTATATATATCAACTCTGCAAGTATTCATTTTATTAGATGAACTATATTTATCCCAGTGGGAAATTCTTGCACTTGTGTGCAGTTCAGAAGAGTGGCTGCTTCTCATTTGTTACTAAATACATTTCAAGCAGGATTTTGGAGATGAATACCTATCCAACGGACCAGAGTCAAATGTCTCGGCAAAATAAGCTTCTTCTGGAATTGTAGGAGATCTGTACGTATTCTGGAAAAAACACAGGTAGAGAACCACTGCTAAGACTGAAGACAGGTCAGGAATGGTGAAATAATAATGTCATTGCAGCATGAATGAACAAGAGCAGAATTCCAAGCTCCAGACCTGCCTTCCTTCGGCTGCCAAGGTCAAGTAAAGACAAGCGCAGAGGGAAATCGCAGATTGCAGTTTCATTATCTCTGCAGGGAAACATTGACGGTCACCGAAAGATATTGGAGCAAAAGTCTGAAAACAACTCAGTAAATTAACACACTAAGAAAAACCCACAAGTGATGATTTAAAATACAGTACATCTGTTGTATATTTTTTTCCGCCACAGAGGGGCACTGTTCACAGCACGGCATCAAAAATTAATACTCATAATTAATCCATGAGCTATTAGAATCCCAGGCTATTCATTTGTAAAAAAAAAAAAAAAAAAAAAAAAGAGCTGCATGTTAGAGGGATCACGAAATTACAAAATAATTTGCCATTCAATTGAATCATATCACCAAAAGAAATGCACCTCTACTGTACCTGAGACTCCGCCAAGCCGATCTTCAGCCTTACATTGAGGAACAGCTCTTGAAACCCTGTGTAATTCTACTTGGACTTTGGCCCATAGCTGAGTGTAGGAAAGATGCTGGATCAGCCATTTCAGCTCGGAGGCTTAATTATCACCGGCTTTTACACAGAAACCAACACATATTTGAGCCGAAACAAAAGGTTGCAAGTTGCATTCATGTTTTAATTAAAATTTCACAATTATCAACTGATACATCTTTGCATTATCGTTTTTGTCTTTGTATGTTAATGTACATTAAGTATGTTTGCTGGGAATTAAAGAGGAGAAATGTGTCATACCCTAAAAATTATACTTTGCAATTAAACCACAACTCCCAAGTGAAAAGTAAAACCCTTTATTGTAACAAAAACCTCAATCCAACCTCCCCCAAACATATTTTTAGCCAACTACAACTCTCCCCCAAACTCAGGCAAGTGCACAGCGATTTCTATACATTTTAAGTCACTCAAAGTTGATATGAAAGCTCTTTTCCTGTTCCTTTCGCCGGCTCTCACACAGCTTAGACACTTCTTCGACACGCCTCTGTAGAAGAACTGTGGAGATGAAGATATCTTAGATACTACACCAGAAGCCCCAGGGGAGAAGTCAAATCCAGTTGGAGGCAGGAAATGTCACTCTAAGCATTAAGTCACCCTTTGACTTTAATGTCAATGAATGCGAAATTGCTCTCTGCTGGAGACAGCCCAGCAAGGCGGGGGAGAAACGCCTACCTGAGTTCTGATCAACCCACTGAAGAGAATCCATGTGAGCGTTCAGGATTTTGCAGATCTGTTGAAGCTAAGGGAGAGATACTTTGTTACAGTGGATTTGGTTTCATTTTTATTTCTACTCACACACAGCAGAAGCAGGTGGTGCAAACACTTCTGGTCTATTCTTCTGCATATCATCTCCCCACTAGCCTCATCTTCTCTGTCTACACCCATCTCCATCACTTTCCCGCCTCCCCCCCCAGAACAGTTGGTAGGATCCATCATACCGGGTCACTGGTGTCCGCAGGGCCGCTGGACGTATTGAGGTGCTCGATGATCTCCTTCAGATCCTGGGCCATCCTTTTCAGCTGGGCATCTACGTTCTCTGCTAGCTTGTACCTGAGTACAGGAAGGCAAGACAGTGCAGCTCAGGAGACCAAAGACACACTGCCTGGTCCTATGCAAGACCCCTAACCCTATAATAAAACCTCTATACATGGCATAGAGCGATACCCACTTAATAAAAACCACAGCTTACAGAGCATGCGGGAGACTGTAGCGGCTTTAAAAAAAGCTGGTTAACACCTAAGTGCTACTACATCTAGCCGTTCACCAGTAAGACCTACGTCCGCTCCCGTTCCTCGTCGGCATTCTGCATGTAGATGGTGCCGCTCTGCTCCTTCACCGACTCCTCCAGAGGACATAGCAGGTCTTCCAGCTCCTTCTGCTGTGACAGGATGAAGTCTAGCTCCTGGTCCAGCCTGTGCAAAAGCCATGATACAACCACATCAGGACCCTTCCTCAGTCATGCCCACCAAACATTTCCGCTGTGATGCAAATGAAATCATCAATTTGGGTTCAACAACTGCACAGATTAGATTAGCATGAAAAATCTTCTACGCTAAAAAAAAAAAAAGGATCCCATAAGTTTTCATGCAGCATGGGCAGCGTGACGTCAGCCATGCAGTCACAGACTCAACAACTGCGCCCACTACCTTGATGCATCTCATTGGACATCAGACTCTACCTTCTCTGGTCCAGTTTCACCTTCTCCATTTCCGTGTGCAGGGTTGTAATCTAGGGTAATGGCGGTATAACAGGAGTTTAAGTTTCAATAAGTTAAATTTAAGACTAAGACCTTTTTAAGACCATTATAAATGCAATTTAAGACGCATTTCACATCCAAACTGGTAAAAAAAACTAAAAAAAAAACTATGAAGGATATGAAGGAAAATCCGAGTTCCAGAAATACTTGTAAATTAATTTATTCATTCAGCATGAACATTCAACTATTTTTTTTTGATGAGAGAAGATGACAAGTTGTAATGCGAGTTAAAGGCTGACACTAGGTAGGGTTATGCGCCAATGAACAATGAATTCTGAACAGGCTATACAGTTTGTAGTTAGTGGTTATTAGTTCCACCTTGGTTTCGTTTTGCAGTTATTTACAGTGTGATCATTACAATTTTCTCCAAAACACACATAAGAGCAAGACTTAAGCTAATGTAACTTTTTAAAAGAAATGTTGACTTCATAAAAATGTCATGACATTTTGTTTACCTTAAAATGTCTTCATGAAGACATTTTAAGGTAAAAAAAAATTCAGATTAACATTGCTGTTTTTACTTTTTAAGGACTTATGAAATCAGCGCATAATATTATGTCATTATTTCAAATCAATGAAACTGAAGATGCAGTTGGTCTTGTCAGGTGCCAGAAAAAGAACATGGTGTGTGAATTAGGTAGGCGCCCCCCCTCACCCTCAGGAAGCCAAGGCCGGCGGGTCAGACCTCCTTACCTTCTCTCCATTCTCGATGAGCATGCGGTCCCAAGCGTTCACCTGTGTGGCCTGCTGCAGGAAGTGTCTCTCCTGGTCTTCCAACTCCAAGCTCCATTTGTTAATGAGGGTCTCCAGCTGGGTGTAAGACATCACTGGCGGGGCACTGGGGGGGGGGGGGGGGGCAACAGGCCAAAGTCTGAGACAGGAGGAACCAAAAGAGACCCGCAGCCAAAGACGAGCATGCTGGGCTGGCTTCACCTGACAGATGCGGTTGTGGAGGTGGCGGTAAGGACAGTGCTAACAGGCGCCATGGTGCCTACGGGCTTCAGGCCCAGGGAGAATGACGTGGCACCGCTGATGGCTGCAGTTGCTAGGATACACAAGAATACTCACTTATGGCCGCCGCAGTAAAGTTCCAGATAAAACTTGGGCGAATGTCGGTCTGCTGGCTGATACCTGTGGTGGCTGCACTGGTAGTCACTGCCCCCAGGGATGGCTTGAGTAAGAGACCCAGGCTGCCACTGGACACTGATGTAGTGGCAGTGCTGCCCGCTGTGCTCACCGATCCCACTGTCAGTGAGAAAAGGATCACTGGTCTTCAGAAGCATCCCTAACATTAACAGTCCAAGCTGATGGCTCAGGGGAGTTTTACTTCTAAAATACATACTGAAGGCAGAACTAAAAAAATTATTGGTTCAGAAAAATAACCACAGATACTAGAGGAGGTGGGTCCAAGCAACTAGAGGAGGCAGGACCAAGACATGTGATTGGCTGGTCATACCACCTCTACTTCTTTGAATCCACCTCCTCTACAATCTGACTGGCTCTCTCTGAACCAATCATTTTCCATTCTGCCCTACGAAACATTTTTGTGCAAGTAAAGCTCCCATGAGCGACTGCTTTCCAAGCTAAAACACAACACTGTCCAAGAGCATCTCTTAAGTACATTATCTTCGGAAAACCCAACTGCAGTCTAGTATACAGAAACTCTTATTTAACTCTAGCCAGTAAAGACTTATGTTTGGTATTTTTAGGGCAGGACAACACCATGACTACAGATGAAACAATGAGCATTATGTCTGTGCACTCTACGTGGAGATATTTTAATGTCATTTTTGGATAGGAAACGCACAGGTGAATCCCGCTGGGGCCGTAGGCACTGCAGAGGCAATGGGTGCTGAGAAGAGGGAGGGGGCTGCAGCCTGGGTAATGGGAGCAGCGGCGGAGGCTGGAGCCGGGGTGGCTGGGAAAGACAGGAAGGCGGCGGATGAGCAGACCTGTGCATCACAACCTAAATAATCTCTGGTTCAGCTTCTAGGTCCAAATCAGCTACTTGTTTTTCAGCTGGTGGCTTGTAAGACCATTTTCATTGGGTTATGGAGTGTGAGGTTTTTTTAAAAAAAAAAAATAATAATTGAAAACTTATGTTGGTCTTTTTTTCTTTTTCTATAGTGCATGAAGGCACTGTGCTATTGTCACGGCACTAATGTTCTATTCACTATTACCGCACCGATTTTTTATTAAATAGATGTGGTTCAAAATTTTACAAAAAATGGGCACTGACTTGACCAAGGAAACAAGTTGAGAACCTCTGACAAATGCATTGTTTCAACCAGATATTGCTGAACAGAAGACTCCCAAGAACTACATTTGTGCAGGAAATGTTACTAGTCTTCGATGTGCTTTTTCTCAAATACCTGAAGGTTTGATTCCAAAAGCAAAGCCAGAACCCTGGATTGCAGCGCCTGCAGCTGTGGAAGCTGGAACACTCGAAGCAAGAGTCAGACCTGGACACAGAGAAAACAGGCCTTGCATTTAAGTGCAACACACAAAGGCAGAGGGTGAAAACAAAAACAACTGAACTGTAATTTCAATAAAATACCATCATTTCTAATTAAATGACATCTTCACTATAGCACAATTTATACTAAATATAGTATTCAATCAGCTGAAGTCATTCTGAGATCTAGAGATCACAGGTAAGGAAAATCTATTTAACTCCTGCAAGCATTTCAATAAATACTTTGTAACAGTGATTACGATACTGTGTCTTAAAATAAATGTACTCATTGGTGGATTGAGTTCATTTAATATTATTGGGATGTGTGTGCACATTCTTATAGAAATATGAAGTGATATCTCACCGGGTGTAGGACCCCCTAGGGAAAATGTGGGCTGGGTTGTGGGGGCAGATGTACTAGCCCCAAAGGAGAAGCCCGCCCCAGCCGGAGCTGTGCTTGACGCAGTGGTGACCTGAACTTTGGTCACGCCGAAACTGAATCCACCCGACGGCTGGGCGGTGGAGGCGCCTCCGAGGGAGAAACCCCCCGCGGAGGGCTGGGATGTTGCCGCTGCTGCAGGTGCCGCTGTGGCTTGGGTGGAGAGACCCCCCCCAAACGTAAACCCCGAGCCTGAGGAGGAAGCTACCAAGGAGCCCAGCGTCAGTCCTGTTGTGGCAGGCTGGGATGTGGTTAGACCCAGGCCAGGCTTGGGAGTGGAAGTGCTGAGTATTGGAAATATATGAAGAAAATCAAAAGGCTTGATGCATAACCCAACACAGTACAAAAACAATTCTGCAATTTCACAGTAAAATGAAACACAAACAAGGTATACATATGGGGAAAATTGGAGCCATCTTTAGATAAGATTATCTGCTAATCAAAAGAAGATAAGAACAATTAGCATACTAGAGCATAGGTATTTGCACTGGTCACCACAACCATTATATTTCTTAGATTATTCTTTATAGCAATTAACCTTAATACAGCAACCAAATTCTCAGCTGAGCAACCTGAATCAATCCAGTTTTACATGACAGAGCCCAAAAGCAAGTGGTACTTTCAATACTATCCTCACCCAAAAGAGAAGCCTCCCCCAGTACTGCTACTCTGTGCTGGGGTGCCAAAGCTGAAACTTGACTGTGTAGCTCCCTGAGAAGGCAAGGAGAAGAAGCTGGTGGCCTGAGCGGTCGTCGCAGGGGCTTGAGCCGGGGTCTGCATTGCAGAACCAAACGAAAAGCCCCCACCGGCTGCAGGGGCTGGTGTGCTGTTGGTCAGCCCAAAGCCAGTGGAGGGTGCAGCCCCAGCTGCAGGGGCTGGTGTGCTATTGGTCAGCCCAAAGCCAGTGGAGGGTGCAGCCCCGGCTGCAGGGGCTGGTGCGCTGTTGGTCAGCCCAAAGCCAGTGGAGGGTGCAGCCCCAGCTGCAGTCTTTGGCGTACCGAAGGAGAACCCTGTGTTGGTCTGGCCAAAATTAAACCCACTCATTTTGGCTCCTGGGAAGAAAAGAAAACATGAATGACATCACCAAACATTATATAAAACAAACAAATTCAAAACAAGTCAACATATAAAACACACACAAGTTGAACGATAAATGTAATGCTAATATCAGTATGTAAGCACTTTCCATCTCTTTACTGTATCGGTATTTAACGGAGACTCCTTCACTTTGCCTAAATAAAATAAAGAACAAAAATATATTAATATGTTCTGCATGTTTCTACCAATCATTTCAATGTACGGAACTCCGTTTGCAAGAAAGAAATGAAAATGCAATGATACAGTTAGAGTGATATTTTCTCCCAGGTTTCAATTATGCATCAACTTTTTACCTACTAATTAGTTATTTAATACAAGAGAGCTTATCAGGAAACGTTGACTACCAATACACTAGGTAGTACGAAGCAACCAATACAAAACTGTAATCAAGTTAGCCAAATACGTTTTTAAAAACTAGGTAAAGCTATAACTCTGAACTGTAATTTCTACAATTACGCTACACGAAAAATTTCAAATTAGTAACCGGCTTAGTTATAACTTTAAAAATTATTCAATACAAAACTCAGGTGCGTTATTCGGTATTCGCTAAAATTAGCTCCGCTGACATTTTCCGAATAAAAAAAATGGCGACAAAAATATTTGACAACATTTTAAACACAAGACGTTCTTACTGTACTATATATACTTTTCAACAAATCATATATTAATTATAACATTACCTTCTTAATGTACTTTAATGAAATAACCTGCCACCGACAACCCACGTCTTCATATACAAAACTAGCGGCAAGGAGATCCGTCACTCTTGCGCGACTCACAAGTTTAGGACCCAGAAGGCAACAACGGTAATGCCTGCTCTATTTCAGTCAAATGCATTATATTAAATGCATGATTCTGTGATGGAAAAACGACAAGACATTGGGTATAGTATTAATAGGTAAATCAAATCAAAATCAAAATTAAAGAAAACGACTCATTAGGTAGCTTTCTTCCCGCTGAAATGCAATTTCTATGTACTTTGGATAATGTGGCACATCGGGACTTTCTTTTTTACTATTGAAACAAGTATTTAACTCTCGACACATTCTCAACGATACCAAATACAACAAGATATAGAATTGCGTTGAACTGCTTAATAATATTAAAGGAGAAAGAAAAAACAAATACCTACTAAGGATCCATTGCAACAATCAGAAAATTCTCCAATAAAGGACGCAATTGCAGGGCTTTTCTGTGTTTCATAAATTTAAGTGATTCAACATATAGATTAAATCGTTCTTCCAATATTCTATTTAGGAATTAACACAAATACATTGACATTTATGTATTAAGTATTTACATATCACAAGAAGAACATTGACTACAATATCCATATTCTCCTCTAGACACATCGGGACTAGAGGGGGAGGGGTTCTTGGGAGAATGTCTCTTTATAGTTCTGATTTTTTTTGGAAACTGGAATATTATTTGAATGTGCCCTTTAAATTGTATTTTGACTGGCATTGCACATATTTGGATGTGCTTAACACAATCATTATCGTGTTTTTATGTTAGCTATTTATATATAATATCCCGTGAAATCTATATTTTATCTCAATCGTTAATTTGATCAATTAAAGCATGTGGATTGGGTCAAAAAAGCAGGCATGTGACCAACCAGCTACATATATTGCCGCCCTACATCCTCTCCACTGCATGATGAGTGACTTGGGCGTGCGTCCTGTACCGCTGGATCTACGCTTGCTGAGGGTGCTCTAGCACCCCTGCTGGTAGTTAGTGGTAATTTTGTGTCAATACTTTAGGGCAGGGCTGGGCAGGGCAATCTTATTCGCAAAGTGCCGGTGTCTATGTGGGTTTTCGCTGCAACTCCCTAATTAGATTACTAATTAGAGGACTGATTGGTTGTAGAGTCCTCATACCTGGGTTTGAACAGTCGACCTACAGGTTATCCCAGAAACCTGCATACACACTGGCCCTTTACGGATAAGATTGGCAACCCCTGCTTTAGGGATTCGTGTGAATGCCTATAGTTTCCGCTACAAAAGATAGCGCAATGTTCATGATCTCGCAGTGTCTCAGAGGGGATTTACCTATTATTTCTCAAAAAAAGAGTACTGTTGTTGGGTGTTGATAGCTACCGATCATACAAAAGTCTATTGCAGCGTTGCTAACTTTGGTCAGCTGGCTGAGATTTTTAATTGGAGACAAGTACGCACAAACGTTTACATGTATGTAACAGTTTTATTACCTTGTACAGAGTCTGTAGAGTTTGCAACCTACCCCAGCACTTTTGATGTAGCTAATTTTAGGTTTACAATGGAATAATATGGATGTGCCGTAAGATTTCTAACATGAGTGTGAGACTGAAAGCGTGAGTGTCAGGCCCGATGCGTGAGAGTTGGCGGCCTTGGTATTGGTCGTTAAGATTTTCAGAACCCTGAGCTAAAAACCGTCTTCCCGCGCGTTTGCGTCCGTCTTTCTGTTCTTATTGCTTAAGGTGGCGTTTAACACGGGCACCGAAAATGTGTAAGATATTAGCCCTCTGGACCCATGATATATATGTACATGCTGAGCCTATGCATAATTTTATTCAACATTATAGCCTGCATTTTTACATGCTTCTCTTCATGTTACTGTTAATTTAATTTTTGTTTTGTGACATATTGTCCTCTTTGAGGTGCAGTTTTAAAATGAATGGTTTCAGTTTATTTCAGGATTATATTTGGATCAAAAAAATTGCAAGAGTATATTTGGAGATACGTACCCTACTAAGCAAAAAAAAAAAACTTCAATGTGGGGAATATGAAATGACTCGCTTGTCAAAGAGCCGCTTGATCATCTCTGAAAGGCACTCATTTGCTGCACAATAAGCTATTCCGCATTTGTAATTTGCAATTAAAATGCAGTTCTTTGAGATGAAGTGGAGGAAGGGACAGCAGCTGCTTTGGTCGTGTGTGTAAGGCTGACACGCTTTAGGCTTGGGCCCTCAGGATATGTGAGAGCGTTCAAAATATCCAGTCCTTGGTGTGCAATTGTTTGTCTGTCATCCACTTATTCTGCAGTTGCTACAAGATTCTTTCTCAAAGGATATTTCTTTGTATAGCTTTTCTCAAGCCTGGATTTCAGCCCAAGATGGAAGACAGGCAACCCGCTAGTTCAGTTTTGTACGACAGAAGTAAAATCGAGAATCTACCCCTGATTTAAGAAGGTTTCGCTAACATTCGCTAACATTCGCTAACATTACCACAGTGGAGTTCGCATGTTCTCCTCGTGGCCGTTGTTGGGTCTTCTCCAGTTTTCCTCCAGTCTAGAAACAGGCTAATGTGGAGTTGCCACACTGTCCTAAGGTGTGACTGTGTGTGTGAATGGTGTGAGTGCCCTGCAAGGGGGTGGCACCCCATCCTGGGTTATTCCCTGCACCTCAATAGGATGAAGGGATACAGAAAATGGATGAAGGGATACCTAACATGTATTGCCATACTGAAATAGAGTGCAGTATAAATTAGTAGAATTTTAAATCGCATCAAATAAATGAAAATTGACAAAATTGCAATAATCCATTTGTATTGTAGATGGGACATTTTATTGTTCTTTCTGGAAAAAAAATCCAGATATGGAATCATGGGGAACAAAACATTGTCCATCTTAGCCAGGCTCCCGATTATGTATATTCAATGAAATTTAAGTCTCTGACATTTTCGGACCCACTACAGAAATTTTAGGGCAAAGTTCTATTCTGTGTGTGGTTTTGTGGGATGTAGGAGAGAGAGAGACAGTAAAGACACAGTCTGTGTACAAAACAAACAGACTGGGTTTCCTCCAGATGATTCAGTTTCTTCCCAAAATCCAGAGGTTTGTGTTATAGGACAATCGGTGGCTCTATATTGCCTGTTATACATGTGTCTGCTTCGGATTGGACAGGTGTCACATTCAGGGTATCCCCTGCACTGTGCGTCGTGAAGATTGTTGGATACTATAGAGATGAAAGCCGATATGTTTACAGCAGGCTGTGCGCCTCGCCGCATGTGCCGTCTGCATCGCAGCTGCTCTCGTTGCCGTCGGCGTCAGACAGCAGGCCGCTGCCGGTGCAGCGTATTTGGCACTCAAGCTGAGTGAGCCTCTGCTTAAGCTTCTGCTGTGTGGCCGTGTACTCGCCGAGCATCCTGGCAAACCGGGTCTGGAGGGTGTCCAGCGAGGCCTCTAGCCGCTCGACCTTTTCTTCCATCTCCTCCCCGCCTAGCCCTGCCCCCATGTTCTCATCCAGCAAACCTTCTTTCAGTAGGATATCCCGGCCCCGTTCCTCCAGTGCCTTCTTGGCATCTGGGTATTCCATTACTGCCTCCATAAGATCATCCTTGGAAAGGCAGAAGAGGTCAGAGTAGCCGATGCTACGGATGTTAGCAGTCCTGCGGTTACCCATCTTGCTGCCATGGATGTTGAGGATACTGATCTCACCGAAGCAGCTTCCCGATGTCAGTGTAGCGAACTGAGTGACACCATCATCCGCGACCACTGCCAGCCGACCCTCCTTGATGATGTACATCTCTTTGCCGATGTCACCCTTGCGGCAGATATAGTCACCGGGACTGAAGACCTGTGGTCGCAGCTTCAGGACGAGTTCCACCAACAGACCAGCCTCGCAGTCCTGGAAGATGCGTACCTTCTTAAGCGTCTCCAGGTGTACGTTGATGGCGATTTCAGCCCGGAGCTTGTTGGGCAGATTCTTCAGCACCTCCTGCTCATCCATTGTCTTCTTGTTGGTCCAAAGGTAGTCAAACCACTTGATGACACGCGCCTCTAGGTCCTTGCTCACCTTGCGGAACTGCATGTAGTGCTTGATGGCATCGATGCGAGACTGGAATTCTGCCCGTGTGGCGTTCATATTCGAGATCATTGCACCCACGTTTCCCACGATGGTAGCAAAGATCAGTACGCCCACAAGGAAGTCAAAGACTACAAAGAGGTACTCCTCGTCCCGGACAGGTGGAGGCATCTCCCCAATTGTGGTTAGGGTGAGTGTGGACCAGTACAGGCAGTAGATGTATCCACGGGTCAGTGAACTGAATTCAGGGTCGGTGATGTTGGGGTACACCCAGGTATCAGAGCCGAAGCCCAGTGACTTGGAGATGGCAAAGTAGATGCAGGCATTCCAGTGTATGATAACCAGGATGTAGAGCACTAGGTTGCAGATGCGGAATATATTGGGGTAGCTGGTGCGTGTCTCAGTGCGGTCGAAGAATTCGAACAGACGGGAGAATCGAAGCAGTCGGTTGAACCGCAGCTGTGGCTTGTGTATGCCCAGGATGATGTAAGCTAGGTCCGTCGGTAGGATGGACAGCGTGTCCAGTTTGAACTGGGTTGTGTGGATGTAGTTGTCCCGTAATTTCGGCAAGTCCTTCACTAGCAAGCCCTGCTCCAGGAACCCTACAGAGAAAAATAAACCACACCAGGATGGTGTGACTGAGTTTCGCTCTGATTGTGGAGTACAAACCTCAGTTTATTTAAAACTTTACTGAGTTTATTTTAGCAACCAATGTGGCTGCTTGAAAGCATCCAGGTAATTTGTGGCTGAATTTAGACACTTGAATGAAAATTATGGGTTGTAAGAGAATCACCCTATAGCAATAGCTGAATTAAACACAAGTACCATAAAATATTTGGTTTAACAGACAGAAAAATGTACTTTTGTACAAGGCTGGCTCCAGGCTTCAGATGGAGGTAGGAATCAGGGTGGAGGGTGGGATTTTAGTACAAGGTTTATTTACAAAAAAAAAAAACTTTTTTTAGTCTTATTTCGTATTCATCTATTTACTTCGTATAATTTTGCAAATTCTGCTTTTGGTTAGCAATTTTCCTGCTAATTGGGTGGGTCAGAAGAACACTCAGTCTAACCAGTGCGCAGCCGAACACAGGAGTCTAGGATGTAGACTGCGTCAGAGAGGTAGTCCAGCACGAGCCACAGGATGAAGCCTTCCATCTGTAGCTCATCAAAGCAGGCCCTGTGTGTAGACAGAGATATGGAGGGAGAGCCGCAGAATACCACTGAGGAAAACAAACAACCTTTTATCTTCAAACACCGACATTATAAAATAAGTGGATCAGGCAGCATGTCGATCATGAACTTTTGATCTTGGGAGGTGCTGGACTGTCACCTGACAAAGGAAAGATGATTTAGACCAATTCACCCGCTAAGAAATAAGTGGGAGTTCAGCCTGACCTTGTGGAGCAGGTGGACTGAGCTGTGAATTCAACGAGCGGTCTGTGGCGTGATTAACAGCCTTGGGAATGCTGGGCCAGGAAATGGGGAGCTATGTGTGCCTGAAGGCTACAACTTTAGATCTCATAGGTGAAACTGCTGTATAGAGATCCACTTCATACACAGGTTTTAAGTAAACATAAAGGCTGAATGAGTACAACAGGTACAAAGTTATTAAAATCAAAATATTAAAATCATCTACATAATGAACGTGACACGTGGCATGTAGTCTTTGTTGTAGTCTGAAGGTGTGAATTTGCTGCATCTCTGTACCTGGCCACTAGGAAGCACCAGTTATATAGTACAGCCGTCGCAATTACGAAGAGCCACCGGTAATATATGTCATCTGCAGGTGCCAGGATGAACACATCAGACTTCTTTCTGAGGGTCCCAAGAGAACATGATATAAAATCAGGAGCTGGTGACAAAGCAATCCTTGGTATGATATTTCAGCCATATCATGAATATGCATCTTATCTGTTAGAGAGAAACTGCATGTATTCCCCGTAAATTTTGAAAAGGAGCCGTTGGATCTGTCACCGGGCATACTTGGGACGGTTGATTTTGGTGCCGCTGCCGTCGGGTTGGCTGTTGCTGAAGCGACTGGGCGCGACCTGCAGGTCAGGCCCGCGGAACCTCTCCAGGAATGAGTCGGGCCGCTGTTTGTCCTCCTCTACCAAGCTCTTGTGGGCCCATTCCCTCAGCGTAATCACCATGCCTACCAGGCTGTGAGAAGGCCGAATGAATCATGGTGTATCATCTACAGATTCACCAACCTGGGATTCACCCTATTGGACACCCCCGCTCACCGTGACATGGCTCCCCTTCCACGGAAGGATCTGTCGGAGTTCAGGCCCTGGGCCTCGATGGTGCCCACCCTCTGCAGCTCAGAGCATGTGTCATCACACATAGAGTGCACACTGTGAGAACGAGGTCACAAGTGCAAGATCAGGTGGGGCACAGAAGAGCCAACAACCCTCCATACTACACGGAATGCTCATTAAAGGCTTATTAATATTCATAAAGAAGTGCTACCTGATTGGTCAGTGATGATCTTTATATCATGAAGCTATTAGGAAACTAGCTCCTGTTTTGTAGTGTAGGACACTAAAATTAAGATAATCTTTGGGCTGTGATGCTTTTGGGATATGCTGCTCTTTTGTGGTGCAAAAAAACTAGCCAAGTTAGCTTGGGTGAAAGCAGCCAAGCAGGTAGTGCTTCCTATTTGAATAATAATGAACCTACTTGCCGGAACACATGAAGCAGCTCCGCTCACCAGCTCATGGTGCTGTCGGGTCTCTCAGACTCCTCTTCCATGGACGTCTTCACTGAGAGCCTGTGCACTGAAAGGTCCGAGCTCTCCACCGCCACCTGTCCGGTCATTTTCCTGCTACAGGGACTCACAAAGCGAGTTGCTTGGGTTAATGGAGATCCTGCTAGCCGAGATCATGGTACGTAGGTGTTAACACCGCTGTATTGTACAATGCACTCTTCTCACAAGCAGAGGATCGAATGAGTGTGGTGTCAACTGCTTCAAGCGGGTGTTAACATTTTCCCATTTACTGCTACTCTGCCGGTACACTTCTAGCACTGAACTATACTTCATAGTCACCCTTGTGTTTCGGATAATATTTCTAGTGAAATGTAAGTACATAGCTCAAAGAAAGTAGAAGAGCCCAGAGTTGCATAACTGCATGTCATCCATCAGCTGGTCTGTTGCCTTAAAGGTTTGATATTTAGTACTCTTCAAAAACTTCTTGTTTTGCCCAACATCATCACAGTCAAACCATTTGATGGAGACACATGGCTGTCGACAGGTTTTTTAATTTTTTCTGTTGCAGGTGTAAGTTAGAAGAGAGATAGCAGAGAAAAGCACTAGAGCACTCAGTTCATGAGTGTTGCATTAATGAGCCTCATTGGCATGGAAACCACTTTCAGGTAATCCCACCATTGATGGAGGTGTGTGACTACATCTTTGGAGAACAAAGGAGATCTGCCAACAGAAACCCAGCATCATCTGGCTCAGGGAGGCTGCTGTCACTATGGAGACAACCTTGGCACCCATAGCAACGACAGATATGGCTACGATGCTGCTCTCACTCATCAAGGGAGAGGTGTACAGGGAAGGATTGTGGATGAAGGAACGGAGAAGATAGTGAAGAGATCAAGAGCCTTGGACCACTTGTACAGCAAGCACTTTGGCTGTCCACTTGGTGCTCTGATTACAGGTCCTTGAGATGCTAGCAGCTGGGACCATCTCACCAACATCAAGTGGCCCTACAGTGAGAAGCCAAGTATGCATGTGCACAAGATAGACAACATTCCCATTATTATTTTAATCCCGCCTATGGAATAGTTGAAAATGATCATCAAAGTGCACAATTGAGCAACTTAGCATTTATATCTTGCAGGAACGCAGCCAGTTTTCAGCTCCTGCTTTGAATGTTGCATTCACACTTCTCGTTCGGGGTGTAACCGAAATCTAAAGAAGCAAACTCCCTGTAGAAACCGACAGAAACAATGAAGATCGAGCTTTAGAGCAACCTGCTCCTTGCCCTCTCAACATTAAAGAATGTCAGCAAAAGCTGTGTCTCCACCCAGAATTATGTTCGCAAGTCAACAGCACTTTGAGTCGTCCCATCATAAGGGAGAGAAACATAAAAGACGACTCACCTGCTTTAGGATCTCTTTGTTGCTGGCTGGATCAAATCTCTGTGTTTGTTCAATCTGAATCAGCTAAGTCTCAGACAACGTCCCCATAGTTCCAAGTAGTAAGAGTGATCCCTGCTGTCACCTGCCAGTCCCTCGCTGTTTTCTCCAACTTTTTGTTCTTTTTAAAAGGTGGATCGCAGTCCCTGCCAGCCAGTGCCAGGCTCAGATAGCGCCTTAGTGGGTCTAGGACCGGTTTCTGAGAGACACTGGGGCATCCTGTGGTCCTCATCACTCAGGGGAGAAGGGGGTGGGTGTGCAGACGAGGAGGAGGATTAGCATAAAACACTCCAGAACCCACACAGCCCTCTTTCTCTCCCATAGTGACATCCAATATCTCCACATTTCTCTGCATCTTAATCATAGGAATCACAGCATCCCCCCAGCTTTGTGTGGCAGGCTTTCCTAATCACATAAGACCCCCTGTGACTTTGATCAGGAGCAGGGTGTAGGTCCCTCATTCCATCCCGCCTCTTTATTATGGCTAGTCCACATAGATGGCTCACCAGCTTGACTGATATCGACCCCTGATAATTAATTCAGCACACTGGGGCCACACCCATCGTCCAGTTTGAAGCTCAGAGGTGCTAAATTGGTGTGGGGATTGAGGAGACTCAGAGTAGCACTGGGGGGAGGGGGCGGGGGGGTTCCTCAGGGAACAAGTGAAAATGTTATTAGGCCATTGGCCCCTGGGGGCCATGGTGACAAGCGGCAGGCGTGATCGTCAGCATTCATCAGGTAGCTGCAATGCTGCGGAAAACAGGTGATTAGGGGTGCATAACCTTGGGATGATGCCCAGTGAGACAGGCAGGGACTAGCAAAGAGACAGGGGCCATCTTCCTGGTAAGAGAAGGGGAAGCAAAGAATAGAGAGAAAGTGAGAGAGGTGTCATAACTTATGCAGTCAGATGCCATCCCCAATTCATCTCATCTGCCAGGAATAGTCTCTCTCTCATACACACACACACACAGGAAGCCAGGCCTATCTGATTATCCTAATTACACCCAGTCCCTTTGATGTAAAAGCTGGTCATGTCATCTGGTTCTTACCTCATCTCCAGTGTTACTGCAGCTCCCTCCAGCACTCTGGACAGCTTGACTGACCCCACCCCCAAACTCAAGGTGTGCCGTCCCATTGGTTAAACTGTCTGCAGGGCCCACCCACTGACAAAGACCTTGACACGATTAGACAAACGGGCTTGTTTTGCTTGGCTGGATTTTTCTAGAAACTCTCGAATGAATTTGAATAATTGTAATCCTGATGTGATCGTTTCATTGAATCATATACAGCACGTGCAAAAAAAACACTTAAATTTTCAGAATCTAAAACGGCAAAAATTCGTTTATTACATATGATTCCCCAACAAGAGTTTGAAAACCTGCAAAAAGAAATAAATCCAATGAGGGAAAAAAAAGTTTTCCATTTTTTATTTTCCATTATGTAAAAAGCACATTGAGTATACATGGACACACACTAAAATGCTTTCATAGCTATGGAATGTATTAGAGTCCGCCTGGGTAGGATGTACTATGTAGTTTTTGGTAAATTGCATATTGGTATAAAGACATCCACTGTAATGGTACATACAGAACAAAGAGAGGGAAAGAGCGCAGCGCTTCCAGCAATACTGCAAGTTTGGTTCACACGTTCCAATGTTCTCCAGCTACCACATACAATCTTAAAATAACCTCAAGTCTCAAAAAAATACAGCAAAACTACAACCCTTGCTTTATTTAACCCTCCAGGAAACAAATATGCAAATAAAATGCACAAGGAGGCTCAGAAGGACCTGAGCCTTTGCACCAAGGCACCTGAAAGCGGAGTCGTCTCGTTGGACAAGATATGAATGCATTTTGATGTGTACCTTCTCTAGTCAAACCACCATACATGGGGGGCAAAGAGAGAGATAGTCTGGCCTTTATAATCCAATGCTTCCCCCCACACCCACCCCTCAATCCCAGGCCTTTGTCATGATTTCAGCCAAGAAAAAAAAACAAGATGCTTCTTAATTATGGCTGCATTGATTCCTTGAAGTCAGAAGCCTTTTAACCAGCAAATGGCTTGCGGGAGAGGTTCCGGGTCGGAGGAGACTGCCGTGGGTGGGCTGCCCCCAAACCTTCACCCCGCCCTGTGTTACACCTTCTTCATGCCCCGGCCCATCAGACAGGCGAAGACCGTCATCACCATTTTGGGCTTCACTTCCACCAGGTCCTCTGGCAGGGCGTAGACGCGGGCACCGATCTTCCTGGCCATGGAGACGGCGTACCTGCAGGGCATTGGGTAGGGAGTATCCTTGTCAGGACTGTAGGGTTTACCAGATTGTGGTCATTTTGAAAATTTAATGAAGCTCTTCTCATTTCAAATATAGACACTCCCATGTGTAACAATGTGAAACATCCATCCCAATTATTTATTTAGTTGACGTGTTTATCCAAGCAGAGTCAGACAGCCCCTGGAGCAATTGGGGCTTGCTCAATGGCCCAATGGTGACATCACTCCACCGACTCTAGGATTTGAACCAACGACCTTCCGATCATAGCCACAGCATCCTAACCCACTAAGCCCATTTACCCTGGTCAAGGTCACAATAATAAACATGTACTGGAGTTTCCATAGGATAATTCTGTATAATTTTCATTGAGTGCCTTTCCCAACAAAGTTGGAAAGATTTCAGAGTGACTTTGCAAGAGCGTCCTCAAAGGATCAGGGGCAACGATGGACATGTGAACTGGGGAAACTCACTTGGCATTGTCCAGCTTGTCCTCTTCCATGAGCATGCCCGTCTTCACCAGGTCGTAACTGATGCTGCCTGGCTGGATGGCGTCAATCAGGTCCACGACAGGAAGACTGGTGCTGATCTCTCTGTCCTACAAGTCCAAAAGAAAGCCAAAAAGGTCTCAAGCGGAATTCACCCCGTCCTCTGATGGGATGAGTTCTCGACTATATACAAACCATTCACATAACACACTTTGACATCATAAGGAACAGCAGGAACATATATAGCATTAGATAACAATGCCAACCTTGAAGTTTGCTATCTTGGTCTTCTTTCCAGCTTCCGCTAAAGTCTTATTCACCCAGTTGACTATGATTTCATCATTGGCCTTTTCGCCATGGCCCAGGTCTTCTAGTACATTGAGGGTGTACCTGGGGGAAGGAGACCTGGTCAGGTTTCTGTCATGAATCCATACATTCAGCGATCATGACCGTTTTGGAGGTCAATCCTTGGGGATTTTTGCAACCGTTTCCCTTAGCTTTTACCAAGTAGTTCACCACACAACGACAGTTCACAACACTATGTTATTGACACAGGGATAATTCATTAAGGCAATCAATGTCCATGTGTCCCTTAAAGAGGATGCTCCTTGAGGCGTGCTAAGGTTGACTGGCACTGTACTGTATATCCCCTTTACTTATTAAATGCTACATATTCTCTGTCCTGCTGTTGCTATTGTTTGCACAGTTATTTATCTCAACCTTGCTTTTTTTGCACACATACTACTAGAATGACAGTATCTGTCATAATACTCTATTCCTTCAAACTAGTATTGTTATTGCTTTTGTAGACTGCACTGTATGTTCTCTCTCTCTCTGCTCTCTCTGCACTGTATTGTTCTGTCCTGCCCGCACTTGTGTTGTCTTGTGTCGTTTCTGTTTTTGTTCTTTGTGTTTCACCATGTCATTTTGTGTACACTTGTACGCGGGGCACATACTGAAATGCCATGGAATGTTTTAGGGTACTGTGTATATGACTGAAATGACTTGACGCTTTAATGTTCATGTGAAACATGAAGGTGTGAACAAACAAACATGGGACAGCTGGGATGTGAGATCATTATGGCGGTTTCCCAATGCACTGACAGGGTACATCCTCATGGCTAGCCAAGCGCAAGGCTATCATTCCTGCTATGCCGTGTGTGTGGTTTGTGTGTGTGTGTGTGTGTGTGTGTGTCTCCCACCTTCTCATCAGCTGCCACACCAGAGCCAGGGTTAGTGTGGCGTTGCCATCGTTCAGATCCTGTCCGCCGATGCCCACCAAAGAGAACTTGGCCTCCTTCTTACCCAGATCCACAGCATAGTTGCAGTTCTCCAGCTGCACAGAGAGGGAGCCAGAGAGCACACGTGGCAGGTTAGCTGCAGAACAGAACACACACGCCTCTTGTGGAGAATGTAACATCACGGTGCAGCAGAGGTACGCCTGCAGTCCACAGGATATTCCTGAGATCACGGTTGAGGATTTCACCCACGGTTTACTCAACTTTGTGGCCAGAACAGCAGAATTCTCTGCAATAATGACTCGTCAAGGTACCTTTTTCATATTGGCTCCGATTTTGGGGTAAGGTGGTTTGTTCACTTTGTTGTTCCAGTCGACCGGAACCTTAATCTTCTCATACAACTGTAAGATCACCAGGGCATCCTGGAGGTCACTGTGGGTCGGGAAAAGACGACACCAGATGTTTGAGGTCATGCGTGTCGTTAGGTGAAATGAAGATGGCATGTTTTGTATTTTATCTGAACACTGTAAAAACTGAAATGGTGAACTGATGCAGGGCTAGTGGTCAGACATGGCACTTACCCATAGAGGTGGTTCACGTGCGGGTTTACACCCAAGGAGTTCATCCAGTTACGGAAGGTTCTTTCCTCTCTGGTCTCCCCTGAGGGGAGGCGAACATCTCTCAGTCAAAGCCACTGCCCATTCACATCCTATTCCTGGGATTTTAACGAGCTCAAAACATACAGCACAGTCCCTCCATATTGCTACTGCGGCTCCACCACTAGGGGGAGCTCCGCCACAAGAAGTAGCACATGACTACGATCTCAACTGACTGTCCTATTAATACTTTCCACAGTCGTTTGTATTAAAAATAGAAACTTTAGCAAGGAAAATCAGCTTGGGATTTCACATTATAAACAGCAGGATTGTCTCACCTCTATTCCATTCATACATTTAGCCCAACCATTCATTACATTCATAACAGTGTCCCTTATCTAACATCCTAGTGAAATTCTTACACCTCAAGGGTCCAACCCAAATACAATGGCTACAGATTATTAATTATATCCAATGGCTGACAGCAGTCATTTGAGTGAATGACATGTGTTTAGGGAAGGAACAATGCAATTTCCAAGGTCTGATTCATCACCACCAATAGACCAGACACACTTGAAATTTCCAATTCAATGCTACCTATTCCACAGCTCAAATTCACACAGATCAGTCCATATGTAACGGAATGCTTGTTTTAATTGCTAAAGTGTGTGTAAACACACATCATTGAAGGTCACAATCATAAGATATATTGGAGAGGACACGTCCCGTCCCCCCCCCCCCCCAGTATTCAGATGTGCTCATAATGTCCCTCCCGACATATTTATATGATCCTGATCTGCCCCCCTCCAGTGTTGACTCCATGGCTACAGTCTTAACATCAATCCAGCTGCAGTGAAAACAGTAAGAAAATACAACAGCGACCCATCAAAAAAATGGCGTGGGAGAGGGGGGGCAGCAGACTCTATATCTTAAGGTTAATAACTAATGTACATAATTAAATCTTTGTAAACAGAAATGAAGAACAGAAGTGTGCTCTAATTGAAACTGAATATACCAAGTCTTAGGGTGTACGAGCAAAATGGCTGCCAATTCAGAGCACTTCCCGTAAATTTTGCCAACATTATGGACTAGGTGGCAGGAGACGTCGTCTTTCTTTCCGCCGCTCACGGGTGCATCAGTGATTCTGAAAGCGGCAGGTGAACCTGCCATCCCTAGCCCCAAGTCCTCCACGGGCGAGTGCGTCACACAAGAGCGGGGGCTTTCACATTTATCGCTCTTAAAGCCTTGGAAATCATGAGACGTCTCTTGTTTTTCGCTAAATGAACCGCCGGCGCGCCACAAGTTCCCTTTCACGGGGAAAAGAAAAACCGCTCGCTCCGGTGGAAACGTGGCCAGAGAGATGAGGTGGGGGCTTCGACGTTTCCTCCGAAGGCACTGAGCTAGCGGAATGGTACGATGAACAAGGCCTCTTTCAGTTCACCGAGCAGGAACGCTTGGGCGGCTGCATCAGCAGAGAAGCTCAGGAGACGTGGATCCGCAAACCCAAAAAAATCCCTGTTGAAGGAACCTCAAGAAAGGCACTCGAGCTGAACGGGTAATGAGCTTCTCACGAGGCCACCCACCTTCCAGCAGCCCCCAGTCGATATCCTGGTTCTCTGGCTTGACCAGTGCGGGGTACTTGTTGAACAGGTTGGCCACAAAGGCCAAGTTGAGCTTGGGGTTGCCGCTGACGACGTCGGCCGGGGTGACAAACTGCCGGCAGCCCAGCCTGTCCGCCTGCTGCAGCATGTACTCCGCTCGTTTTAGGTCATCCTTCTCCTGACAGGTGACATGGAGCTACAGGTTACTCCTCGCTGCCGCACTGCGTGTTTTCACACAACAATCTGGTCGCATTCCACCCACAGGGGATTGGATAAGATCTCAGGTAATCAGATGGTAACACTTTAAATTCCAGAATGTTCTCAAAAATAATTTCCCCATCATCTGGATTGTAAACAATCGTGACTCTCATTGCTGAGGTTATGCAGGAGGGCAGGTACTGTGATGACCTCATTTAATCAGAGCTATCGTTCATCTATTTTAAAAATCACTTATTCGACGCAGGCTAGTGGTGAGCTGGGAGAGGTCAGTGCATCCCTGGGCATGCATGCACATGCGCACGCTCACATGCATGCATGCAGAGAGAGATTAGGCATCTATATCTTTACGGGGACTCTCCAATCTTTTCTATGAGCATAACCCTAACCTTAAACATGAGTAACAAAGCAAAACACAAGACTTCTGACATTTTTAAAAATTATAGTCACAAATTTGTTATAAAATTGGTTTCCCTTTGTGGGGTCTGAAAAGATGGTTCAAATAACATCAAAATAACAGGTTTTGTCACACTGTGGGGACATTTGACCCCCACAATGTAATATATACATAACGCGTGTGCGTGCGCACACACACACACACACACACACACACAGAAGCCAAAGCAAGCAGCCCACCGCCAAACCGCAGGGTGTCGGGGTCAAAAGGCCGTGTTGTCAGCCTGCCGCCCCCCCCACCCCCGGCTCCATAACTGGCACCCAAGGCACCGGCAGCGCAGTGACCTCAGGACACGTGCTCCCATGCCATTGTCTGCCTCTGAATACAGCCACTCTCCTCCATCAATCACACCACTGTCCCGGGGGGGG
>JABFEB020000002.1:13245478-13255571 GCA_019775895.2 Stomatorhinus ivindoensis | reverse complement strand
GGCTTGTTTTGTCAGGGAGAGAAAGCAGCCAAGCGCTAACAGAAGTTATGGACGGAAACCCTGACGGGAGAATGAGCCACGTCTTTGCCCTCAAACCAGACACTCAGAATATTAAATATTCCAACTCCTGAGGGCCGAGGAAGGCAGGGGACGGGGGTGGGGGGGGGGGAGGGATTACACTTTAAAATAAACAGACTGATGGAAGAACACAAGGTGACATTTTTAATTAGAAATGACAGGCAAAAGTGACATGTCTGTGAGGAGAGCTGGGTGTCGGGGGTCTTGATAAGCATGTGAAGTGCGGAGTAGGGGACCCTAGGACAGGGCAGGGGGTTAGTGTGACAGGCTGGGGGAGCCCAGCTGGCCAGTTGATGTGAAATCACCAGGCCCATGGGTGAGTCTCGTCAGCTGTTCAGTGGGCGTGGGGTAGGGGGTGGGGGGGGTTTAGTAGCGGTGTTGGTTTAGATGCAAATGAGGAACCACAATAAACGTCTTGTTTCCCCAAATTCAAAATAATTGTTTTAAATAGTTTTAAATAGTACCCAGGGCTGCCAACTCTCACGCATCTGGCCTAACACTCACGCTTTCCAGGTCTCACAGTCACGCAAGAAATCTTATGGAAAATCAGTATCATTCCATTTACAAACCTAAAATTAGCTATGTCAAAAGTGTAGGGGTGGTTTGCGAACACCGCTGACTAATTTAGAGTAATAAAACTGTTCCATACATGTAAATGCGTGTGCAGAATGAAAAAATTTCACACTAGCCAGCTGACCAAAGTTCTGACCCATGAAGCTTCAAGAAAAAAAAAGGCAGGGACATTCCTACCTAACCACAGCAATGGAAAGAAAGGCGTTTTTGTGAAGCTTTGACAAGGCCTCGGTATACCGTATAACCTGAGGTTAAGCCCCCGTCTCACTGCGCCATGCGATCGCGGTCGTCGGCGCTGATATCAAGTTCCACAATAACGCCGGCGAACTTCCTGTCAGCTCAGCTGTCTTAAGGTGGAACAAGCTGCCGGGCTGCAAGGGTCCCCAGCTGGCAGCTGGTTAACAAAGCGGGAGGAAAAGGCCAAGAAAAAGCTACAATGATACCTACTACAGGAAGGGGAGGGTGAAACTATAAGGGAACAACAATAGGATGGCCACGTGGAAGAGGCGCTCTCCTGAACGGACTGGTTCGGCAGGCGTGCAAAGCAGCTACTGTCCATCTTCATCATCTATGTTCACGGGCAACCCGATGCCGGGCGCAGGAACGGAACCGGGAAGCGCCTCGTCAATTGGGGTTAAAAAGTGATGCGCGATAAAATATTAACTCCCAGGCAAAACTTAGGGGACTCGCAAAACGCACAAACATAAAACGGCATTTTAAATAAAAAAGTATAAATAGCCCGAATTTTGTCCCAGAAGCGGAATAATAGCACATATATCCATACGCATTTACATTTACTATACCCCCTCTATGGCCGATGTTACTTTTGTTATTGTGTGGTGACAGCTGATCCTGAGATTTTATAAATACCAATAACACACAACGACGGTTTCTTATCACATTGGTCGCTGTTTACATCCGCTGTTACATTTTGCAGTTTGCAAAGTGCGCGGCTGGATCTCCAGATCGGATAAGAGCTCCGCCGTACAGAATCCATGATGTATCCGTTCCATAATAATCTATAGGAAATTACTCTGCCTTGAAATATGTTAACAGGGATGCCGCTCAGCCTGAACACGGTGTCTTTATCTAAAACGCAAGTGAAGGAAACGGATGGTGCCACTTATATGTTCTTTAATCACGATACTGGGAATAGTGACCAGATTGGCAGCAGGGACTGCACGCCTACGTGGGCAGGTAGGATGCATTTTAAAAACCAGAGAGCAAACGTCAGAAATTATACGTAGCAAAGGGAAAACGGCCACATTGTAATCGGAGATATCAGCTGCAAGATCGCGGCGTTTAAGCGGCCGTACCGGGATCATTCGCATCGCCGTTGCCTGGAGGAGACGCGTGGTAACTGCTGCAAACTCATGTTCCACCGCTTTCTCCGGACAAGACGCGCAGCACCGGGCAAACAAAACTAATCGAGGAAAGACGCACTCAATGACCGCAGTCAACACGTGTATATTAAAGCCGAGCACTCGCCACCGCGCTAGCTAGTCTTGACAGACAAAAGCCGTCAAAGTACTCCCTTTGCTATGTGACTTAAACTGATAACTACCTGGTTTTTCGTTGTACAAAAAGTTACAGAAGTAGACAGAGACGCGCCTCTTTAATCCTACAGAGCGCAGCAGCCAGTCGATTAATTAATTGCTTAACACATCCCGCACAGCTGATTCCAAAACGTTTACTCCCAGACGGGATTTGGTATGAGTAGATGGTTTTATAACTGCGATAGCTGCAAATTATGGAAACGAATAGTTGTGAAAGAAATAAATCTCAATCGGTTAGTAATAACTATCATCACCATTGGCTCCGCGTGCAAATCAGACAAAGAAAAACATTTTCTGCAGAAACTCAGCGCACCCCTCACCTTTAGATCTGCTTTGAAGAAAATTCCTGCGTCGTCCTGCTCCCAGCTCATCCAGCGACTTCCTCCCTGTTCCAGGACGCAAACCAGAAGGTTGAAAAATGGGGGACCAGAGCAGCCACCCTCCGCTGCTCTGATTGGTCGGAAGCCCGCGGAGGTATTCCTAACCTCCGCCCGTGATTGGACATTGCTCTGTCAACCCATCAGGAATTCCTCGTCCCTTGTAGTGAGCGACTAGGGCTACGCAACAACAGTTTTAAAGTTTGTGAAGGATGCATTTGTGGTAATTTTGATCGGGCTGGAAAAGTAATGTTTTCCATCCATGCAGCTTTCAACCGTTTATCCTGGGTGAGGGAGTGGAGTATGTCTTATACCAAACAGCAAAAACTCGAGGTAGACTACCCCCTTGATTGGATGCCATTGATACGTACACATACTCTTAGATTTAATAGGATAATGATGTCGGAAAATTACATAGGATGGGATAGATGTCGTGTGTTTTAGTCCGACATATGTATACAACTTTATTTCTTACAGTCAGAGTTTATTTGCCTAGACATGAACGTAATGTTTATGGAATCCACGCACTTGCGTTTAACATCAGCTGCATTGTTTTAGGTGATGTCATTACTTCATAGGGACCATTACCAAAAAGACTGTGGTTTTTAGTTCTCTTTTTATTCTATAAGGGATTAACTAAAGAAGGAACCATCACCGCTTTCTGGTCAGGCCCACAAAGATATAACCATCTGTGCTGGCATCCTGCACGCGAGGAGATGAATAACTGTCGTTTGTGAAACTGATGAGCATCCGAAGACGAGGCACACAGGGGAACTGAAGCAGCCGTCCAGCAACTGAAGGCACTGCCAGAAAATCAATGTATTGAGTCAGCATGGTGGGAACCAGCTGAAAGACGTAGTGGAACGCTGGTGGCTCTGCCGAGGTGAGGTGGCTGTTCAATACTTCGGAAGGGACACATACAGCTGTGATGTTACATGAAGGCAGCAAATGCCCAAAGAGAATCACTCGCATAGATTACCTCAGAATTCCTCAACTCTCCTGGGGAGACCCATGCTTCTCTGCACGCCTTTTCCTCTCCTTCGCCCCCACTAACCCCCCCCCCTCTACTTATTTAACACGACCTGTGAAAATGGAACAACTATGGAGTTGACAGTGTGTTGGATAATTTTTCTAAACATAATTATCTTTTGTCCGGGGAGAGTTTGGAACTGCGGTGGCAGTCGCGACACTATGCAAGCCGCCAGAATCGGGCTGCATTTCCTTCGACAAAATTGGAGGAAATACCAAGATGTGGGGTGGTGGGTCCAGCAGCTGGGGAGGGGAGGGGAGGGGAGGGGAGGGGGATGATAATTTCAGAATAAAGGTCTCTCTGAACCCCTTGTTCACTCACCTAAGCGCTTCCCCACAGCTGGCCTACCCCAGTAACAGTACATTCCCTTAAAAATGAGAACTGGCATATCTTTCAAGTGATCCACCATCGTCGCCGCAGTCGTGCCTGAACCGCTGCAGCGACTGTGAGTTGGAGTAGCCATTGTGCGCAGATTATGCGGCTGCCTGTGCTGGTCACCGCATCCCTGCTCACTAGACGGCTGAGACATTTTATGCGTATGCGTTGTTTTAATAATGTGGAATAAAATAGGACAGCAAACGTAATAAAGCAAAGCTGAGAAATGGGAAGGAATGTGTAATCCTTGTTTTATAAGTTAGGTCCAGACACCTCTAGTAAAATCTTGCACACTGAACCATTCCTCTATGACACGCTTTTGATCTTGCATTCTGCATTTTAATGGTGAATTTTGTTCCCACATTGGGTGGTTGTTATAGCAGCGGCCGTAGGAAAAAGGGTCAAAAAGCGATGCCAAAACACCACGGATCTTTATAAGAGCTGACTTAAATGGAGGTCGTCGTATTTTTGCGACCTCCCAGTTAAAACATGGGTGGGTGGATGTGGTTTAACTGCATCTAAAGAGAAGCAGCTCCTGCTGATGAGTGATAGCCGTAAACGCCTGCAGAGGTCAGCTGTCACACAATCGACAGTGAGGAGAGAGTGAGCGTTATAGTACACCGTAAAGTAGGGGTAGGTAACCCAGGTCCTGGGGTGCCAGTATCCAGCAGGTCTTCTATCCGACCTGGTCTCTGATGAACCACACCTGATCTCAGGCAGATAGTAACTCATCAGGTAGGATAGAAAATCTGATGGATACTGGCATTCCAGGATCAGGATTGCCTACCCTTGCAGTAAAGGGTTTCAGGTGAAATTTACAGAGTAATCTAATAGTTAATATGAACGTATAATTTTTTGTGTCATTATGCATCAGCAATAATCTTTTCGTGCATATGAGCTATAAACAGGCACTGCAATTGATCTAATCCTGCCTTGTTTCCATAGATGCTAATACCTTCCTTCTTTGAGTTTGCTACCTCGTGATTTGGCTTAATTGAAAATGCTGAAATAAACTTCAGCGTTCGATCCCCCTGTTATTGCTTCCAGTCATCAAATATTTATGGAATTTCATCTAAGTGGAACAGTAACACCTGAAAATTAACGAAAAATAATGAAAGTTTCAAATCACATTCTACGCCCATAGCACAACAGGTAAAATTTATTAAATTCAGTTTCTGCGTATGTAACTGTACTTTTTATTGATAAAACATTGTTGTTAGTTATACCTTCATTCATTTGCACTTAAATGCAATGTTATTTTACTTAATAATACTGAGTATATTTATCTGTACTGTATATATAAACTCTTGGGGGAGGGGGTTATGTTGCCTAAAGACTCAGACTTTTAACCTGGAGAATGCCAGCACAAGTCTAAGAAGGGGGTCTACATGTTTACCCTGGACTGAGTTACTTCTTTCTGCTAAAATATTCGGCTGCATGTCCTGGGAGGATTGTGCGTCTGATCGGAAAAAACAACATTAATGGAACTGGGCAAATTATAGATCTGCAGTAAGCATAATTCATTTGTTAATTGAGTTTAATAAGTGGTCATGATATCAGTATTTTTGTTTCTCAGACTGTCACCTATCAGCAATTGCTACACACTATCAAAAATATACCGTTTTAGTTTAACTGCATAATTCATATTTTAATTTACTGTATTTTGTGTACAGCTATGCACAACAGCTTCTGTAAGCCAAAGTAAAATTTGACAGCCACAGTTAATAGCTGCTCAAATGAGCAGTATGGTTGTGTTACTTGTTACTGAATCTAAACTAAATACACCGTCGCACTAGGCAGCAGTTCAGGTCTAGTGACTCATCGGTCTCATGAAATTGCTTGTGACACATGACTGGATGAAATCAGCATTTTTTCCTCATCCGTATCTATAGCCTGTCTGATAATGGCAGAACAGCTTACGTTTGTCTTTAATGGCAACTTGGACAATGAGCACGCAGGACTTTTTCTAAGTACAAAAGAAGTTCAGGATTAGGCAATGGCACAGCTGTCAGCAGTTAGGATCTTCTGCCACCATCATAGCTGTAGTGACATGGCAGCAAGAGCTTGCGGGCTTGACTGAGGCTCTCTGAGAAGCCAGACTTTGAGCCCATTTGTATGTCGGAAGAAACTGGACGGTAGAACCCCAATCTGAAGAAGCACGATGCCTAAAACGACAGGATTCGTGACCAGTACAGGAAATATAAACGAAAACGGCTAGTGTACTCTATAGGAAGTGACTTAAGCTTCAATAAATAACCCCCCAGGGGTCTAAAATAGGGTTCTTCAAATCTGGACCTGAACTCCAAATCCAGGAATTGCTTTCAGTTCTCCCAGGTAGATATTTTGATAATAACTGATTCTGATTGGTCAGAGGCATCACTCCTGGCTCAGCAGTAAAGAAAGGCTGGAAAATCAGCAATACTTGGACCTTGAGAACTGTGATTTGAACAGCCCTGGTCTAAACTGTGATCTGCGTAAGCTCCTTTGCACAAAAAAGTCAGAAATAGCCAGCGGTCAATATATAAATTAGCGAGGCTTTCGTGTAGCTGACTTCAGTGTTAATCACCAATAGCTGTTTAGATTCGTAATTAAACTCCATTATCTCTATCACCCAATTCAAGTTATTACTGATACGCTTAAGCAATGATACATAAAAAAAACCAATGCTAAATGGAAATTCCGATGAGATGTTTTAGCGAAAGTGCAGAAAACAGTGTTGTTTAAACACTGTGAAGACGAGAGCAGGGCTGCCCCGGGTGAGTTGCGGCGGTCAGGGGGAATGGTGAGCTTCCATTACCACATGCTGTTTTCCAGTACTGATGATTTCACCACGCTCCCGGCCCTGTCTGGAAACAGTACAGGAGTCACAGGAGAAGATGGGGGGGGGGGGAAGGGAGGTTGTTCTGCAGTGCTGGGAGGCCCAGACGTGGGACGGCCGTCATCAAGTGCACGAGTTGTAAACAATAAACCTCCCTTAAAATAATTATCCCACACCAGCGCTGTCTGCCTCATACAGCCTAGGCAACAGCAGTGTAAGGTTCAATATGAATTGTACGGTATGCATTTGCATCCTATATAATTTGCATAAAGTCAATATTGTGTGAATTTTAAACTTTAGCCAGCAATCTATCTGTGCTTGTATAATATAGTTTACTCTATCCCAGAAATCAAGGGGGAGAAGACCCTGGGGGGGGGGGGGAGTGCCAGTCTATTTTACACTTACACAACATTACAGAGTAAGGGGAGGTTAGAAACACAAAGTCACCTAGATCATGACTTTGATGTTGACTGTGAAGTCCTTATGTGACATATATATGGCCCAATTAAGCTCATTCATTCTCCATTCATTCACTCAGTCATTCATTTATTCATTCATTCACTCACTGAAGGTGTTCAACAGGAAAAAAGTAATCAGATCTTGGAAGTTAGATTTTTACACCGTCTTGTGCATTTATTCACGCGTTTGTTTTGTACATCCGAAAATGTCACTTCCATAAGAACAGGAAACGTGCACAAAATTACAGGGTCTGTTGGGGATTTTTTTGAAAGCTTTTATGCAAGGGAAGAAACACACCTGTAAGACTCCGTCTTTCAAGGTACAGCGAGATCCCATTCACGCAGACTAAATGCTCACAGTTGAATGGAAGTTAAACCAAAGCACTGTCAGTTAGCAAGAACTACTTAAGGCTGTTGCATATTTCTGTGTCGAGCCTAGCAGAGCTTACACTGTGGAGTAGGCAAGTTCATCTACACTGTTGCAAGCATTTTTAATTGTGCGCGGCTTGTGTCATCGCGATATGTAGTTGCACTTTCGGGGAAGTGTTTGCCAGGCTATGGCGTAGGGTACTCAGATTCACACAAGTATAAATCAGCCTTTAAAGGTGAGTAACATTCTTTTGCCCTGGGCCATTCCTACCCTACTCCTTGCAATTTACATATCTTTTCACTTAAAAGGCTCAACCCATATTGTATGAACAATCTCCTTCCCATGTCACAGGACAGGAGGCAGGATCCCAGTGTAGTTTATTGTTAGTCTGGGCCTAAGTGGCACGTTTCACTTCTCTTACTGTAGGCTTGACTTTCCGACACTCCTGGAACACATTTAAAGCATTTTGAAGAAAAAAAAATAGCAAAACTAGGGCAAATATTATATAAGATGTCTTTCTGTAGACAATGTTATGAAAAATTGCCTCATTCTTTAAAAAAAGTATTATGTAGAAGAAAAATTAATGGTTAATATGGTTGGGATGATAATGGGATTGTTGTTCTGTCTCAGGCCTTAGGCAAGATAGTCACACTTTATTTCAGGGGACATGAGTAATGTAGTAGTACATGCTTACATAATGCATTAATTAACCAGTAACTAAGTGTTAGTTATGTACTGATCTAATGCTTGTTCATCATTAATCAATTATGAAATTCATGTATTCCATTCAGGCATGTTGCCCAAGTAGTTAAAAATGGTACTTACTTATTTACTACTCAAGAACAAATCATGAACTAATATAGGTTTCCTCATGAGATGTGTGAGCTGTCATGATTGATTCATGATGAATGAATGTGGTATCAGTACTTAACAAACACTGTTACTTGTTAAATCATGCATTAAGTAAGCAGGTACTACTACATTATTCATGTCCCCTCAAGTGTGACTGGCAAGAATATGCTGGATTAGGGGATTGTTGTTCTATTTTAGGCCTTAGATAGCGGAACTGCAGTGTATTGACAAAGTTATGTGTCAGTTTTTAATCACAAACATGATAATATTCTAAGACCAGTGTACAGTTACTCTATCTTATCTTATTAATGTCATGTAAGATATAGGTGGGTCGATTACTAAGGTAATTTTGGTTAAGTATCCTTAGTGATAAACCAGATTGTAAACTCTAAGTACATCAGCCGCATAAAATGATCAACCCAGTTACAGTGCTAAGAACCACTGAATTATTCTGAGAACCAGAATCATCAGCTGGGTTTGCATAGTATAGTGGGTCAGAGCACAGGGTACTAAGCAACGTTCTGATCCCAGCCTGCTACAACGAACTGTTATTTGCATGTTTACAATCGCTTTTTTATTTTGAAATAAAAGTGTCAGCTTAAAGACAAAATATCCCCCCTGACCAAGGCTAATCATCCCAACCCCCCCAAACACACACAGTACTTCCACAATATTGGTCTGTACAGTACATGTCCCTGCCACCCGCACCCACATCTATGTTCTGCTACAGGCTCTTTGCTATTCTATTCCATGATCTACGCTTCCCTTGGTGTAAGCAGGTCCTGCTGAATAATCAGTAAGATGTAGCATCTCTACAGTCGATGTGACAGGACAGTCAGAAAACATGGACAATGAGAATAACAGGCAGCGCCCCCCCGCCCCCCCGTACATGTTGTTGTAAGAGGCCACATACTTCTAGAATCTCCTCATTGCTCACAGAAAGTCTCTCTTGTGATATTTCCTGACATTTCTCCTCTCCACTCTGCCTTTTCCTCATAGCCTCGCAGCATAACCGTGCAGTCAACCCTGTGCTTGGCCCACGGTTACAAAACCATGTGGGAAGAATGACACATGTTAGCACATGGCTGGGATGCCTTTGGGTTAAACCTGCACAGTGATGAGGGCACAACATATGGAGCAACATCAGTGCTGACACCACAGGGGGGGTGGCAATGATGAAAGTTGATTGGGGGGCTGTTGGGTAGGCAGATAATCTGTGGCCACGCCCCTGGTAGAAACTGGGCTTATTTATTTGTAGGAAAAATGCCTTTATTAAAAAATAAAATGTAATAAAATATGATGTCCTTGGTGGGTGGTGTTTGGGGGGAGGGTGGGCATGGCCTGTAAACACCACCCCCCTAAATGCCAACCTTGACTAACATCCTTCCACCCATCTTTTCTGCACCCTCTTATGCTGTAGGCCTACAGAGTCAGAGAGCACCTACCTAAGGCCCACTTTTCTGCACCCTCTTATGCTGTAGGCCTACAGAGTCAGAGAGCACCTACCTAAGGCTCACTTTTCTGCACCATCTTATGCTGTAGGCCTACAGAGTCAGAGAGCACCTACCTAAGGCTCACTTTTCTGCACCCTCTTATGCTGTAGGCC